>CM012443.1:7048158-7510921 GCA_003999625.1 Oryzias javanicus
CAGCTGTTTCCAATCTGCTCATCATTGCCTCAGTATTTAGTCTGGCTTCTTACCTCGGCTCACTGCAAAGTCTTGTTTTGCCCTTCATACAGTCTGAGCGGTCTTCCCATGTCTGATCTGCTGTGTTTTGACTCCTCCCTCACTCCTTGTGTTTGACTCTTGCCTGGACTCTCGACTACATTCATGTCTTGCCCTTGCTCATGAAACCGTTTGCACATGGATCCAAACGTCTCAGCCTCTTCATCACAGATACTCTATAACTTGATAAAACATTACAGTAATACCAGTGAAATCTCTCTCCAAAAAAATAGGAGAGAGTTTTTATTTTTCTTTCTCTAATTCAAAGTTTAAAATCATATTTTTTTTGTCACAGAGAATAGTCTCCATTCATAATTTTAAACATGAAGGAACAAATAGGATTTTCTAAAACTGTTTGTGGGGTTTTCTTGGATTAAAAAACAATCATTTTATTACCAGACTCTCCACCAAGATTGAGCAACCTTTACTTTGCAGTCTAAATTAGTTTTGCTTCCCAAATCCTTTTACACATGTAATTTGTTTTGTACATTTTAAAACTTAAATGTAGCTTAAGCTGTTTACCTGCTTTTAAACAGTCGGGGTGGGATTAAATCAATTGGCTTCTTTCACTCCCTTTCAGGCAATCTATCTTTTATTGTGATTGATTGCATTGCTCATTGATTGTATTGCTGCAATTATTTTTGCTTTCTTAATTACTTGAAATAAACAACTTCTAATCTAATCATCACCATGAAGCTACTTCCTTCTTTACTTGCTGTTTTTGTTTTTATCAGAGTCATTTTGTTAGTGTAGCAATGATCTGCAGGATTACAAAACCTAGCATAGACCCTTTGAGAGTCTGTTGTTGCTGCACAGTTCTAACACATTTTATGCGGCATCTACAGCTTTGTCACAAAAACCTGTTGTGTGTAAAAAAGGTGTAACCAAAGAAGGTAGGCAGGTTTTGTGCGCAGGTGTGTATCACCTGGCTTCTGGCATGAATTCATGTCTCTAAATGTGTTTCCAGCAGATGGTTTTATGAATAGTGGGATAAAAATGGCATGAAGACGCGCACACACACACACCTGTACACAATTTAGCTCTCAGTGTGAGAACAAGCTCATGCTGGCCTCATGAGTTACAGGAGAAATCAGCACCACAGAGAATAATGTACTGCTCATTAACAAGCAACCAAACACTCACAGACGCAGCTGCTTTTGCTTATTCTGGGCGCTATAATCACAAGAGCACATTTAGAAGTCTTGAAACTGTAAACAATAGCAATTAGAACAACAAGAGGGGGAAAGTAGTGAACAAAAGCAGTGGTCTTTTTGCATAGGACTAACTGTAAACTTTAATTTGACAATAGATTTATTTTGGTACAATAAAAAAAATAAAAATTCATGTCCTATCCAACCTAAAAGAAAATGTGTTAAAACACACATTTTAAAGTGTTTCTTTGTCTTGAGAAGAAACTTTAATTTTCAAACGAATTTTTAAAATGTGTTTCTTGAATTTGAGAGCACTTTGAGCACACATGTATAAATTATCTACCTACTGTAAAATGAAATCTTCTTGGAGCTGAAAAAATGACAAATTCAGAAGATGAAAATTATTTATAAAGGTAAAAATTTATTTATTTTAAATAGATAAATAAAGACTTATGAACTTCTAAAGTCACTGAAAATAATGTTTTGCTACAGAAGGGTTAATGGAAAGTAAGAGCCAATCTGGTCAATTAAAAAGCTAATAATTTAGGCAACAGAAGGCCCAAAAAAGAATGACAGTTGACTAAATTGGACCAATAATCTTTTGTCTCATTTCCAGACATGAGCGGTCCAGACCGCACTGGACCGGAACGGTATTTTAAGCTTTTCCATTGTAAAATGGACGGTTTTGGTGATTTGGACCATTTTTGGTTCCCCGTTGGTTGTAGGTTCATAGAAAAATGGAACGGACCAGTAAGAGTGGAGCTTCTGTCATCACACGATAAAACCCATTGATTGATAGAAAGGTATCCCGACAACAGCAAGTGTCCGACCAGCGCTTCTCCCGACTCAAGATCCAATCAGAAAGTTCTGTCCTCTTTGCGGCTGAATTCTTCTTCGCCTCCCGCAATCTTCTTACAATTAATACCTAAGTGAAAATAAGCCACTCCCTCTTGTATAATTATTTTATTGTTTAGTTTTAAAAGCGTTTATACATTTCGTGGGTTTATTGCATATTTTCTAGTACCATAGATGTCCAGCAGGTGGAATTAGCGCCATCGAGGAAGAATGACATCATGCTAGCGCACGCAGAGCAGCTTGAGCGACAGTTTTTGAGAAGCGCTGAGAGTTTGAAATGAGAGAAAACCACCTGTACGTGTTTGAATGCGCTGCTGTAATGATCAGAACCTTTTAACAGTTTAAAAAGTTCCGTAGTCTGCTGTTCTTTAAAAGTGTGCAACAAATATTCCTTTTTACTTTCAGTATTGCCCCCCTTATTCACAGAGGATATTGATCGGAGACACGCCAAATCCGCGAATACAGAGAACCGCGTTAGTCGTGCGTCATCGGTCTACACCCTGCATGCGCTTTGACCGTCCAACACTCAATGGAAAACTCGCTTGAATTACCCGGGACATTCTAAACCTGCCAGAAGTGGACCAGTCCGGACCGCTCGGTGGAAACTACCCATTATTGTCTGTTCAGGGTCAGAAAATCCAAAATAGAGGGAGTAGATAGCTTTTATTGTCAATAAACAGTTCTATTCTATTCTATTCTATTCTATAGTTTGCTGAAAACACAAATAGAAGCATCTCAGACTTTTGACATTTTTGGTGTTGTCATTTTTTTAGGGGATAAAAATTTTGCATCCCTGAATCTGCGCCATGTAAGTGCGCCAATAAAAACAAAAATCCTAATGGTCAGTGAGGGTGAACACAAATTTTTAATAAAATTGAGATCATATATGATTTAGGCAGCTGGAATATCTAAAAGATATTAAACATACCTTTTAAAAAAACAAAGCCCACAGTGGAAATGTATTTTCAAAATCTTGTTTTTTTTTTTTTTTTTAAGGCTTCAACAATCTTTTTCTTTCTGACAGCGAAGTGAACCACTGACCATTACCTTCCTGCTTTAATGGAAAGTCTTGTCGGCAGCAGTTTGCCTCAGGATACAAGGTAAAATAGATGCTTAAAGAAGAGAAGAAAATAACCAAATGGATAAAAGAAAAGAGAAATTTCAAAGATTTAGAAAAACAAGCTTCAATGTTGCTGCTGTTTTAAACCGTAAACAATGATAAAAGGTAAATTTCAGATTCTGAAGAATGGGGAGTTGCAGGAAAACTGTTGGACAACTCTTTAACTTCTTTACTCTAAGCATTTTTAATACAGTTAATAATGAATTCATGTATTGGAGTTTCTCCAAAAAGGTGTTCCACACGGCTCTGTGTTCTGTGCTCTGCTCTTATTTTAGAAATGACTCTGTTAGCCAACATTATGAGGCAGCATAAGTTAACACACATTTTCATTACCTCCTATGTGACACCACCACCAACAGTATGTGTATCCATAAACAGTATAAATGTGTGGATAAGTTTAATTTCCTTCAGCCAAACTAAGATAAGACCAAAGCAGATTCAACCTCAAATTCACTGAGTAATAATATAACAGCGAACACTGACTTCAATGAGAAACCTGGAGGTGTTTTAGGATTTGAATTTTTAATCCCTTAGTTTTAAGACCTTCCCCTGTTTACCTCAATTATCTTTCAAAATCAAGTAACAGCCTGTCTCATAAATGAACCAGTCCAAGCACGCTCGTGATCAGTTTCAAAGCTTAATCAAAACCTTTCAGTTGTTACCAAATGTTGAAGACAGTGCTCTGATGGTCAAATGAGGGTTTCTCTAGTTTTTGTTTGCCTCATTTGACTGTCTGTTAAACAGTTCCTAAATCTCCAACCTACCAAAATGTTACAATAACAAATCACTCTGCAGCATAATGATTTCAGAATCTCCAAAAAAAATCAATGGAAGACAGAAACCATCTATAAAGATGAACGTAAACTTCTGCTTTTGATCAAGTTTATAAATAAGGTTGACCTGGATGGTAGAACACGAGCCAGGGCTTTAATGTTATGTTCTTAAAGTGCTGCTCCAACTGTCTTTTCTTTTGTAAAAGTGTTCACACTGGTTCTTTTAGTTATGATTGTGCAGTTTTCAGCCAAAATCAAAAAGTCTTTGTCTGTCCTGCTAGCTTATCCAGCAGATTTGTGCTGCAGATCTGATGGATGTTTGAAAACAGAAAAAGAAAAGATGGCTTTTCAGTATAGAGAAACAACCGAAAAACTGGAACTTTCTTCAAAAAAACAATTCAGCTTTCAAAGTGCATAACTTTGCTTCATTGGCGTTATTATGAAATCACTAAACGGTAACTGTCTCTAATTATCTACTTTGTTTTATTCTGTTTTATTATTTATTATTTCATCTTGTTTTTTTAAACACATTTTTATTCTATGACATGTCTTGGGTATGTGTCATTTGACCAGGACTCCCTTAAATAATGGTTAAATAATAAATAAATAAATGATAGCCCTTGACTAGCCCAAGCTAGCATTAGTACGAATAGCAAATTTAAAAAAAAAAGGTGAGCTATATCAGAGCTATCCTGCATTACAGTTTTGATCTCGGTGGCAGCTCAGATGAGAAAAATGAAGACGTTAACAGATCTATATGTCTGCGTGTGGAGGACTTAGAATTGTAGAGGAGCAAGGAGACTTTGGTTCACCCACGTCACAAACTCGAGCCTTTTCCAACTGTGTGTTTTCATCTGCTCCTGATCCAACACCATTTCAATAAAGAAATACTCAAAGATAGTTTTAATCTAAAATGATTCCATTGATGTCCTCCGTCATGAGAAAAACGCTGCAAGAACATGAGAAGAACACTATTTTCATTGGAGTGGGTCTTTAATTTGAAGCTCATCCCATAATGCACTGCATGCATTGGCTTTCCAGATGTGTTCATGTGTTCATGTGTTCATGTGTTCATTACAGTCCTGATGGATCTTTATATTTAATAAATGTTATTTACCACAACCAAAGTCAAATAGCAAAACATTTCAGGTCCTGTTTGAGGTTTCTTTCTGAAACAGAAAATAATCAGTCTTCATTTTTTGGCGTAATCAAATATGTAAATATATATAAATATAAAATTCAGAGATAACAAAGGCCTCATTTACATTTGAATTTGTTTATTTTCCACAATGTTTTACAATATTTTAACTAGTTCAATCATAGTGATCTGAGATTATTTTTTTCTTTTACTGCTATCTGTGTTTATCACATCATCTGCAATATTATTTTCTTATTTAAAAACAAGCTACATTTTGGGGCTAAATGTGACCCAAGAATGTATTTTATATCAATAAATGAGGAACATCATTTGCAGTACTTTTGACTTTACAGTCTTGAAAGCTGCTATAGTTCAGATGTTGCATCACCGTCTACTGTTCTTTCCTCTGCCTTCATGTGGTTTCCTTTAAACTCCAAGACTTTCTCTGTGATCTGACAGAGTCCAGTATTTACCTCATAATTAGGCTCTTTGAAAAAAACAACATCAACAACAAACAAAGGCAGCATTGTGCTGTGTAAATAATACAGTATAATCGGTCAAATGAAGACCCATATCGATTGATGTTGGATTTACCATCGAAGCTGAGAGAGTGGTGAGTGTGAGTCCTGAGCAGAAACAGAGGCTCACTGGCTGCACGGCAAAGCAGGAAGTCTCTGCATCAGGTCAAAAATACTTCAGCAAAATGACAAATATAGAACTCTTCTGGAAGCTGGAAGGAATTGAAAAGAGCAGCTTTCAGATTAGGACCGTGTTTGCTTTGATTTTTCCCTCAGAGACAGTTTCACCAGTAAATGCATGGAGATGGAGACGGGGCGGATCCTCCAGAAGAGCAGGACATCACTTACAGGCCACTGCTTACTCTCTCTGAGGGAATCTTTGATTTTTTTTTAAATAATCATACTCTCTAAGGTTAGCATTTATGGTAATAGTATTGATAATTATCAGTTTGCACTTAATGAAAGCAGACTGTTGCTGAGCTCTGTAAAACAGCAGCGCAGTGATCCGGCTCTGGCTTCAATGGTGACTCTATTTCTCTCTAGATGTGCATGTAAGTGTGTGTGTTCAGGGGGCATTTACTAACAGTATATGGTATAGGCTCCAGCAATATTTTGACCCTAAAACAGAATTTAGTGGGTTTTGGGGATAGCGGCTCACGTAAATTGACTTCCAACTCTGAGACAGGAAGTTCAGACCTACAAAATTAAGTTGTGACTAATTGAAGCAAAAACGCAAGGGTCCAGTATTTCCAGGAGGACCTTTAAAGCGATAAAGCGTCTTTTTGTGGATATGCAGGACATTACTAATATAAAGGGTTGCATGTCAGCGCAAAGCCGCTTTTCTTCACGACAGAACGAGCTGAATCACGTTAAAGATTTAAGAAGTTGCGGTTAATGAAGGAATGTAAACACTGGAGCTAAACCTCTGGTAGAAAAGAGTAAATAATTTCACAAATGTTTGTTAAAAAACTCTGGGGGTTTTTTGCTTCATTTTAATCTTATCTTGCACACTAAACTAATTAAAAGTTTTAATAAAAGGTGCTACAATTCAGAAAACTTCTGGCTAATGATGTCCGGGTGCCATCTTGTCTGCAGCCATCTTGTCTCCTCGATAATCCAGGGGTTAAAATTCTGCTCCTGAGACACGGTCACAAACTTCTGGTTAATGTCAAAATATAATTCTTCATTTTTCTGTGTAACGTTCATGGAGATTCTATGTCTAAATTCTCATCCGTTTGTCACACCTTTTCGCATCTTCATGTAATTCCATCACGTTGCACTTTACTTCATGATTTTTCAGTGAATCCTTCAGTTTTGATGAAACTCTAGGCCAACATGTTTTTGCTGTAATTGAAATTCCCCAGTCGTGAAATAAAATTTACAGTACCTTTTAAACTTGGTAATCTGAGTGCTATGCAAATCTAATGTTTCCATGGCAACCCATCTCTCTGCCTTCTGACTAAAGACTCATTCTCAAAAAGTCCTTTCGAATGTACGACAACATTGCTCTGAAAAGATTTTCTTAACGTTTGAAAACACAGTTTCTTACGATGATTTTACTTTTCTACCAATTTCCACAAACGTTACATTTTCCAATCGTTTTGCTCCACCAGGAGTCAGCTGCAGCGGGCTATTTCATGCTGTGCATTAAATAAAAGGATTAATTTGTTCTGCTCAGACTTTGAATGGCCTGTAAATGGGACAGAGGGTTATAAATAGAAAGCACCTCACACACAACAATTTCTATTTCCAGACTCAGGTGGAGACAAAAAAGAAAACGAAGGGGCATCACTAAATATACATCTGCATCTGCTCTTTAATCTTCTTGATGTTTGATGACTTGAGTGTTGAGAGTGAACGCACAATACAATAAACTATAAATGTGACACAGTAACCAAATGAATAAATGTCCACTCTACATGAAATAACACAACTGCACACTGTAAAAACAATAAATATTTGTTAAGTTTAAATATATTTTTAACACTTGATAACTAAACTGTCAGTAAGATGTAATTTTATTTTAAGACAATACGCATATTGTGCAGTTGTTAGATTTTTAAATATATACATATATATATATATATATTAAGCCAAATCTTAATTGAAACTATTTTTTTAACTTTAAAATATATGGTTATGCAAGAGTGTATAGAATAGAATCTTTATAGATCCCAAGGGGAAATTACATGGAAGTCTATTGCAATTGCTCTATACACCTATTATAACACAGATTAAGACACACATCAAAAGAATAAAGAAGTAAAGATTGTGTAAAATTGTAGTAAATAATCCTTGAAGCAGTTTAAAAAAAATAGTAAAATATAAAGTGACATTCAGTTTGCCATTCCTCCTCCTCTTGCCACCCTCCCGCCAATAAACTTCTGTTTCACTTACTTGACTAATTTATATGTAAATTTTAGAACAAATTTATCCAAAAACACACAATTCTAGTTTTTTAAGGTCTAGAACAGAGGTCTGCAACCTGCAACAGTTAAGGAGCCATTTGGGTCGATTTCTTACTGAACACAACCCAGCGAGGAGCCACAGAGTCTAAATCCACCCTTTAAAAAAATAGAACACTGATCCCTTACTGTCACTATTAGGATAAATATAAATGAAGTATTGTTGTTCTTTAGGCAAAAAATCTAAAAAATATAGAGAAATTTTTCTTTTTTTTTTTTAATATTACAGCTTTTAGCAGCGGTTCGTATGACATCCTTTCAAAATAAAAGATATCCTGGACAGTATTCGACAAATCAGTTTATTTTACTATTTGTGGTACAGTTCAGCCAGAAATTTAAAACTAATTAGATTAAATCAGAAATAACTTGAAAATCTTGAATTTGTTAAAAAATAGAAAATCTAAATTGTGATCTGGTGTGTTGGAAGCATGAATTCTGGATTTGCTTGCTCAGGTTCAATTGATTTTTTTTTTGTGCAACGTTGTTAAACTGCAAAGTAGCTACTGAATGGATTGTTGGGGCATTGTGGGTACTGTAGTCAGATGCCTCTCAGAGTGACAAAAAATAATCAAAATTGTTCAGTTTAAAAAAATAATTTACAAAGTTAAAGTATTTTCTGTCCCGATTCCATGCTTTTTTTCCTCTAACACTCCACACATCTGCTCCTGGTCTGGCCTTCTTTAGCTGACTCCTGGTCTAGAATTTGGGACCAAATTCTACTTTTTACACTACCAAAGTATAGTGTTAAAAGTAGGATCCATTCAGGGAAATCAAGCAAACAAATATATATACCATAAAGAGTTAAAGAATTATTTCAGATCAAATCACACTTGTTTTAAAACTAAATATTTCCAAATTCCAAAGCAATACATTTACGTATTGCTGTTTCTAATTTCAAGATTTAATTTAGTCTTAAAAGTGCTGAATATCAAGGACAAATTTGCCCTTTTCATGACAGTTTCTTTCACTAATAACGAGGGAAAAAATCTTGTATTTGATGTATTTTAAACTTGTTTTGAAAATAACATATGTTTCCCCATAACTTTACAGTGTGAGACATGTGAGCATGCGGTCTCGTTAGCTTACACACATTTTGATCAGTGCTAAATAGTATGCAGCCACTTAAAGATTCACTGCTGCACACGAGAATGTTTTATTACTTTTATGTCCCTTTAAGTTAGTAATAAAAAAAATGTGTTTGCTCTGTACAATGGAACAATGTAAAGTGTGATTTTTTTTTTTTTTCCCCTCAAACTAAATCAAAGAATTTTATTCTTATTTTTAAGGATATTCTGACATTATGTTGCACAAATAATCTATTCACATGATGGAAAAATGTAAGTATTTGCTAGATCTCCTATTTGTATTTATTACATTTATTTTTCACCTAAAAAGTTATTTTAAATTAATTACACATATTCTGTAGTTGGAATAAAAACTCAAACTCAAACTTTATTTATATAGCGCCTTTCCTTCAGACGAAAAAAAAAAAACTGAGAAAAAAAGACTGAGTTTGTGCTGAGACCTCAAATTTTACAGAAAATCTAAAAAAGCCATAAAGACATCTTAAAAATGAATAAATAACCATCAACCTGGATCTGATTTATTTCCCTGCAACAGTAGATTTGGTTTAATTGCCTTGAGGTCAGGAAAATTAGTGAGCAAACCGAAGGGCTGCGCCACTTTTTGGGACAAGTAGTGCAAAATCAATAAAGCCAAGAGAGCAGCTATAAGGCGGTGGCGTGATGGCGAGGATATGCAGACTGTCCTTGGCAGAGCCACAACAAAGCGGAACTGCTGAGCTGCAATATGTTCTGCTGGATTTACCTCCCTGTCTGTCGTTGCTTCGCTCCGCTGTTGTTCTTTATATGAAATGTCATGCAGGACAGAGGAATCAGGGACAAGCAGGAGCTCTCGGAGGCCTCCACTACATAAAGGTGTCACGCTAAAGGCAAGCCTGGCAGCTGCTCACTTTTGTGTGCAAAACGTTTTTTAGGAATTTGAACCTGCATTTCTCGTGAATATAATATTCATTTCCTGCATCCCCATGACCCCAAAAGGGATTCTCTGAGTTCTGAAGATGGACAGATAACATTCATTGGCTAAGCAGACAGGATTTGAGATGTAGAGCTATTTCAGATAGACTATCAGACTTGATGTTAGAGTATATTGTTAACACGTTTCACTACAAATGCAGAAACCGTCTGCTGAAGGTGAAATTCTTCACAAAGAAAACAAATTCTCCCTAAGGTTCAGTTTTGAATTTTAACTAACAACTTTCCTCTTGAAAGTATTTTTAATCAACAGGTTAGTAAAAAAAAAAAAAAAAAAAAATTCATCATGACGTCAGCTTATAGACACCTAAATGAACCCTACACACTATGCGTTTTTTATTAAATGATCTGTGGCAAGGCGATTCATGCCATGAATTTGCCTGTTTCGACACACAGCGAAATTGCCTTCAATGCTTGTCCAAAAAGTAACCTCATATGGGAGGAGCTATTATCAAAAGTTCATGAGAAGGATCAGATCGTCCTCCATGTTGGCTTTGGAGTTCATTCACTAATTATTTCATCCCAAGGAGACCTGGTGGCAGACGGGATGGGAGCCTAAAGGAGAAATTCTACAAGATTTCATAGTTGTAGCCATTTTTATTCAAACTTTTTTTCTTATTCAGGATTAACTTTGAATTATTCAAAAGAGAGTAAACACTTTATTAATTTCAAAAAGGATTTTGTTGCGGACCAAGTTGTGCTAGGTGGCTGTTCTAAGTTACGGAGTTCAGTGAAAGCACCACCAGGCAGAGACGTTGGTTGGCCGTCGTTTCTGCCAACCTGTTGTTGAGGGTTTGGACTAACTGGGTGCAGCTATTGAACGAATAGAGACGATGGGGAGGGGCTGTGCTGAGCGCGGGAATGAAGGTGTAACCAAAACAAAGATCCTTTAAAAGTGATTGAGCCTCAACTCCAACAATATTAACTGAAGTGTTCAGATGTATAAAACTGTTAAGACTTTGACATTAGAGCTTTAGCTCCAGACCAGTATTTACATTTGACCGCAGTTAACTTCAATGCAATCAACGTGAATCCGCTCATTCTGTCGCAGAGAAAAGTGGCTTTGCACCAGAATAACACTTTATATTTGTAATGTGTTGCTTACCGGCGTAATAACTGCTTCTCTCTATAGATCAGCTAATTCACGTTGATCGTGTAAGGAGTTACGGTCTGTCAAATAGCATTGCCGGTTTTGACAGAGACACCTGTTTTCCTTAAAACACATAAAAATGTAACTGTTAGGGTCACTGTAAAGCAGGGACGGAGTCGTTTGGATCCAAATGCAAATGTTTTAGTTAGGGATGTCCCGATCCAATCACGTGGTTGATGACTCGATCGAAATCGGACATTTTCCACCGATAATGATCTTATATTTAATTCAGTATTATTATCAACGCTTTATATTTCAAGCATATTCTGGATAAATACTCCACTAGAAGTCTGCATGCCATGAGCAGATCCCACAATGTTGTTGCTGTGAAACCCAGCAGAAAATTGCAACAGTTTAAACAGGAAGCTAACATAAACTATACAGGTAAAGCTAGCTAGATGTTCACAGATCAAACTTCCGGGATCAATAACTCTTTTAAAAACACTTTACACTGGCAACAACTGTCTCTGTTGGTTTATCTTAACGTAAACAAAATATAAAAGGCATTTCAACCGAAAATGTGGGTTTGTGCTTAATGTTAAACTCTTTGTGCTGCCGACAGACAGACGGCTGCTAACTTCTAAATGCTAGCTCCGTGATTTGACTCCTTAGGATCCGAGCTGTCCTTTTATATGCCCGTTTGATTTATCTGACAAAAGTTTAAAAAAAACTGACCACTGTGGCAATAAAGCCTAAAATGTGACTTTTCAATTATATCTTGTATGGAGTTTGAAACCCTTTCAGGCTCTGGTTATGTTCTTGTTTATTCCTCCTGAATACTGATTAGGTCTTTATTAAATTCAAGAACACAAAAAGAACAGGCAGCAAAACTCCTTAAAAACTGTAAAAAATTAGCTTTGAACACTTCAGCTGGAGTGACCTACATTCACAAATCCCCTTTTACTTGATTTCATGCCAATGACAAAAACATTTCACTTGAGTGTCTTTTTTTGTGCCAACCCCCTCGCTGAGTCCAAATGACTTCAGGAGCACAACTGTAATGAAAAAGGAAAAATGATACCAAGAAGGAAACGTTTCTGCACTCGACTGGATGTGAGAGCGAACGACGTGAGCAGAAACACGATGCAGTGCAGAGAAAAACATCAAAGTTCTGGAAATCATAAGAAATCATCAAACTGTTGAGATTTCAAAATAGATAGGGTTAATATGTTTTATTTAGAGTCCCTCTTAAAGCAACACAGACCAACATCATCAACGTAAAGACGAACTCTGAAACTCAGCTTTTGTTTTTTTATCATAATATATATATATATATATATATATATATATATATATATATATATATATATATATATATATACGGTTTCTGCATATATATATATGTTAGACAGGCATATACTGTACACAATGCGCCTCATTGTTGATCAGTTTACTGACATGAAAGAATTGTTTAGTAGATTGACCTGTATGGGGTAAGATAACTGTCAAAAAGAAACGTATTCATAAATAATATTTTGTATTCATATAAATAAATTTGTATTCATAAAAACAAAGTTGTGCATACATTTATATTTTGTGTGCAACTTTACAGACAAAATATGAATACAACATTTAGTTTTACATTTAACATGTCTCTTTTGAATACGACTTTTCTTCGTTTAGAATACGACTTTCTATTGTCTTGAATACGAATTTCTCCTCTCTCAAATGACGTCACGGGGTCACAGACTTATCCATCGAGTGCCGGAACATCGATGCGCATGCGCGTTGCGACTCATTCATTAAACAACGATGACATGAAAATGATCTTAATATTCTATCTCTGGCGGGGAAAATAGAAGTTACCAGTCAAGTCCTGCCGCTTATATTTTATTTATTTTGACAACAGCGGAGCATATTAACAATGAAACGGACCCGGAAGTGGTGACAAAAAAAAGAGCTCTGATTGGAGATGATGAAATAATAAAAACGGCAGATGAGGCGGGGGGATCCCTGTCTCTCCACTCGCCCAGCCGCGGCATGTTAGCATGGGGATCCCCGCTTAGCCGAGCAGTTTATTCCCGGGACAGGCGCACCCGCTCCGGCTCCTAGACAGTCCAGATGTACCCTCGCTTTCGCTCAATACTACCTGAAACAGGCTCTATCAGCAGCGTGACCCAGATAGAGATAGCCGCTTGAAAAAAGGAAGGGAATGACACAATCAACCAAGCTAACTCGGAGCTAAAGAAGGCTAACTGTCGGATAACTCCGACCTTAGTAAGAAAAAAAGATCAGAAGCAGAAAGAAAGTTGGGCTTTCTGATCCTACTGACTTTTTTTTCTATGTTTCTTTGTTTATTCAGCACCAACGGTTGGCTTTCTCCGTGTTAGCTTAGCTGTTTTTAGTGTTGTCATTCTCTTATTTTCAACTAATTTTACGGACATATTTTCTTTTCCACCTAATGATTGGAGTGGCATGTGTGCAACTCCCTTTGGGCTGTTTATCACCACTTCTGGGTCTAAACTATCCGCTGCTACATTGTTTACACAATCAGCTGACAACCCCAAAATGCGGTCGGAGATCGATGTATTTTTTATTTTATGTTTTATTAAATTTTCAACTGCTGTGGTTTTCAAGATAATGTTCCCGTTATGGCATCAATGTCATTTTAAATATATATATATAATTCATGTTTTATTGTAAATGAATAGACACGCAAAGCTGGATCAATCGATGTTCCGGCACTCGATGGATAAGTCTGTGACCTCGTGACGTATTTTTGAGAGAGGAGAAAGTCGTATTCAAGACAAAGGAAAGTCGTATTCTAAACGAAGAAAAGTCGTATGCAAAAGAGACATGATAAATGTAAAACTAAATGTTGTATTCATGTTTTTTTCTTTAAAGTTGTGCACAAAATATAAATGTATGCACAACTTTGTATTTATGAATACAAATTTATTTTTATGAATATAAAATATTATTTATGAATACGTTTCTTTTTGACAGTTATCTTACCCCATAGACCTGAAGCTAAATCATGAGTCAAACAGCAGAAATCCATCACCTTTGCTTAAAAAAATAATAATTCAAGGAGTGACAGATAGTGTGGAACTCTGTTTTTTTTATTAGTGAAAATAAACCAAAAAGCAAATGTTTTAATACACATCTTGAACATTAGATCAATGTAAGGTTCAAGTTCAGTACTAAAAAAACATACATTTTATAGTCAAACATTTTGTTCAACATGTCATTTTGCTCTTCTTCTACCTTTATGTTTCATTATGTTTTTTTCACGTACTTTCTATTTGTTGTTTATTTGTTTTTACAATGTTAGGCTTTTAATGAACGGTAGTTTGTTAAATTCTTAATTTGTTTTAAAGAGCTTTACGGCAGGTTCACACTGGATGCGGAAGCGCCGCGGAGCGGAGTGCGCACGGGATCCGCTCTCTCATGCAATTCAAACCAAATGTACATTTTCCCGCCACAGTTGACAGGCGCTACAGCTTTTTTTTTTTTTACATCCTGGGTAAATTTATTGCCTAAAAAATTATCCCATGTTTCTGACAAAAAAAGTAGTAGGCCTACACTTCTTTAATGTATCTGTTGTTAAAACACACAGAGAGAAGTGTGTTTGTGATATGATTGTGTATTTATTTTCATCCCTATAATCTGTTTAGATAAAAAAACATGATCGCATTTTTCAGTCGCTGTGTTTTAATGTGAAAAATCTGTTATATTTTGAAAATAAACTGTATTTTCTCATGTATCTTGATGTCACTTCCTGCCAGAATTGACGTGGATCGCTCGGAGCTCTCACGCACAAAAAAGACCAGACGCCGAAACTATCCGGCGTAAGCCTTCTGCAGACGACCGCTGTGCGCCACGCCTGGTGTGAACCACACCATAGGTTAACAAGGGCGCCGACTGGAAGCGGCCTCCATTCCGCGCCTCTACCGTGTCATTTCGCACCGCTTCTGCGGCCAGTGTGAACCAGGCGTTATACAGAAATGTGATTGACTTTTTTTTTTTTTAAAGACTCATAGTAGTAATATCCCGAGTAATACAGAAAGCACAAAACATCTTAATTGTAATTTTTTGTGTTTTACACTAAAATAAATGGCAAAAAATAAACAATAATTGATCCAATTAAGCTCCAGTGATTGCTTTTTGATTTTGTAATTTTTTTAATTAACACAATCAACATAATCCTAGTATATTCTGAAGGAGAAAAGCAGCTTGAGCTGGAATTATGTTGATCATGTTAAAAATTAAAAAATTATAGTATGTTAAATATTTTGTTTTTAAGCATCACCAATGACAGTGTTAAAGGGTTAAATAGCAACTGATTACACTCAAAGAGGATCTAAAGAAAGACTCTTAAACAATTTTCATGCTTAGTCAAGAAAACTCTCAACCAGAGCAAACACTTTACAACATCTGCATTGATTTTTTCCATACAGACAATTTAGAGCTTGTTTACCGTATCAGAATGTCTGTTTCTATTTATCGAAAAAAAAATTTTAACATGTTGGTAAGTCATTACTGAAATGGACTTATTGTCCAGTTTTGCTCTGATTGTGGGCTTATTAATGCTCTCCTGTTTTTTTCTTTTATTCTGGCAGGGATGAGCAGCACCACAGTTGACCTGCCAGATGTTTGTAGAACACCTGGAAACAATGCTGCTCTCAGTTGATCAGTTTGCTAACATGAGAAGTAAAGGATTGTTTGGCAGAGTGAGAGGCGCTGCTGACCTGTCGTTCACACAGACGTACAGAAACTCATCACCTCAATCGTTCAACTCTTCACTCTGTTCACAGTTAGTGTTTATTTATAGTTTTGTTTTTCAGAAAAAAAAGAATAAAACATGACACTTGAAGTGGTTCTGTTTTTTTATTTTGGATTCAACAGGCTGAATGATAAATGTCTGATCAAGTTATATTTTCTTTGTTGGGGGAAATCATTAAACTCTCAATTTTAAAATATCATTTATCATTTCTGACGTTTTTTTTTTCCTCAGTAAATGAGCTGACCAAGCATCTTACCAGAAGCCTAACTCCGTATTGCTTTGACTGATTCCCTGTTTTCTTTCCAGGATGTGGTTGCATCACATTTCTCCACTCTTCAAACTGACAGCTCGGGATAAAAATACATTTTCCCAGAAGAATTCCTGTCAGAACTGACCAGAAATGAAGCAGCAGTTCAGCGAGGAAGTGAACTTGTGTTTGAATGCAGCGTTACATGTGCAATCACGTGGGAAACAACGGTTTGCATTATGACACAATAAAGACTGACCCAGCAGTGTTCTCATAACAAAAGGGGGACGGTCTGTCACATTTCAGCAGCTTCTTTTCATAAATCTTTAGAATTAGAGTCATGACAAAAAAAAACTGAAACTCAGTGAAAAAGGTTTATTTTTTTATATAAATACTCCTACATTTCCACATGCTTATTATGGCCCGCAGCAGTTATTATAATAATAATAAATAATATAAAATAAAATAAATAACGAGCAAAATCGTAAAAAAAAAAAAAAAACTTGTGAAATTATTATGGGATGGCCCAACCCACGTCTTGGTGGCCATTTGGTGGCAAAGTGTGAGATTTGACAATGTTCACGTTTTCACACAAAATGAGAAAGCATCACTTCTGTTTGTGCGATTTTCACGAAACTTCCCACACCAGTTTAAATCTATTACCACCAACCAACAACAGTTTTGTTGACCTTTGACCTTGGGAAGAGGTCGTCATCTTGAATTCAAAGAACAAAAGCATCTTTAGTACCAGCTACAAACAAAACTTGTCCTAGAGATTTCATTGTTCATCTTGTAATTTCATCATTAGGAGCTACTGTGGAAAACGATGTTGGGAGTTGTAGTTTTTGAACAACGTGCACTTGACAAGTTCGCAACTGTTGCAATCCCGGCTAGCTCCAGCAATTTTTATCGGAATGTCGAGCAATAAATATAACATAAGACAATATTACGATTGTGGGCGTGGTAATTAAAAACAAAAGTTGCAAAAAAAATCTGCTGACTCAGCAAAAAAATTAAATTTGGGAAAAAATTGTTGAAATTCCCAAACAAAACTATTATACATGTGTCAGTGATATCCAAAGGAAGTTTTGAAATTATTGTAGGATGGCTGTTCGACCTACGGCTTCGTGGCCATTTTGTTGCAATATTTTAAAGACGAATATTTCTTATTTCACACACATGATACCAGCTTAATTCTACAACAACCGCTGGAGTTCTGTTGACCTTTGACCATCTTAAATTAAAAAAAATAAAAATAATAACGTTACAATCATGGACGTGGAAAACAAAAACAAAGAAAAAACGTCGCAAAAAAGTCTACTGACTCAGCTAAAAAAATTAATTCAGGAAAAAAATGTTGAAATTCACCAACAAAACCATTATGCATGTGTCAGGGCTATCCAAAGCAAGTTTTGAAATTATGAGTTGGCCGTGTGATCTACGGTTCGGTGGTCAATTTATTGCAAAAATCTTAAAGACGAACCTTTGTCTTTTATCTTATTTTAATGAAATTTCACACACATGCCACCAACTTAAGTCTAAGAGGCTTTGAGTTTGGATCAAAAAATGCAATATTTGACATATAAAGTTTCTTCTATTTTCATTTTTGTTATATTAGTTCATAAAATTTCTAATTTTATTGTATCTGAGAAAAAATAAGCGTAGTAAGTTATGCTAGCAAAGATCTGTTGATGCTAACTATTTATGTTTGCCATGTTTTTACAAACACTGTTTCTTTGTTTTAAATATTTAAACTAGTGATAAATGATTTGTTTAGACCAAAAAATGTTTACGATCGAAAAGGAGGCCTCAAGATATTTTCAGATTCACACACTATCAGCTGAGAGGACTGACAGGTGTGCAGCCCAAAGGAGAATTAGTTTGTTTGGTTCAATATTTGCAAAAACTGTTGGTCAAACACTCAGTGATGACAGAAGAAGCAACAGAGACAACAATCAAACCAACGGAACACAGCAGAAAATAGAACAAAAAGACAGAAACATGTACAGAAATGTAACAGATCAAAATGATCAAACTAAATGAAGTTTTTGCTTGATTTTGAAGTATAAAATATGAAATTTATATTTAGTTCAGACAGCTTTTTTTTGGTTTTATATTGAAGTAAAGTTAGTTATCGAGTCAAAGCCTCAGCAGACTTCATTTGGTTTTAAAAATAAAAATCTCATTTCCGTTTGAATTTCCCAACCTGACACGATTCCATTCACTTGAAGTTTGAAGCATCAGATGCGCTCTGCTCTCTGCAGCAGATCAGGGCACGAGAGGCGTCAGTTACAAATCCCTGCTGAGCCCTGGGAGGGAACGGAGCTGTCTCCGGATCACAACCGGAACCACCAAGCCCCCCTAATCGGAAACTTTCAAACTTTGCTCCTAAATGTTGTGACAACTTCTTTCTTGTTAGTGGAAAAACAGCTTGATTTGAATCTTGAGCTTTTTGCTTTTAAATCCTTAAAAAGAAGAGTGTCACATGGCGTGTGAGTTTTCTTAAGTGTTAAAAACTGAGAATTTCCGTGGTGTTCAGGGTTTTGCTCATGTTCCTGTTCCTGTTTTTCCTGTCAGGTTGAGGTTATCAATCACCAACAGCTGTCTGGATTTGTGTTATTGATCCTCAGTCTACATACGTGTTTGGTTTTCAGTTATAAATACATTAATTTCAGGAATCTTTATGAAATAAAATAAAGTTTTTTTTGCAAAATACATTTTGATTATGGGAGACATAATGAAAATAAAGTATGAACATGCTGCGTAATCACACAATGAGACAACTACTGCTAACAAAACCATGTTCTGATTTGTTGTTTGACTTCACTGCAAATTATTTGAAAGATTTAAAGCGCACGTGTCAAAGTCAAGGCCCGGGGGCCGGATCCGGCCCTCTGGGTTGTTCTATCCGGCCCTCCAGATTATTTCATTTTATTGTTATTAATGCCCCGATGTTATCTTGCGCTTATTTTTAACTTGTATAATTTTGACAAAATTTATTTTTGTGGAGAGTAAAATATTGAAACGTATTTAAGGTTTAAATTGATTTATTCTGGAATAATATTTCTGCCTTTTTAATATTCGTAGTTATGTTAAAAAGTTGCGGTTTTAACGTCTAAACATAGTCATTTTGCTAGCTTTTGTGGACTATTTTGGCATTTACTAAGATTTTTTTAGGCTGTTTTGGAGTTTAGCTAATATTACAGCTACATGCTAGCTATTTTGTTTTTTTTAGTTTATTTAGGCTAATTTAGCTAATATTTTAGCTGGCTATCAGCTTCAGCCTTTTCAGCTTGAGTGATTTCAGGTCTCAGTTTCAGCATCTTCAACGGCCAAATTCAGCTTACAGCATTCACACTGGCATTATCTCAGGTAATGCTATAAATCTAGTTCATAATTATATTAAAAAGTTACGGTTATAAAAATTTAGTTTTAGTGTGTTCAATAAATGTTTTTCCTGTTTGGCCCACAACTTAAGGATTTTGTGTGATTGAGTTTGACACTCATGATTTAAAGCTATATATATATATATATATATTTTACATTCAAGCTATTTTTACCATGTTTTAAGTTGGTTTAACTCATTTTTGCTCAACACCTTTTCAAGCTTTATGATTTCTTTTTTGTCTCAATAAAAGCCAAAATTATTCCAAATGTAAATCATAATCCTTTTACTTCATTTTCATGTCAAAAATGATCCTAGTTGCAAAAAAAAAAAAAAAAAAAAAAAAAAACAACTCTTCAAATTGCACTGTAATTTTTGGTTCAATTTTTAGGATGTGGCCCTTTGGAAACAAAAATGTAAATTCTAAGAATAAGTTCCAGTCTTAGCTTTTATGAGGGTTCATTAAGGTGGCTCAGCTTGTACTAAGATTGTCATATTATTATTTTTCACATTTTGTTCTAAAATTAGTCACTTGCATTTATTGCACTCGTTTGCCACTGTGACCAAAATGAACTACAATTAGCTTTATAAAAATTCAAAAATACAAGCCATGTACTTTAGAACTAGCAAAAAAAAACTATTATTGGGCTGTATAACATTCAATTTAAAATAATACGATCAAACAAGTAGCTTTATAAAGCTAATTTTTACCTTTTTGAATACTTTTATGGAACTTCTTGGTTCTAAGTTTTGATATTTCATAAGATTTGTTGTTAAGTGTAAACACATTGTTGCATTGACAGAAATTATACAAATTCATTTTCATCAGTGTTCTTTTCTTTTATTGACGTCTGAAAACCCTTGCTAAATCACAAGAGAGCTATAAAAGCAGGATGTTTTACCAAAGCACAGAAAACATCACAGAGACAGTGTGCAAACTCCCAAACAGCAACTTGAAACTCCACTAAATGAAAAGTGTTTTAGATCCAACTGATCTGTACGCATCAAACAAGCAGAAAACGAATACAAGCAAAAGGAAAAATGTTCTGCTGTCTCGATAGGATGAGTTTGACATAATAAACATTTAATTGAACTTCATAGATTGTCTTACCAATCTGAAAAAAAGTAATAAATTAAAATGTGTTGGTTTTCTGTGAGAAGTTAATATAATTTATCATCTGTGAGCTTTAACAATGTGCAATCCATTTCTCCTGAGTGAATTGCAGACATGTAGAGTCTTCCTCAGTCCCAGTATCACGCCAAACAGTGACTCACGTCAGGTAGTGATATGATGCAGCAGACGTGAACACTGACTAATGCAAGCTCCCTGACGTTCATGTTTGTGTCCACACGATTCAGTATTCTGCCTACTAACATTGACACAAGGGCCTGTTGCTTTATTTGTGGGTAAAAAAACTAGTGATAAAAACCACAAACGCGTCTGTAGCTGCCCCCGGTACACTAAGACAGCTCTGTGGACCACATAAAAGAGGTGTTCCCACCAATAAGGCATTTATTTTTAATTTTTTCTGTTTAAAAAAGGTCTTAAAAACCCACTCCCTTCATCTTCTGATCTATTTTCAAGAAATTCTCTTTAGTTTTATAATTATGATTATGCTGTTTTTAAAAATGGAACACATTTTCTGCAGATTGGCAGGAATTCATTAGAAATACAACTCTGAATTGTGGAAGAGACCATTAGTGTGTAACACCCCCCCATCACCCTCTCCAGCTAGCTTACAGCCCCCCTAACATTACTGGTGTAACAAAAAATGGCAAACATTATTGGAGCTATCCAGTTTTGAGACAGAACGACAAGGAAAAATACAAACATGGATCTAGGCCAGGGGTCTGTAACCTTTGCCCGAAAAAGAGCCATTCTGGCCTGTTTGGTACTGATCAAGCCCTAATCACAACCCCCGTTCAGGATGTCATTTTGTTATAATAAACATATTACATTTATTTTTGGATGTGAATAAATGCCTAAATATCAAGATGAAATTGAATTTTCTCAAACTGTAAAATCTGTAAAAACGGTGAAAGCTCAAATGACTTTCTTTCAAAATAAAAGACTTCCTGTCCCAAACAGGAACATTCAAGTGAAGCAAATGTATTCCTAAACGACACGAGACAAAAATGACATTGAATCCTGTTTTACTTTTCATGCTCATGTTTGTTGTTTGCCATTTGTGCAGTTAACACAATAAAGTATAAACAAATACAAATTTTAAAAAAAGGAAAGAGCTTATAAAACTATCAAGTGCCCTTGAAATTTTCTTTACAAAAAAACAGTTTGTATCAATGCTCACCACATTGGCAACTATAGACCACAATGCATTGCAGTAAAACAATTTTTTATCATCAGAACCCAGTAGAGTCATAAATAGACATTTTTAAATGTGTGTTTTGATTAGATTTTCACTTTTTGAAATCGGTAACATCGTATTTGCTGCTTAAAAATAAATTAGCATGATGTTCGAATCGTTTTTAAAAAATTCAGAACACTAGATAGTCCTGCACTATATAGACTTTAAGTGGTTCGGGATTTGGGGGGAATTCGGACACAGAGCTGGCAGAGCTGGGAGCTTGTGCCCCGCCCAATGTATTTTCTACATCACACATATGCAATTTTTCAGTATTTTATTCATCTGTTCCTGATTCACAACCATTTGAATAAAGAAATCATCAGAAATCCAATATTGAACAGATTTTTTTTAATATATGCCATCAGAAAAAAGCCACAAGAACACGTTAAAAATCATTAAAAACCATTAAGTATCAACAAATCACATGACTGTGGAAGCAGACGTAACACTATCTCTGAATTTATCAGCACATGCAGACACACATCCGTCAGTCAATTTTAAGGAATCATTTCAAAAACACTGCTTACCCATGGTGCTTTGGGTGGGACTGAAATAAAGACAGTTTTGAGCTGGATTTCAATGAAACTGATGTTATACAAAACAACAAAAACTGTGGGAGGTTTGCATCTAAGCCCATTTGTATATTTACACAACTTTCTTTCTGTTGCAGTGAGATTCTCTTCCTGAAAGAAGGATGAGCTGAAAATCTACCTGCAGGTAAACTTTGGTTCAGATTCACAGGTTGAGCCGCCAGGTTTTGTCACAGCTGAGTAACTTCTCAGGGTAAAGGACGTTTTGTGCAAAGCAGCTGCTCTTCGATTGAAAGCCAAAAAAAAAAATTTCATTATCCAGCAGCAGCGTCTCCACTGTGATTCCACAGATTTCACCCCTCATCTGCTCTGATAGCCGAATCATATCTACTCAGTCTGTCTGTGAGTTTCACTCATAAGCTGCAGTGACAGCATCTATTTGCTGAAAACTAATAGTGTTTGGGGCCGTGATATTGTTCTTATCGCCGTCCGATCTTCAGCTGCAGCCACCCAAACACATTTAGTATGTGGAGCCTGCACGCCCTCCTGATAATGGCCTGTGTACATTTAGAGCCTCTATCTTTTGCTCAGACATTTTCTCACACTCTCACATGCATGCAGTGTGTAAGACCTACACAGAAACAAAAATAAAAAAGGTTTTATCACATCTTTCAGGAAAATCTTCCCTTGGCTGACCTTTATTTTTAAGCAAGTTAAGGTCAGTTTGTCATCGTCTCAGCTGCAGCTAAGAGGGTCAAAGTGAAGCTAAATAGTTTGAATCCGCCTTGAATCAAGATTTTGTAGATAATAAACATTTATAAGACTAAATAACGTTTCCAGTTTGAGTTGTTACGTCCTGCTGCTACTGCTGGAGTTTTTTGCATCCAGTCCTTCTGCTCACCTGCCAGGTGTGGCTAATGAGCCTTAGTTGGTACCTGCTGGCTATTTAAGACAGAGGAGACCACAGCGAGGCAGGCAGGGAGCAGAGCTGCAGGCCGAAGACCTGGTCAGGGTTCACTAGTTTTGTTTTCTTTTTTTTTGTTTCGCCTTGTTTTGTTTCACTCACTTTATCCTCAGCAGTCTTAGGCTGCTGGGTTTTGTTATTTTAGTTTGGGGTTGGACCTTGGTAGTCTTAGTTTGCTGGCTTTGTTTATTTGTTTTCTTTAGGTAGTTCTGTTAAGCAGCCCTGAGCTGGTGACTCCAACGGTTGACTTGACTCGATCAGCAGTCTCTCTCTGACTTGTTTTATGTTTGGCCAAGGCTCCACTTCTCTTTGCTTTGTCTTTTTTTTAGCCAGCACTCTAATTGTTGGACACAGTTTTTTTGCTTGCCTTATTTAATAAACTGTGCTCCTTTTTCTCACTGGTGTCCAGATTTGTTATGGTCCTATTTTTGGTTTTCCCCCTAGACTTTAGCCAGGTCTGTCCATTGGGACCGTAACAGGGATTAAGCACATTTCACAGGTTTTGGAAAGCGTGATTGTGCTTAAAAATTAACAACAAATGAGAGAAAAGACAGGCTGATTGGGATTTTTTTTTACATTGTTTCTGCTCAGTTCTGAAGGAATTCTACATCAGTGATGTGCATTATGAAACTCACATTTTAAAAGCAGAAATGTAAAGTGTTTTTTATATAATTCTAAAGTCAATTATGCCTAATATTATTAAGTCACATAAAATAACATTTATTAAATTATATTTATGGCTTAAGCCTTGAATAACTCTGTCATTGCCATGTAGTAAATTCAACTTTTTTCTCTTTTTTTTGATAAATGTAAGGTTAATTTGGCGCAAAATGTAAACAAGAGAAGAAAATTCAACTGATATGTGTAAATAATGCTTCTAGAAAACAAACCAAAAAATACTACAGCTGAAAATTTAAAATGCAAAACTTTGTTTTCAAACAATGTGAGGAGTAAATAGCTAATAGTTGTGGACAGAAATATATTAAATGTGGTTAATGATATGAAAGGTCAACAATATGTGTTATTTTCCCTGCAGGAGCTTTTGGCCAGATGTCTTCATGCTTTAATTAGCCAAACATCTAAACAGTTAACACAGAAAAACATTGACATCCAGCCACAGATTTATTAGAATTTGAGATTTGTTTAGATAAAACCTTAACCCTGCAAAGCTTATTAAAGAAAAAAATTGACCGAAAATTAATTTTTTGTGAGGAAATTACAATGTTTTTTAAACTCTTGGATAAAACCCACAAACTGCAACTTTATTCTTTTATAAGATTGTATCATTTATTACATATTCAGGGAATTTGGTAAATTTTTGCTCAAAACCATGTTATTTTGATTTTTTTTTTTTTTTGTAATTTACTTTTTATTTCAGTCTTGTTTATACAGCTTTCACTAGTAAATTTATATCAAAACATAACAGAAATATAAAACAAGCATGGTTTTAAAGTAAACTAAACAGAAAACACCCAGGAAAAAAAAAAAACAGAACCTAAAAAAAAAAAAAAAGAAAAGAAACAGTGAGCTTTAGAGCCGGGGCTCAAGTCCTTTTTTTATTGTCCATAATGATAAAGAATCCAATTCTACTGTCCATCATACATTTGAAAACATTGTTTGCGCATCACATTTGGACATCGCACATTTCAATTATATATCAGATCAAATTTTTGAATTTACTGTAGCCATTTTTTCCACATGGATTTAAAAGTGTTACTCTCCACAACCATGATATTTTAAGATGCAAAACTCAATATCTTAGATTTGATTAGAATTGATTTTATCAACATGGTTTAAATGTATTATAGAAACATAAATATCAACAAATGCAGTTTTTTCTTTTTAATACAGCGAGTAGTCATTTAAAGAAAAAAAAAAAAATTAGTTATTCTCACCATGAGGTATAGAAAATTAGAGCAAATTTTTCCACCAAAAGTTTTTTTGAGATTTCATGGAGGCAGTCTTTTTAAAAGGATCAGGAAAAGCTCTTCTACTGATTCTAGTTCAGGGGCTGGCAACATTTAACAGTAAAAGAACCATTTTATTAAGTCCCCCATGACATTTTTTTTCATTTAAAGAAATGTTCCAGGTAGTGTTTTAATTATGGTTATGATTTTTAACCAAAATCCCACAATCTGAATGTCTTAAAAAGCTATTTTTCATGGTGATCTGAAGCCTCTGAGGGGGCGTGGCTTTTGGAGCTGCACCGTTATGATAGCTCTGTATCTCGCTGACGTAAATCATCACGACTGCTACAGCAGTATCGCTGGATGTCACTCAGACCAGGAAGTGAGGAGCTTCTTGGATTTCTTTCCAACTGCGGTCAAATGAGCCGCCGTTCACATTTCCGTGGTCACATCAAGAAGCTCCGTGGAGTCTGGTGGAGATTTTCCAGAGTTCTCAGTCCTGCTACCGTAAGTATTGGATGAAAGTCACACCAAAAATCCAGTGAGAGCTGATTTGACCACAGAAATGTGAACGACGGCTCATTTGACTGCAGTCAATGTGAAGACACCATCTTCTCTTCTCCAGAACCTGAACTAGACACGCTAGCCGGACCAGATGAGGGTTTAGTGCATGTGCAGCAGAGCTGTTGTGACGTATTAACAGTTCATCAATCCAAACAGAACCTTTCTGCGACAGTTTGATTGACAGAGATTTAAAAGGAGAAATACTCGGAAATGCAAAAACGAAATGATTTCTTATTACATTTATACTCTTTCATGAGAAAATTGCCACAAATACATGTTAAAAACTAAAAAAAAACAGGATATTAAAAAATATAAAAAGAACCTAGCATCTCTCAAAATGTGATTTTTTTTTTTTTAAACTTCTTTTCAAAATAAAGGATGCTATGTGGAAAATTGGATCATCTCAGTGCATCTCTGCCTGGTGGAATGAGAGAGCACTACAGGGCAGAAAACATGGACCAAGTTATGTCAAATGTATTCTTAAGGAAAGCTCTAATCATGCTAATGAGAAATGAGTGGTGAGTGGTTTCAGAGGGTTAAAGGTGTGAATTTCTTAATATTTGTAATGAAACTTGTTTTTTTTTCCTCATCTAAGAGCTTTTCTGTCTGTATAAAAGCATTAACTGCTTCACCTTGACCTCAATAATGTTTATGTGATCTTATAATGATGCCGTGATGCCATTTTATGGCATTTTAAATATGTAACCAAACCCTAAATCAACTTCTTTTGGCTGTTAATGTCTATAAATGTGGCTTTAAAAGTGCTGTCTGTTGGTCATTGACAAATTTTGACAAATTAAAGTAAACTTGATTGGGCTGAATCTTTAAAATGTTCTCAAAAACCAGCTGTGTGCTTCCCCCTACAGGTTGACTTGAAGTATTACATTTGAATTTTGTGATTGGTCAAGTCCCACGTCATGATCTGCAGCTCCAGTAACAGTCCTGTTCCCCAGCCCCACCCCTCTGACTGGACTTTCACATTTCAACTGTGGGCGGAGCCAGCCTCCAACTTGTTTGGTTACCCTTTAAAGTCCAAAACATTTGATTTAAAATCAGCAACATGGTTGTACGTCATCCAAAACAAACCTGCAAAGGCTCCTCCCGCTCAAGAAGGGACGATTAATATTCAGGGTTTTTTTTTTCACAATATAATCTCCGACTTTACCAATGAAAAGCTAAAGGGCACCTTGTAATGATCTGATTCAGCAAAGCAGAAACTGAATTGTATCAGCGTTTGTACATGTGCTGAGGTGAAAAAAAAAAACGTTTTATCACAGAGCAGACCTGTCAGCAAAATGCCCCAAAAATACATACGGATGATGAGTCACGCGGAACTTTGCAATGATATTCTGCTGCGGAAAATTAACGTTAACCCATAAAAATCTTAAATATGTAACTGAGATTTTTTTCATCAAAATATCCTAATACTCAAAAAAAAAGATCAAATGAATATTATTTCTCACTTCACATTAACAGTATTTTAGTAATCAAGCAGCTCCTTTGTAAAATAAATGAAGAAGTGAAGAGGTGGATTCATGCACGCACATCTCCGAGCCATTTCTGCATATGAGAAGCATTTCTGACGTGTGTGAAGTGACGGAGCTGTAGTATGGGCACGTGACGCCGGAGTCAAAGAACAGTTTGCTCCATTTGTGCAATAACTCTCAAGCCGTCCTTCACTGCTGCCATCTTTTCCATCCACACTCGTTCCATTTCCTTTCTGCCATCTGGAAGACCAAACTCTCCATTCCTCCAATTCCATCCAACTTCTCCACTCGTGTTTTTCCCAGAGTCCTCATACCCGGATCACGAGTTGATATTTTAGAAATCCCCCAATCTAAAAAGAAGGATTTTGTTGTGTAACGCGCCTCTGCTTTTATTTTGATGATTTTAGTCTTATTCTGCTGCACACTTCAAGGTTTCCTTGCTTGTACTCAAAGCAGTTCTCAAGTTTGCAAAAAATAATAATAATAAAAGTAAAAATACTTGTTGTAAATTAAAACCTAAAGAAGTCCAAGGGAGATTTTTAACAAATAAAATCTCTCCTTTACAGTTTAAAATGTAATTTGAAACACTGACTTCTGTAAAATAACATGAATCTACAAGTTAATGTTGACAAACAGGATGAGTATCGATCTCTTAAGACTGAGAAGTATAAAATAGTTATCAGTGATTCATATTTAGAGGAGCTGATCATCAGTGGAGGTAAGTGGAGTCGCGCCACAGCGAGGAGCTCTGGAAACCAGCTGGGTAGTTTGAATGCTCTCCCGGGTTTTCTCCCGCTGGTGACTCTGCAGCTGCGGACACACCGAGCGTGTGACGCCCGCCGTTCTTGAACGCACATTCAGCTCATGGTGTTCACACAGAAAAAGCTGGGAAGGGCTTCCTCTCCTGTTTTTCTATTTCTACTGTTATATGACTTGGTTGTCATATAATTCCAGCTGGGCACAAACCACTATAATTCAATTGTCCTACATGATCCATTTTCAAACGGTTGACACTTCTATGAATGAAAACAGTATTTAACTACCAAATCTGAGACCCTGATTGGTCAAAGTCGGCCTGGTTGGACTCTGCTGTGCTGCACCTTTTTAATATGCCCTGGCAGGTGGGGCAAATTATCTGAATTAGCCCCTTCCAGGTACTTAAGGCAGAGGAGAGGGAGCAGAGCAGCAGAGCGAGGAGCTGTTTTAGTTGGAGTGTTTTGTTCTCTTTTCCCCTCTTTGTCCTCAGTAGTCTTACACTGCTGGGTTTTGTTATTTTAGTTTGGGGTTGGATCTTTTTAGTCTTTTTTTTTCCCCCTAGACCCGAGCCAGGTTTGTCCACAGGGGGCGTAACATGGATAAAAGAGGGTTTTCCTTGAGATTATTACTATTCAAATTAAATCAGCACAAAATGTGATTGAAAATAAACTTGTTTAAAGTCGCACTCTTTGTATGTGTCTCATATTATGACAAATTATTTGCAAGAAGTTTCATTATTTGGTTTTTTTTTTATACAAATTACTGACTGTGTCATGAAAAAAAAAATAGATGCTTCAAAAGAAGACCTGATTTTCCCTAATCCTTCACATGCCCCCATGTGGCGGAAAACTATAAATACATTTATGAGATTTATTTTGGAACCTCAGAAATGCAAATATTTGGAAGTGTTGGGTCAGAAATCCTGTCATGTCATCACTATGCAATAATGCTATTAACTGCTTGAGAAGCATCAATAAAATGCAAAACACACAAAAGGGAATATATATATATATATATATTTTAAAAGGAACAAATTAGTGTACATGACGGCGATTTAAGAAAAATGGACATCTGCATTAAAGAAATGCAAAGACAGATGAGAAGGAAAATTGGGGAGGAGGAAAGCAATGCATGCAAGTGTTCAGGGGAAGAGGGATTGAGAGGGAGTTATCAGAGCAGGCAGTGAGGCAGAGCAAAAGAGGGAGGGAGCGCAGAGCAAACAGGCGCTGCACGTGATTCATTTGTTCACATGGACATGTATTACACTGTTAGAACACTCAACACTTCTACATGCTAGGAGAACATGTGTCCGCCGTTAAAATGTGGAGTTATTGTGGAGAACAAACGCAACAAGGGCGAGGACTCAGAGCTCCATCAGAGAAATGCAGCAACAATGCATGAGAGCATGTTTAGATATGGTGTCATTTCTGGGCAGCTGAAGCTGTCAGCTGCTCTCTGAGTCTCTGCATGTTACATAATGATGGATAGGACTGCTTCTCTGCACTTCTTTTTTCCTATAGAGGCGTGAATTCAACCCAGGATGTGTCCTAAGTAGGTCTTGCACACACACAGATACTGCTGTAGTCCCACTGACCCCAGATTTTGTTTCTTCCAAAAAAACTTGATTTGAGATGTAAATGATCCTCAGTTGTGTGAAGTATTATGTTAAACTACATTTTGTCATATAGAATATTGTGTTGATATGAAATTTGTTAAACTGGATATATGTAAAGAACCATAATTATGTAATGATATATATGCAAATAAAAAACAGTCATTTAAACTGCTAATTTGATTTCATATGTCGCGCAGTGTATGTATAAGTACAAAAATGTCTGTTTATGACTATTAAGATAATGGCTCTAAGATAATATAATTCTTTTAAATATCTTTTATTTTTTTAATTGGGATTTTAATTGTGATTTTGCTATTTTCAGCCCAAAAAGCTTTTCTGGGACGTAGCTTCTGCAGAGCGGCAGGTGTTCATTAGAAATTTGCTTTGGATCTGTGGGCGGGACTATGGGATTAGAAAAAGCCCGCCTTCCTGTCCCATCCAATATCTGTTTAGGCGCTCCCACTAGCTTACAGCCCTCACACCTCGACCTAAGGCCTGATCCAAATAACAGTTAGCCCTCATATGGAGAGTTATAGAAAAATAGTGTCTCATGTTTCAGACGTCACTTTCGGTTAATGATGTTACCAATAGTCACCGGTCAGCTAGCGTTAGCGCGGAGGTTCCGAAGCTCTCAACACAACAAAAGCCGTTTTATAACTTTAAAAAGGTCATGCTGCTACAACAAAGTCATTTAAATGTAAACTTCTGTGCTTCAGAGTGCACAGATGGGAATAAAAGCTCTTCTCCTGCGCTGCTCAGCGCGACACGGTTTACCCTTGCGAAGAAAGGTTCTACTTCCCTATGCTTGGAGGGTGGGATCTTAAAAAAAAAACCTTTCAGACACCACTCTCACTACAAATGCCCCTACAAATGGAGGGGTAGGGAGAAGGGAAGAATTGGGATTGGGCCTAACATTAACAGTGCAACAAAATGAAAGTTGGAGTTTGAACCAGCTCTGACAAGGAAATCAAAGACGAACATGGATGTAGTCATCTATAAGTGGATGCATCTGGATGGAGCAGGAAGCTTGTGGCTTGCAATAACAGCTTCTAATTGATTGATTGATTTGGATCAAGAAATACACAGAAATGCAATTTTTAGCCTAATTTTCCTCATATGTCTTCAATTCTCATTTAAGTGGATCTTTAAGTTTGATATATAACACATTTAATATGTTAACTAAATGTAAATATCAACTATTTGGATTTTTTCTTCATTTTCGACAACCTATTTACTGCATCCAGCAGATCATTGTAATTGAGATATGCTGGATATTGGCTTCCACACTTTGAAGCCATTTGACATCCTGGATCTATTAAATGAATTATAAATGTGCTTTGTGTCTAAACCATGCTGAGACTTGGTCTATTTTAGGAAATAGTAGCAAAGCAAAAAAAAAAAAAAAAAAAAAAATGTCACTCCCAGAATACAATAGAAGAAAGCTGACGTATCAGCCTGGCATAGTGTGTCGATGAACTTCCGTCAGATCGGACGTTTCATTAAGGAAAAAGACGGAACCCAAATCCATATACTGGAGTCGCGCACACATGCGTGCATTTACACACAGATTCATCACCCTCTCCTCGCCCATGCGGAAACACGCGAGAGTAAAAAAAAAAAAAAAAAAAAAAAAGGCGCCTCAAGCACCCAGCTGCAGTCTATTTTCAGCATAAAACCATCAGATTTTCCTCTTTATTCCGATAAATGCAACATTGAAATTCAAAAAGCCTCACATAGAGACATCAAACCGAGCGGAACCAGGTTCGGGAAAACACGTTGCGTGTAACGCACTACGCCAAAGCACAGCCCGTACCGAGGAGGGAGGAAATACTATTACAGCTGCACATGACACCGCGGAATCGAACCCTGTCGGTCCGAACCCGAACCTGCAGCGGCACTGGCGACTGACAAGCGCGCGGGGCGTGGAGGTTGTAAGCCACACTTCCATGCAATGTCAAATCTATTTTAGGAAACGGAGGCATGTTGGAGGGAGTCGTTCAGGCTGAGCCTCGCCGCAGCTTCAGCACCACGGACAGCGCTCAGCATCCCGCATCTTCTCCTCTGTGACATCTTACACAAGCCGCGGGAAACTCTGTAACTCTCCGCTATGACCCCCTCCCTCCACTGACATCTGCTCGGCTGCTTTCCATCAACACACACTTCCACCCGCACTCCACGCATGCACGCAGGCCGTTTGACTGGGAGCAGCTCCTACCTCGTCATTCCCATCCCGGGGCCCGTCATTCCCATTCCTCCTCCAGCGGCTGGTCCGTTGACCGGTTTCATGTGCTGTCCCGCTCCGGGCATGCCCGACCCCATCATCCCGGCGGCCCCCGGCTCCCCGCCGCCCTCCATGCTCGCTTCGTTCCCCATCTCGGTCTCAGCTCAGGAGACGGAGGGAGGTGAAGAAAGCAATCGGGTCAAATCTTCTCCTTCTTTCCCCTCTTGGTTGTTTATTTTTGTATCAACGCTGGCATCGAGGTTGAATTGACGGGGAGGGGAGAGAGAAAAAAGGGAAGCGAACTCAACGCTGCTCCTCCATCACCGCCATCATCATCCTCATCCTCGTCGGATTCAGCTCCAGCAGGATGATGGCGGGAGCGAGCAGCGCGGCCCCGCTGACGGTGGAGGCGAGAGGAAGCGCGGCTGGATCAGATCAAAGGGGGAGAGGAGGGATGCAGGTCTCCAAGCTCAATTACAACAACTTAAAATAGATCATCAGGAGAAAACGGGGCACAAAAATAGCAATTCTTTATGTAAGGAATCAGAGTTATTTCATATGAAATTCTTATGATTTTTTATAATCAGACAGTAAAACCTTTGAAATTGTAAAAATGATCAGCATGGTCAAATTTATTGAACGGATAATTGTAATGTTAAGATTTGATAAAATCATTTGAGTGGTCCCTGATTCTGAGAAAAACAAGAGTGGAGTTACAGTATGCGTGCGCGCTCATGTGGCTTGTGGAGGGACGTGAACGCGCAGAGGCGTCAGGCAGTACTGCACTTGAGCATCACGTGCCCAACATCACTGTTACACACCTGATTTTACTCCAAAAGATCTCTAAAAACACATTTCTGAAGTTTTTTAAAAAATTAAAACGTGTGTTAAAAACCTGTTTGAATTTGACATCAAGGCACCTTCTCTTTTTTCTGTCATTTTTAAATCTATTTTAAAAGCGTTCCCAGTGTTTTTTTTTTTTTTTTTTACTGTTTAAAGCAAAAAAAAAAAAAAAAAGACTGGAGTTGCAGTTCATTAGAAATGTGCCCCTAAGTTGTGGGCGGGACTCAGGGCTGGCCCTGGATGTAGGCAACCAAGGCGAGCGCCTGTGGAGCCGCAATGACTATATATTAATTATTAAATTTAAAAAATGAAATAATTACATTGAAAAGTAATACTTAAAAAATGTCAATAAAATAACTCAAAAAGGAGTGCCCCTCCCCCTTCCTGTCTATGCTGGGTTGGGGGGAGGAAAGGGGCGGGGTGTTACTGCTTCTTTAAATTTTAGGAAGGAAAACGAGTAACACCGGCTTATAGCAGAGGTTTGTCTGTGTTACTGATATGAAATTGCCTGGAAATCCACTTTCCCTTGTATTTTGGTCGAAAAAGACAAATTTAACTGGCGATCTAGTGTTTTGCACTTTTTTTTTGTTTTTGTTTTTTTTTTTAACACCTTTAAATTGAAATGGAATTACTTCGACTTTCCCCTTGAGTATCGGCAGATCGGTGGTGCAGTCAGTTAGAGTGTTTGCTTCTAAACCGAGTGTCTCAGTTCACCAAATTCAAGACCCTGCACCAAAACACCAAAAACACTTGATTAGTAGATCAAATTTATACTTTTCTGAGAGGATTGTCATCTGGTTTTCTTTTGGCAAAAAAAACAAAAATAAAATGATGGTTGAAATCAGCATAATTTTATTTTTCCTTCCCAAGTTCAAACAATATTACTTGTAAATCTGAATACATTCATAAATTTGTCTTGAAAGTTTTGACATTAGCATCACACTGCAGATGGTAGAAGAAACACATGAGAGGACTTTTAGAGAAGTGATAAAAATGGCTGTTAATTCCATTCGACGTGGAACTGTTCAAGCAGGCCGCGTGTTGTACTCTCAGCCACTATATAAAAGGTCCACTCTCATTTGTGCTGCCAAGTTTGTTCCTCCGAGGCTGGACTTTATAGAGATGAACAAATGCTGCCGGCCAAGTTCAGAGCTGTCTGTGCTTTGGGAAGTATCTCCTTCAGAACAGAAGAAAAAGACAAATTGGCTGTGATTCGCCTGCAGCAAAAGATGAAAGAAAACACTTCCTAAACTTGTTCTATGAATACTGCAATGCCCATATTAATGCACATGGGAATTGTAAAAAAAATTACATAAAATAATATTATCAATAATTCTGGATGAATCAGAATAGTGGATTTGTTATAGTAATCGTGTTCATCTATTTGCTGAGAACCCAGCACTATAACTTTATTAAATTTATTGGTTTAAATCCATCATTAACCCTTTAACTCCCTTTAAGCTCCAGTGTTTATGCTCTTAGATTTACTGTAACTTTTCAATTGTTCATACGATCATTCCAGGAGAAAAGCGGCTCTGAGCTGCTACAAAATCTGCCAAAAAGATTGAAAAGTTATAATAAAAGTTGTGTTTAAACATCACCGGCGACACCTCAGCTGTTAAAGGGTTAATTATATTTCAACCAAGCGTCTATGATGAATTATCTAATGCAGGAAGGGGCAAACTATACGGCCCGGGGGACATGAGTGTTTATTCATTTTGATTATTAAGGTTTTATTTTCCGTGTAGTTCTTGTGTTTCCCCATAGATGGCGCACAACAAATGAATTTGTTCGGGTACAGAGAGTACGCTTTTTATTCACAAAAAATACATCAAACCACTTTTAATACTTTTCATAGAGAACTCTGTTTTTATTTTCAGTCACTCAATTATATGAAAAAAATGGCTTGAATTTACTTAGTTTTTATTTAAGAAATATAAACTTAATGAGAACCCCAAACAGAAGTCAAGCTGTTATTTATTTATTTTTATGTTTACGTTTTCTATTATGTTTAGTCTTATATATTGTTTTATTTATGTCTTATGTGTTATTTTACGTAATTGTGGTTGTTGTAGTAATATATAATATTGTTGCTGTTGGTATTGCAATTCTATGTAATGTAAATTAGTTGTAAATAAAGTTCTTTAAAAAAAAAGGTACATAAAGTTATTCTACATTCATGTAGTGTTTGAAGATTTATTGTTTTTTATGATATTCATGTGTGATTCTCAAGTTTGACTCTCATTTTTCAGATTATTTCAACACCGCATGAACACAGCATTTCCCTGAGTTTTAGTATTTCCCTGAGAGACATCATCCCATTAGTGTCAATGAGACTAAAATGAAAACAAAAACATATGGAGAGAAAATAGACTCACTCTGATTTGTGTGTGCGTAATTCTTGATTTGTGCGTGAGCTCGAAGCGCCCTTTTCTAGAAATATTATTATTTTTAAAAGTATGAGTGTTTTAAAAGCGCTTATTTAGATTTTTTATGTTAATTATCGGGAATATATTTTTAAGAAAGTGGGAAAATGTCTAGTTTAACCAGATGTTATTCACAATCAAAGTTTAAAACGGCTGACAAAAAAACTATGGTGAACGAGCATTCTGGTAGTACTTGAACGCATCCCTCAGGGACAAATTTGTGAGACGTGAAAAGTCTCACAGTTGATTTGTGAGTAACTTAGGCTGTATGTGTGTAAGATGTGATCTATGCGTATTTTAAAAATATTTTTTTGAATAATTACTTTCAGGCTGTTGTAATTTTAATTTGTCCATGTGTAAATTGCTTTTTGTATTTTTTTAATTTTTATAATTTTTTTACTTTTGCAAAAAATGTATTATATTAGTTACAAATCAAGAATTATGCACGCACAAATCCAAATTTATGCACAAATCAAGAATTACGCACGCACAAATCAGACTGAGTCTATTTTCTCTCCATAGTGTGCCCACACTGAAAAACATGATTTTTTTACCCTGTAAATGTTATCCTGTTATCTGCATACAATTTTTTGGAAATTATGAAGTTGTTAATTTAACTTAAAATGTTCCATTGACTTTAATATAATACGAGACATTTATATGTAATTTTTTTATCATCATTAATTAAATACATTTTACATACATTTTTGTAAATAACAATTACCAAGATAATTCATTGAGTCAAAAACACCAGAGATCAAGTAAATTTAACTTCACTAAAAATTTGTGTAAATCTGGCAACCCAGAGTAGTCCTCAAAACTGGTTTGAACTGGTTTAGCAGCACCAGGGAGCTTGTGGAGTTCAACGGAAAAATGGCGTTATGGCTGGATTTTTGACTCCATTTTTGTCGTTTTGGACCATTGTAAGTATGTTTATGTTGTTACTTTCTACTTTAAATTTACTTATAATTTTTTCCTATAAAATTTACTTAGGATTTCTGCGTGGAAATTGTTACCAAAGTTTTTTAAAGTAAATTTAACCCCAGTTTTTTTTCAGTGCAAAACAGGCGACAAATCTGCTCCAGGTCTGACCCTACTGTCAAATTTTAGAACCTTTTGAAAGTTTGCCCATCCTTGATCGAATGCAAGATAAACCTCTTAGTTTCAAGAAAATAAAAACCTTAGATTTAAATGCTTTTTATTTTATCCTGGGAATAATATTTTAGTGTGTCAATTCCATGAATGTAACATTTAAGTTTGAGCATTCTTTCACAAAACTGTGACAGAAATAGACAACAAGGATGTACAAGGGAGCTAAAAAACATCAATTTACAGTGAATCAATAACTAAATTAGATAAAAACCCAAACAAGTACAATAATAAAGATCAACAATAACTAGAAGAGTTCTGCGGACGGACCCAAAGTGTGGAGAACAACAGGCTGGCAGACGATGGCAAACTGATGTTTAATTAAACTGAAATAAGCAAAAGAAGCTGCAAAGGCAGGAAATCAAAACCGCCTAAACAAACAGCAGATGAAAAAACACAGGAAGAGAACAGACAAAGAACTGGCAAGGACAAAAGAACAGCAAGATGACCACAATGCATTGCAGGACGAACAATGAGAATTATTGAAAGGCCTGATGAATAAAGTCATGACTAATGTTTAAATGAAGGTAGAATTTCAATTAAAGCAGGGATCCTAAAATGTACAAAAACAAAAAATATCACAAAATTGAAAGAAATGTATAGTAGAGATGTAGTAGATACTTTTATTTTTGACTAAATCTAAAAAAAAGAAAAAGTCATTTTCTAGGATATATATCTACAGAGCAGAAGTTCATTAGAAATTGGCCTCAGAGTTGTAGACAGGATGGTTGGAATGGAGGAAGCCCGCCCCCACTTCCCATCATCTATCTGATTATCTCCTGCTAGCTTACAGCTCCCCAAAACCACAAGCAAACATAACGAAAATGGTGAGTAATATCAGAGCTGTACAGCCAGACTTTCAAATACCAACTCCCCATTGTAGTTTCAACATCATAAATATGATATTTATCAAACAGATTTTTTTAGTATGTTTCTGATTTACGTCAATTTGAAAAATAAATACTCAGAATTCTATTTTGAATGCATGACGTGGACGGGGTGGATCCTGAACGTATCCGAGAATGGCGCAAGCAGAAAGGGATATCGGGAAGACGTCAGGAGAAAGGGATCAGACTATTTCCTAATGGCGAAAGGGAGAAGATTTTTCCTGCTGGAGAGAGGGAGCAGACTTTTCCTGGTGGAAAAAGGGACGGACTATTTCTTGGTGGAGGGAGCAGACTATTTCTTGATGGCAAGAGGGAGCAAACGTGTGCTAATGCAGTCCTAATCAGAACAATGTTCTCATTATTTCAGTAAATCCTGAAATGTTCATCTAGTGTTGTCTGCATTTTTTTGACCAAATTTCACAGCAAAATTAACCCATTAGCACATCACATCACAATTGGATGTTTTTTTTTCATGGGTGACACGCTGACCAGAACGACTCTGTGATGATGTCATGAAATGGGTGGCACCCTCAAGGAGAGAAAGGCGGAGCCTCATAGATAGAGTTGTTTTACTTATGGGTATGAAAATAGTTCACAAAAACAACTATTTCATAAATAATTTGTTTTTTCGTGTTCCGAAGTCAATATATGATCATATACATGGATATAGTTTACTCTGAAAGACTAAAGAAAATTATGGTATGGCCCCTTTAAATATACAGTTACATTTATTCACCCTTCAAACAGAAAGGTTTTGCAAAAAGACCCACTTTCATGAAAATAGTTTGGGTGTTTTTAACATGTTCTTGTCGTATTTTTCTGATGATGGTGGATAAATAGGAAGAAAATTAAATTCAAAATTTAATTTCTGAATATTTCTTTATTCAAATTGGAGCAGACACAAACATGGGGGAAGGGGGGTGGGGTTGCTCCGCTCCGACAGTCCCGCCAACAACTCAGAGGCTAATTTTTATTGATCTCCCGCTGTTCTGCAGAGGCTATGTCTGACACAAGTTTTTTAAAATATTTTGGTTAGAAATGGCATAGTCATCAAAAAAGATGCTTTAATAAAAAAAAAAAAAAAAAAAAAAAGGTAACAAAATAATTTTTCAACTTTCTAGAAGCATTAATTTAGATTTGGTTTTGATTTGGACATAAACATTTGTCATTAATCATAAACTCTGATTATCAGTTTTGACTTTAAACAAAGGAATGCCGGTTTCTGGCTGACTGTGACCAGCAGAGCAACTCAAAGCCTCTTTGGCTTCATGGTCACCACTCACTCACATTCGTCATCTTTTTCAGCATGAATTCCAATGGCAGGCATCCAGAGCATTTGTTAGAAGGTAACACGCATGAAGCTTCCAATAAATGAATGAAACCAGCGAGGATCTGTAAGTCAGCGCGCAGCTTCCTGCTCGGACCGCGCTGGAATCCATCACTGTGACAGACTGACTCATTGGCATCAAGGAGGGAGCAAAAACTTAAGGAGATTAAAATGAGCAATGTGCCAGCACTCCACTCTGAGCAACGGCTCAGGACAGGGAAGCCCTGTTGGTCAGCTGTGATGGATGAGAGGATGATTCATGGAAAGGCCAGACCTCCATCAGCACTTTCACTGCCCAGGAGCAGAGGTAGCAGCACCGCTCACATGATTTATCTGTGGATTCCCTGACACACTTTTTTTTTTTTTTTCAATCAACATGGTGTCATTAAAGTGGAGCCGTGTGGAAAACGTTCTTAAAGCTATTGAAGCACGGGACGAGGTTTTCCTGAAGAAAAAATCTATTTCTCATAAACTACTGAACTGTTCCAATTCTTGAAATAGTTTAAAAGTGGAATTTGTTTTAATTTCTTTTCCTCAAAACTATTCTGAAATGAAGCAACATATAAAAATACTAACACATTAAGTGACCTTAAAATGTAATGAGATAATAAAGACATATAAATATTGTCATCCCTGGACGTCGTGTTCTCTCTGTAAATCCACTCCATTATTTTTGCTTTACCAGAAAGCAGAAAACTGTTTTTTTACCCTACATTTTGCCATTTACTATAGTAAATGGGAGGAGCCATTCAAACTAGATTTAGATATCTGATGTTGAATCCCCCAAATCTCATATTCCATCACCAGAAACATGAGAAAATAAGAAGAAATAAACCGTTTTATAGCACACATATTCAGTTCAGAACTGATGCAAAATTCTTTTAATTCCCACTGAAACCCATAAAATCTATTTGCGTTTTAATAAACATGTCTGCTGCCAAAAAATATTTTAAATACAAAAAGCCACTGTTGAAAAATGATTGGAACTAATTAACAACGTTTATTGGGGGATTGCTCATTTGACTAACATCATTCCAGGACTTCTAGGAATATTTCTATGGTAATAAATCTAATTATCTTTATTAAAAGCAAATGAAACAATGTATTTAGTGGAAATCACATCATAAAACAAAAAAAAAAAATGTGTTTCCAAGTGATCCTGATGCAGAAAAATGTTTCATGTGTCCTGTAGGAAGAATGTATAAACTTGAAATACAACTATTTTTGCATAACCAACATCACATTTACAATATTATCTTCACTTTTTCATACAGTACTTATTTTGATGATCACAAACAGAGACACGGATCTGGGTTTAGGCATAACGGCGTTATGTTGTAGCAAATAATGACAATTGCACCAGCTCACTGCTCCTTTATCACTTGTGCTCTCTTATGGGGTCCAGATGACCCCGCCCTTATATTGATGTCTTATCCCTCCCGTGACAAAGGTGGATGAAGATGGACAAGATTTTACATCTGCCACAGATACCAGTAAAGATAAAAAAAAAATAATTGAAAAGTAAAAGTTCAGCGTGCTGTGTTGTGGGGTCCAGATGACCCCACTTTTAGTGTAAATATGCCTAGAACAGCACAAGGGGTGATTCTCTGACAGGGCCGGTCCTGGACATAGGTGACCTGGGCGGCTGCAAAGGGTACCATCTGCTGGAGGGGACACCAAATTACAATGATTAGACCATTTATTATTATTATTTTATTTTATTTTTTTACAGTTTGACACACCACTCATTTCGTGTCATTTTTTAAAAAATGGGTTATAATTAAAAACATAAATAAAATATCTCAAAACTTTTTCCTGGTGCTGCACCCCTCCTTGCCTGACGCAGCCGCTGTTTAAGCAAGGTTGGGAAGAGAGGTGAGGGTGCACAATGTTATCTGTTAGCGCGTCTTTAAAGCTTTGAGGATAAACTTTAAGATCAAAAGAGGAGAATAAACTGACTCAAAGCAGAGGTTTGTCTGTTTTATTTACATTCAATTGCTTGGAACCCCCCCACCGGCGCCTCCTTTCCGGTTGCAAAATACTTTTGTTTTATTTATTTTCCTCTTTTTTAAACCCTTTTTTAAAAGCACTAGAAAATGCCTGTAAAAAGATCTAAATACATACTTACTGGAGCCCAGGGCTGGCCCTTTTCTCCGGTAAACAAGATGGTAAATTTATGGTCAATCAGATGCATTTATGGTGACAGACATATTAACTGATCATTTTTTTCCGAAATAGAAAGCCCATTTTAGTGCCCTCAGGTCAGGAAAATTTAGTTAACGTCTTAGACGAGATGACAAAAAGAAATAAAAAGCATAACCAAAAAATGTAAAGCAAAATAGCAATTCCAACAGAAATTTAATAATTATTGGATTCATTTATCTCACTCTCAATTCTGTCAACGTAACTATATTTCAAGAAAAGGGGCATCCTCCATTTTTAATCCTCTGAATGAAGAGTTAATTACTGTAATGTGGGGGACGGCAAGCATTAGCTCCCTGTCAGCGTTTTTGTTTCAGCAGCTCCCGCATTTCTGTCACTCAGCAGATGGAGGGAAATCATGGATAAGGGCGGAGAAGAAATTCTGGGAATAAGGGTGCTTATCGTTGTAATTAGATGTTGAACTATTGATTGAAAGAAAAGGATCTGTGAACAGTTTCTGCTCTGCTCCTGTACGAGTTGATGTCGAGTTTTCTCCCAAGTTAATCCTACGACCTGTTTTTGTTTTTTTTTGTTTTTTTTGGATCCCATCCCCAAAACACTTTTAAAATCATTTTATGGGTCTTTTAAACATCATGAACTGCTTTCTTCAGACAGGTGTTTTTCTTTAAAACTGAAGTGGTGAAACCCTGATTAAAGAAAAACAACTTAGACCCTTCAGTTTTTAAAAACTACAGACCCGTGTCCAGTTATACATTTTTTAGATTTTAGAAAAACGTGTTTTTAATGAGTTTTTCTTACATAACATATATTAGAGAAACCGCCCACAGCACTGTTAAACAGACTGAAAAACCTCTGCCTTACAGGGACTGTTCCCAGTGGTTGAATTTCTATCTCATAAAGAGAAACTTCAAGGTAAGGATCGACACATACTTCTCTAGTGTCCACAAAATTGAATGTGGTGTGCCTCAAGGTTCCATCCTTGGCCCCCTTGCTTTTCTCCCAGCATAGCTTTCGTAGCTATGCTGATGACACCCACCTGTACAGCTGTACAAACATTGTGTAAAATATATGAATACCAAAAGTAATAGCATGAATGTCCTGAACATGATGAATGTTTTGTTTAAATAAATTGCAGAATTTGCAGAATTAAAAAAAAAAATCCCCGTTCATTTTCAATGGGGCTGAAAATCACATAAATTTTGTAAAATCTTAAAAATGAAAAATGTATAAATACCAAAAATAATAGCATAAATGCCCTTCGCATGCTTAACGTTTTATACCAAACTTGCAAAATTTGCAGAAGGTACACAAATATTTGAAGAATTGCATGAAAAAAATGGCAAATTTAGCGTAAAATTTCCAAAATTTTGTACAATGTAAAGAAATTGTAAAATTTCAAAAAAATGCATAACAGTACATCCACAAATGTCTTGAGCATGCTGAACGTTCTGATGCCAAACCTGCATATTTGCAGAAAGTGCACAAAAAATGAAAAATTAAAAAAAAAAATCTTGAAAAAAAATCTTTAATTTTTTTTTTTTTTTAAAAGTCTCGAAAATTGCATAAAATGTCAAAAATTGTGTAAAATGTATAAATACTAAAAGTAATAGCATGAATGTACTGAATATGCTGAATGGTTTTGTTGCAGAATTAAAAAAAAAATCCTATTCATTTTCAATGGGGCTGAAAGTCACATAAATTGCGTGAAATCTTGAAAAGCGGAAAATGTACAAATACCAAAAGTAAAATCAGGAATGCCCTGAACTAGCTGAACGTTTTGATAAAAGATTGCAGAAATTGCTGTAAGTGTGGGGGAATAAATAGGGAATAATAATAATAATGATATAACAATAATAAAGAGAAACAGGATCACTATAGTGTGAACGTTTACAAGCATTCACACCATGAACGTCAGATACAGACAAAAATAGCATCAGAGAACATAAGAATAAGACTAATTAATCCTTTATTAGTCCATCAAAAATAAATGGAAGCAAAGTTGTTTTCAGTCGAGCAGAATAGGATCAGGTGCAAGTTTTATAGATTGTTGACTGAAAAAGTCAATTCACAGATGTTTATTGTAGAGTCTGACAGCAGCAGGAAGAGAAGATCTGCGAAATCTCTCCTTCCCACAGCAAGGGTGGATCAATGTGCTCTCCAGGGCAGACGGGCCGTCCTGCAGACGGGCCGTCCTGCACGGGGCGGGATACACGGTCCAGCATGGATGTGCAGCTTCTGTCTCCCACCCCCTGGAATGATTGCAGGACAGATCTGGACGTCTTGATGAGTTCTTTTTTCTTCCTTCCCCTGTCTGTGATGCTGCTGCTCCAGCAGGTGGCGCCGTACAGGATGAGAATTTGATGTAAAGAAATCTTTCAAATCATTTAAAAAAACACATCAATCACACATAAAATAAGGACAAATGGTTTGCAAAGAAAACATCAAACTCCAAGCGTAAAACCTGATTTTCTGTGATGCAAACATTCATGGCGTGAATGCTGATCAACATTACTGGATGATTAGCTCCACCTAGAGGACACATGCTGCCAGTACAGAGTAGACCCGGTCTGCAACCTAAAGCTCATCCACTCCTTTATTCCTCCTTTGTGGCTCTGAAGAAAAATCATATTTAAATAAATAATAAGTTAATTTAGTTTAACTTTAATATTTTAAACTCAAGTGGTCTTATATAAGTAAAAACTAAATGTATTTTTGCTGTCATGACTCTAAATCAAGAACCTGATTGGTCACATACACTTCTCCAAATATCACATCAGATTACAAAGTAAAATGATGTGGAACACTTTATTATTAAAATAAATTTAACCTCATATTCTATTATCACATATATTATCTCTAATTGTACAACAAATAGACAAAACTGTACGAAAAATCAACAACAAAAAAGAGGAGAAATCTTAATTCCAAGTAAGTCAGCTATAGTCTAATCTCGTGAGACACATGGATGCATTTTATTTTGAAAGGAACTAGTATGTTCTGCTGTCAAAAATAATTAAAAAATATACATCTATGTTAGAACAGGCGTGAGGAGATTTTTTTGTTTGTAGTGCTGAAAGAGTTCTAAAATTTGACAGAAGGAGCAGATGTGTGGCGTGTTTTAGTAATCTGCCTCATAAGAGAAAGAAAAAACTCAGAATTATGACAAAGACAGGCTTATTTTGATTAAAAATTAATATATTTATTTAAAACAGAAAGTTTTTTATTTCATAACTGTGACTTTTAACTCTCATTTTGGTGCCATCTGCACCAATGAGATGAAGTCCTTTTGAGAAAAAGTCCTTTTGTGTTCGTGTGCTGTTGGAATGATGGGAAAAAGGCTGGTCAGAAATGACACATGAACTTCAGGAAAACAAAAAGTCTTTCAAAAACCACATGAACGCAGAGCAACTTTCTAGAGCAGAGATCTGCAACCATTAACATTAAAAGTTATTTGATCGCATTTCTGTCTCCCTTTATCACAAAAACTGCAATATTTATCATTTTTTTGTCAATTAAGCATTGATTTATAAATGTAACTTAATATTTTTTTTTTTGTCAAATTGTATAAATGTAACTTATATCACAGTAAAAATTATTTTTTCACTAAATAAATTCATAAAGTTCCTCCTGCTGCTGCAGCTTTACTTAAATTGAAAATGCAAGACAGTCAAATATGATGTTTTTATCATTAGATTTCCACCATTTTTCCCTCCTTTACTGTCAGACACAAACAATGTTTTAGTATCTAATGGTTAAAAAAATGGAATAAATTTAGCTTTTTATTGTCATTGAGGCACAAAACATACAACTTAAAAATATTATCAATCATTTTAAACTGCATTATTTTTAAAACTTTAACCATTTTAGAGTAATTTCCCAAAATAATACGTTTGGAGACTTTATTTGACAAACTATAAATTAAAAACACAAATTTAAAGAACATCTACAGAATTTCTAACAGCAAATTAAACTTTTTGTTTAGTTTTTTTGATATGTTAAAAATCTAAGCAAGAATGACAAAACTTAAATAACTAATCTATTATTTATTCAATCGTTAGCATTTTTCATTAAAGCTAAAAAGTAGCCCTAAAAAGAATTACACATCAAAAAGCTTTAAATTGAAATAAATGTTAATTTAAATGTATTGATTTGATGAAAAGGTCAAAAGTAACAAAGATTTCCTCTTTTTCAGTCACAATTTAATGATTTTTTTTTTTTTTTTTAAATCAAGCTACAGAATTGCATCAAGTTTGCATTAAAATATTGTACCTTGTTTAACTGATAATCAGTTTGTTTTGGTATTTTATTCATTAATCTGGTTTTCTGTTGAAGACAAAACAGAGGAAGTCAGTGTTTAGTCGGATTCAATTATGTCTCAAAGCAGTCACCGATGGCCAAAAGGAAACTCATTTAAGAGGACAAAGTCGTACAGGCAGAGAAAATGAGAAAAAAGATGGATGAACCTCAGAGCTTGTTCCAATTTCCTGAGGAGACAAAAGCGTCCGTCTCTCCTGTCGCTCCCCGCACAAATCTAACACAGAAACCTCCAACTTCATCTTTTCTGTTTGCACCTTTTTCTGCTTTTTATGTCGTGATCTCTTCATGAAGACTGATTCCGCTGCCCTCGGAGAAACAGAGGTAATCGATGGCAAAGCATGATGGGAAAAAATGCAGATAGATGCCACTGCAGGACAGAAATGCACTAGAATGCAGAATCTGAACAATCTGAAGACATGTTTGCGAGTTCATGTTATGAAAACTGAATAACGCCAACAATTTTTCTCATTTCAACCACAACAACTCACATCTGAACTTTGAAAAGTCGGTTGAATTCAGCAAATCTGTATTCAGAAAACTGAATTTCTCCAGAAACAATAGATAGTTTGAATCCATATGGAGAGATTTTTTTTACATGTTTCAAAATAAAATCTGCATTTAAAGGCAAATATGTATAGAAAGCAAATAAATAATAAAAGGAAAAAAAAAATTCTGTTGACTATTTTAATCCTCACAACTTTATAATAACCAGCTTTTGAGAACATTTGTAAACATTAGGGCGACTCAATGTAAGGAAAACTTGTGACATGCAAAATTAGTGATCAATAGCACGATTATATGACTTATGATACATGAAAACATCGCAACACAAAAAACAACTCATTCTTTCCATTTTAATGCAACATTTTTATCTGACCAGAAGTCAACAAAACCTAAATTATTCTCTAAATGACCCACGTTTACATAGGAGGCTGGAAGCTAACATAAAAATTGCTCTATCTGATTGGTCAAGTGTACATAGGCTTCTATTAGGATAGTTTACGCCGTCTTTTGCAATATTGTACAGGCTGATATCGCCATGACGATACACTTCTGATTTACTGTGTGTCTGGTGATTGGATAAATTCTACAAGACCATTTCTATTTTAGTTATTCTGTAAGTATTTGGTATTTAAACACCTTGTAATTCACACATTCCTTCATGAGTTTACAGCAGGGGTGGGCAGACTACAGCCTGAGGGCCAAATGTGGCCCATTAAATTGTTTGATCTGGCCCACCAAACTATATTAATAATCCTTATTAACCCTTTAAGATATTCTGACATTTCACTTCTTCTTTTAAAAAACTATCTATTTTTCACCAACTGATGAGGAGTTTCTAAACTGCTTAACAACAGAGGATTTCTCACCTCTCAACAAGAAAAGCAAAAAAAAAAAAAAAAAAAAAGATTTGAAGAAGTTTTCCATCTAATCTATAAATTCAATTTACAATCCTCTTACCTGTCCTGAAATTCAAAATAATACAAATATTACAACTAAAAGCATACATCAGTAGTATGATGCCATATGTATTTTTATTTTTTAATACTTAACTAAATGTGTTATCATCTGTTTTTGTTCAAATTGTGTTGGGGAGGTCTCAATCAAAAGGTGCATGTTGCAATGTGGAGTCCCTACAGATAGAGGGCGCTGTATGCATGAGTCACAGAGTCCACAGTTGCAGCAACTCATCAGTTTGAGTTTTCAACTAAGAAGCAAGATTCACTCTTCTGTCTAAGCACAGTGTAAAAATAATAACTAGAAAAGTTACATTACCTGCGATAATGCTTTTTGCTGAAGGTAGTTGCTGAAGCTTGTTGCTGAAAATAGTGTGACAATTTATTTAAATTGCTAAAAGGATTTGCTGAGAATCCAAAAGCTATTTGCAAAATGTTAAATTTGCTTAAAGACTAGAAATTGTGTTAAAGAACTATGAAAGAGCACTGAAGTTGCCCTAAATTTCAGAAAAAATTGTAGTAAATTTGCTTTAAAATCCTTAATACAGGCACATTTGGAAAAAAATTAAAGTATTGCTTAAATATTAGTAAACTTATCCAAAAAAAAAAACCCAAGTAGTTGCAAATTATCCCAAAAAAGCTAGCTCGTTGCTTTAGCACTAGATAAACTCTAAAACAGCCTAAAATTCCTCCGTAAACTAAATTAAGTAAAAAATGTAAGCATGTTGCTAAAATAATAGCTAAACTACAAATTAGCATAAAGAAACCTCAGTGAATGCCAAATTAGACCCAAAAAAAAGCTAGCTTGTTGTTTAAATACGAGCTAAACTCCAAAAGAGCCAAAAATTCCTCAGTAAACTGAATCAGTCAAAAACGTTAGTCTGTCGCTCAAATATTAGCTAAACTCCAAATTAACCAAAAACCCCCAGTAGATACAAATTAGCCCAAAACGTTAGCATGTTGCTAATCTATTAGCTAAACTCCAAATGTTTTAAAAATTAGAATTAATGATGAAAACACAGCCCATGAACATATTTTAAGGTTTGTTGCGAATCAACTTAAAATTTTGAAATTTGAATACTTTCACATTCTATGGGGCATATTTTGCTCAATATTTCAAAATCTTTAAAGTTTATGAATCTTTATCTGGGCTTTTATTCTTTTAAGAGTTACCTAATATTTACTGTCGGATCCTGGGTGTCACTTACAGAGCTGTGAGTCTACAAACGTCATCTTATGTCAATTTTTTTTAAAGTCCCTCTCCAATGAAAATCATGTTTTTGAGTTTTTAACATTTATGTGTGGCTTTTTCACAGCAAGAAGGCCCCGGTTCAAATCCTGGCTGGGGGATCAGAAACACCAACTGGGACCTTTCTGTGTGGAGTTTGCATGTTCTCCCTTTGCATGCGTGGGTTCCCACCGGGTACTCCTTTCTCCCACCATCCAAAAACATGCTCCATTGGTTACTCTAATTGCCCCTACGTATGAATGTGTGAGTGACTGTGTGTGCGAATGTGGCCCTGCGACAGACTGGCGAACTGTCCAGGGTAAACCCTGCCTTCGCCAATCAGCCGCCGGGATAGGCTCCGGCATCCCCGCGACCCCAAAAGGGATAAAGCGGCATGGAAAATAAATGAATGAAACTTCACAGTCCTAATTAAAACCCCACTGGGAACATTTAAAGAAAATTTTCAAATTACTTGTCATATAAAACACATTTTATCAACAAAATACGTTTTGCACAAACAAAACATGATTAAAACAGTCTAATATGATAGAATTAATACTCCCAAATAGGGATGTTTCATGTTTTTTAGATAAAAGAGGAATTTCTTAAATTAATATTATTTTGAAAGGAACGAATAAAAATGTGTGCTGAAGCTTGTTATCTTACTCTAAAAATAAAATTTAAAAATTATACTTATAAAAACAAAAACGTATTCCAATACGTCAAAACTATAATTTAACAGGCTTTCATATAGAAGTATATTATAGTTTAAAAATGAAATTATGAGAGAAAGAGTGGCAGAAATTATCATTCTACCCAAAAAGAGGTTTGGAAAAGCTTTATCAGATCCATTGAAGAGGTTCAGTCATGGAGCTTTAAATGCTTTAATTGAAAACTCCTCCCTGTTTTATCCACAAAAATTTAGTTTTCTGCTATTTTTGTGCCAAACTATTTCTTTTTTTTTTTATCCACAAATCAAAGTTAATGTTCTATTCCTTAAAAATCTATCCATTGTTTTCAATTGAAAGGCTTAAACCTCGTGTTTTGAGTTGCGCGTAATGCCGATGCGCATCGTGTCCGTTTGGATTCATTTCCGGGACTTGGAGGGCGCAGAGACCAGCAGCACCGACACCCCCCCTCCTCCTCCTCCCTCAGCCTGAAAGCCGGTGAATGGTAGAACACGGTTAAGCTTGTCCCGCGTGCCACAACCCCCCCAGCCCCACAAATCAAAGGTTGGAACCACCTGGAGGAAACCGGCGCAGGAGCGGCGGCGGGAGGTGAGAAACGCGCGGCGGCAGCGGCTGGATGGTTCTCGCTCTGGGGTTTTTTTCCGAGCTGCTGTTGGTTCAGACAAAAGAAGCATCATGCATGCGCGCATCTCCGCGTCCTTTCTCCCGTTTGCACCGGTGTCGCTGCTTCCTCTCCGGGTTATTAAACTGCAAACACGCATGAAAACTGTCAGGATTTTAGAGCAAAAGCGTAAAAATGGAAGCGAATGATATAAAGATTCCACTGTGAAGTTAAGCGGTGCTCAGAAATGTTGGAGTAAATGAGTTGTTTTTCATTTTTAACTTTGTGAACTTTTTGTAAAAGCGAAACCATGTTTTGTATTAAACAGAAACATAAATAAATGCCTATTTTTCCCCCAAACTGTTGTGAAGTTGAGGGTTTGACAACTACCGTATTTTCCAGAGTATAAGTCACAGTTTTTTTCAAAGTTTAGGCAGGGGTGCGACTTATACTCAGGAGCCACTTATTTGTGTGTGTTTTAAAGACATAAAAAGGCTTTAGGCTATTAGTTATTTTCCCATGAAACACGGGCTGTCCTTTGTTTCCTCTAACGACCGCTAGAGGGCGCTGGCCAGCAAGGTCAAGTGGCCCCTTATGGGTGAAGAGAAAATGTGGCCCCAATCGGGTTTGTCTGCAGTTTCTGTGCTGGTCCCACCTGTGTTTGCCCACATTGACTTAAGTGGAAACTCAGTGGGTTAGCTTGCTATGCTCGCTAGCTATCTGAAATGCTAGCGAGCTCCATTGTATTGAGCAAGCGAGCTCCACTGCAGCATGATCGTGAGCTCCGCTGTAGCTACCGAGCTTCATTATATCAAGCAAGCAAGCTCTGCTGTAACATGCTAGCAAGCTCCTCGTAAACGTGCTAGCAAGTTCCATTGTAGCATGCTAGCAAGCTCCTCTGTAGTATGCTAGTGAGCTCCCCTGTAGCTAGCGAGCTCCTTTGTAGCATGCTAGCAAACTCCACTGTAGCATGCTAGGAAACTCCTTTGTAGCATGCTAGCAAGCTCCACTGTAGCCTGCTAGCGAGCTCTGCTGTAGCTAACAAGCTCCGCTGTAGCATGCTAGCAACCTCCACTCTAGCATGCTAGCAAGCTCAGGAGCTTGCTAGCATGCAGAGGACTCTGTAGCATGCTAGCAACCTCCACTGTAGCATGCTAGTGAGCTCCCCTGTAGCTAGCGAGCTCCGCTGTAGCATGCTAACAACCTCCACTGTAGCCTGCTTGCGAGCTCCGCTGTAGCTAACAAGCTCCGCTGTAGCATGCTAGCAACCTCCACTCTAGCATGCTAGCAAGCTCAGGAGCTTGCTAGCATGCAGAGGACTCTGTAGCATGCTAGCAACCTCCACTGTAGCATGCTAGTGGCCTCCACTGTAGCCTGCTTGCGAGCTCTGCTGTAGCTAGTGAGCTCCGCTGTAGCATGCTAGTAACCTCCACTCTAGCATGCTAGCAAGCTCCTCTATAGCATGCTAGCTAGCTCCACTGTAACATGCTAGCGAGCTCCACTGTAACATGCTAGCGAGCTCCTCTTTAGCATGCTAGCGAGCTCCTCTATAGCATGCAAGCGACCTCCACTGTAGCCTGCTAGCGAGCTCTGCTGTAGCTATTGAGCTCCGCTGTACCTAGCGAGCTCCGCTGTAGCATGCTAGCAACCTCCACTCTAGAATGCCAACGAGCTCCTCTATAGCATGCTAGCTAGCTCCACTGTAGCATGCTAGCAAGCTCCGCTGTCTCATGGCAGGTTTTTTTTGGCTTGTAGAGGAGCCACTTCGAATCTCTACCCAGTTTAGCTTTTGTTTTGTTGACTTCTAACTAGAACAGATTGAACAGATTTTAAAGGAAAAATTGTCTGTTTGTAATAAAGCATTTTATTTATAATTCCTGAAAACAAATAAAATGCTAGTCAGTCAATTACACAATGTATGAAATCAAAGGAAACATCAACAGTGAAAGCAAAAAGAAAAGCCTTAATTTCAACAGATGTTAGTGTGTGCAGAGGTCATTGCAGAGGTCATTGCAGAGGTCAGTGCAGAGGTCAGTGCAGTCACAGATGTCCTGAGGGTAGAGTTGGTCCAGAAGGTCCACTAAAGGTCTTGAGTTTTCTTCTGTGCAGAAATGAAGAGCTGCAGGATGAAGAGTCACTTTGAAGCTGGAGGAGGCCAGTCTTAAAAATTGATGGAGAGATCCTTGAACGGAAAAAAACTCGAGTTGGGGAAGTTTCTTAAGGAGCAGCAGAGATTGCAGAGTTTATGATGAACAGAAGTTTGATTTGGAGCCGCATCTCATCAGCTGGATTCTGTCTTATTCAAATACGTTTGAAGTTGTTTGGAATCCGTCTGCTCTGGAGGAAACAGACTTTGAGGAGTTACATATAAAAACCATAAAATGTCCAAACACAACAGGACGCTACACAACCCTGATCCTTAAGATCTCCCGGCACTTCCTGCTGATTACCTGGATCCGGTCAGAATCAGCAGAGAGAGGTGGAGGACAGACCTCGAGGATCAGAGTTTAGCAGTCCTGCCGCAAAAAGATGAAGAGTGGATCCTGATGGAGGAAAAAAAAAATGCTGCTGTGATCAGTTTGTTGTTTTGAATGAATTTTCCTCTTTCTTTTCATTAAAGTGATTCAGTGCTAATGTGTGCTTAGCTCAGCGCTCCTTCTGTCTTTGTAAAGTGTTTTAATCAGCCGCTCTAGATCATAAAGTCTAGAATATAAAAGATTGTTTTCATTTGTAAATATTAACCCTTTAAACCTCCATATTAATTATCCTGTCAAGGATGTTCAGTTATATTTCCCTCTAGAAGGATTTGCCGTTCTCGTTCATTTTTCCCTGACGTTCAGTTTGTTCTACAGCAGTCAAAGTGTCTTTCCTGAAACACGAGCACTTTTGTTAAACCGACATGAAATCTAAAATATGCATGAACATGATCCTCCTGCAGGTGGAGATGTGATGTTGCTGACATCTCCTGGCTGGAATAGGTTTTTTTTTGGACTGGGCCATAACATGAAAAATCCACTTTTGATCTTTTAAGTGTTTTATTCTGTTCATTCCTCACCATAAAGAACCATAAAAACCATAAAAAAGGTATTTTCTAATCCTCTAAAAACCCCTCCCATACCCACGAAAACAACAGGTCTTCACATGCTGATGTCACAGAGTGAGACCGCCCCTTTCAGGAAGAGTCTACTCCGCCCCCAGGCTAACACCAACACTTTCTCTGCAAAGCTAGCAGCTCAAGCTATAGCTGATCAGGCTAGCTTTCCCCACCGACTCCTCTGAAACAGTGAACATTCTCAACGCCTGACCTCAGGCACAAAAAATGGCCGCTTCTGCGTTTCGTGAGTTTGTGCAGCTGACCACGAAACGCTCATTCTTTAGCGTTTAAACTTTGTGCGGTGGCAGGAGCTTAAGGCCTGGTGAGGAACCTACATGACATGTTGGGATGACTCCTGAACGTATCCCAGAATGACGCAAGCAGATGAGGGATAGTGGGAAGACGGCAGGAGAAAGGGAGTAAACAATTTCCTGGTGGAGAAAAAGGAGAAGACTACTTCCTGGTGGAGAAAGGGGAGCCGACAATAACCTAGGGCAGGGGTAGTCAACCTTTTTGAACCTGAGGGCTACTTAATGGGTACAGAGTCATACAAAGGGCTACCATTTTGAAATAACACATTTTGCATAGTTATAGGTAGCTTTACATTATCAATTATGAATAATGATACTCATCTATGTAAAGAAACTGATTTCTCATAATAATTATCATCAATGACAACAAGCTCGGAAACAGATATCAATATTCAGCACTTTAATAATCTCAGTAATTGTTACATTTTTAGATGATCACTTGCATTTCATGGAAAAATGTCCCATTTCCACTATGTTGTTTCATGTTTATCAGTAATTTTATGTTAGAAAAATCAGCTTACACATTTTTAAACAAATCTTTTCACATTTTGAACTAAGGACGGCATTTAAACAAAATAAATTATCTTTGAACAGTGGATCAGAGGTCACCTAAACTGATCTAAAGTTCATGTATCATGAACATATTTTCAAATCTATGTAAATGCGAGAGTGTAATTAAAAAAAAAAAAAAAAACAGAAAAATTTTAGATGCAGCTCAGAAGTGAGTTGTGCTATTTTTAGAAGAGACCTGAGGGCACCTTGTTGGGTCCTTGAGGACTACCTGGTGCCCGTGGGCACCATGTTGGTAACCCCTGACCTAGGGAGTAAAAGGCTATACCCTGGGGGGTCGGGGGGTGGTGGTAAAGGGGAGCCGAATATACCTAGTGGAGAAAGGGAGACGACTACATCCTGGGGGGGTAGGGGGAGTTGACTTTTTCCTGGTGGAGAAAGGGGAGCCGGCTATATCCTGGTGGAGAAACAGAGCCTGATGGATAAAGGGAGCGACGAAATGGGAAAACTGGTTTAAACATGGATTATTGAACAACAGCAGAAAGGTAAATGGATCTGCATGAAGGCGGAGAGGATTTTTGATACAGAGATATGTCTTCATTTCAATAAATCCTGAAATGTTCATGTGGTTGACGGCATGAAACAGGCAGCACCCTCAAAGAGTGAAAGCTGGGAGCCTTAGAGATCGAGTCGTTTTACTTGCAGGTATGAAAGCAGTCCACAAAAATAACTCATATTTCATCAATAATTTGTTTTTCAGTTTTTCAAAGGTAATATATGAACATATATATGGATATAATTTACTCTGAAAGACTCAAGGAAATCAAGGTATGGCCCCTCTAAGGCACCTTTAAGAATCATATAGTCTTGTTCAAAAAACGGTGTCTGATAACCAGAAATTAAAATTTAATTTTTAAGAACAATGAAAATTGTGCTTTTGACATGTTATCGTGGAATTCTTCTGATAATTGAGAACATTTCTGAGTATGTCTTTACTGAAATCGTTGTGAATTAGGAGCAGATGAAAAAATCCAGTTTGAAAAAGATCATGTGTGTGACATAAAAAATACGCTGGTAGGACCACAAACTCTCTGCTCTGCTCCATTCTGATACATCCACTTTAAGGCAAATAGATCCTTGTATTTCTTTCCTTTACCTCATCTGATCTTGCTCAGAACTGTATAACTTGATAGCTACAATATAGCTCTCCCTTTTTGTTGCAGCGGTAATGTTAGGTTGGGGGTGTGGAAGGCTGTAAGCTCATAGAATTGAGTTTAATCACGGAGTTCTCAGCAGGCGGGAAGGGAAGGGTGGGAAGAAGATAAACTCTTGATTTCCATGCTATAAAGTATTTTTATATTATTTGGAAATACAATAAGTAAGGATTTCATCAGTTTAGTTCTTCCTAAATTCACACAGACTCTCACAACAGCAAATCTTTGAACATTTTCAAATGTTTTTCTGTCAAGAAAAAGATGTTTGCTTGTTTACCAAAGACCTTTTTGACTTGCAAACCAAAGCAGCCGTGAAATCAACATTTTTGCTCTCTCCCATCCCTGCTGCTGCTGCTGCCGTTTCTGAATCCCAAACCAGCAGGAGGGACGGCGCTGTGGAAGATGTTCTGAGCCGCGCTCGTTCTGAACCAGCCGCTGGGAGACGGATGGATGCAGGTCAGAGCGATCTGACTGACCGGCTTCTTCTGATGGGTCAAAAAGAGGCTCAAGCATCACAGCAGGGACTGAAGTAAATATCTAGTTACCCTCTTTGGGGCGAGCAGATTTAATTCACTGAAGCAGAAGAAGCAGCGAGCGGAGGAAAATCAAAAAGCTGAGATTTTGACCTTCACTGATTCTCATGTTTTAGTCATTTGTATTGGAGAGCATGAAACCAAAAGATGGAAAGATCTGATTCTATGGTGAACAAAGAAATGTTTACTCTTATTTAAAGTGGCTCTAAAGCGTTCAGACCCATACTGAGACTGGGAGCAAAGAGGAGAGGGACAGATCTTTCTTTGGCTTTAAAGTCTCTTTTTTTAGAGGGTAACCAAACCCTAAATCGCCTTTTTTTTTTCTGTTGACCCCTATAAATTGGGTTTTTTAGGAGTTTTTCCTTACCGAGAGGGAGGGTCTAAGGGCAGGGATATCCAGTTTATTTAGTCTGTAGTTATTTTTTTTCATGTTTCATGACTATTTTGTGCCCAATGAGGCAAATTTCTTTGTGATTTTGGGCTATATAAATAAAATTGAATTGAATTGAAGTTTACAAGCGCTGTCTGTTGGTATTTGCCAAATTGTTGTTAAATTAAAATAAACGTGTTTAATTCTTGAAAATATTGTCAAAAACTGTATTTAACCAAGCTATTACAGTTGAATTTTGTGATTGGTCAAATCATGTCCGTTTCAGAAGTCTGACGTCATGATCTACAGCTCCAGTAATGATAACAGTTCTGCCCTCAAGCCCCGCCCCTCTGACTGGATTTTCAAATCTCGGCTGTGGGTGGAGTCAGCTGGTTGGGTACTCTTTAAAGATCCACTCCAATCATATGTTGATCTATTTTCAAAGTGTTCTCAATTATGCTGTTTTTAGCCAAAAATATAAAACTGTCAATTTTTTGTACGATATAGTTTCTACTGAGCGGAAGTTGTTCGTTAAAATTGTACTTCTGAAGGTGCTCACACAACCGCCGCGCGCAGTGCGTTCAATTTTCTGCTAGTGGATGCACCAAAAAAGAGCGGAGCAAGGAGCTTGTGAACCACCGACTTAAATCACAGCTACAAGCTTTTTCTAACTGCATTTTTTCATCTGCTCCTGATTCACTATGATTTGAATGATGAAATACTGAGAAATTCAATTTTAAGCTTAATTTTCTTTTAAATATCAACTAAAAAATGTCTCAAGAATTTAACTCTATAAAACAAGCAGAGGAGAAAGAAGTTTCAGGTTTCACTGTTTTGATCTGAAGGTTAAAAGTTAAAGTTTGTGGCTTTCAAAAATCTTCTTGAAAATCCTTTTTGACCACATGATGATGGAAAGCAAAACAGTCAAAAGAAGGAAAGATTCGGTTTAACTGACGACACATTTCTCCAGACTTTTTCTGTTTTAAGCCATGGCAGCGTGGTGTACATCCAGACTCAGCAGAGGTTTCACATGGTGACGCGTCCTGACACGTCTGGACTGTGCAGGGAAACTTCCTAATTACAGGTCAGGTGTTGTGACCCCTCCCCCAGACGGCGGTCTTGCTGTTAGGTGCGCTCAGGAATGGTCTTGACGTGCTCTTATCTAACCATCTGGATTTTGTTTCCTCTGGCGTCAATAAGGTTTTTTATTTGCCTCAGAAATATTTGGGCAATGATTTTTAGAATTTTTTATGTTATTTATCATTTCAAAATGGGCCCAGTAGGTCCATTTATGGAATATTTAGTTCAGGTTTTTATCAAAAACCAACCAACTCCATATAGTTGGTGTATGTTAGAAGTTCCTCCAAATGGCATCAGCCAGCCAAAAATATGTAATGGTTAACCCCTTTAACACTGCAGCTCCTGTGTTTATGTTCTTTAACATACCGGAACTTTCCAACCGTTAACATGATCATTCTAAAGAACAGCGCCTCCAATGGCGCCTACTGGAATTATCGTGTTGACGGTTGAAAAGTTACAGTTTGTTAGAGATTGTGTTAAGGTGTGCAGAATTCACACCGAACGCGATTTGCATGGTGGAGGCGGCCAGTTTCAGTGTTAAGTCAATAAACGGGCACGGCGCGAAGGTCTGCTAGCAGCTCCGTTTTAGCTATGAAGCGCGAATCGGGGGACACAGACAACATTTAAATATCTGAAGTTTGAAGTCGCCGCATCGCATCTGCCAATCAGGAACTCCGCTTTAGGCATGTGACATTTTCAGTGAATCGATCAGTGAGTAGAATATTGATCCAATCCGAGCATAATAGTCAATTCATCAACTTTTAAAATAGTCGATTAATCAACTAATAAATTAGTCGATTAATTGACGACTAATCAACTAATTTAATAGTTGATTAGTTGTTACTTTATATTATTTGAAGTCGGAGTGTAATAAAGGTGAACAAAGTTGTGAGCATTCAGTACCAAAAAATGTTTCATATTTTCATATTTGAGTCAGTGAGAGAGAACTTTATCTGTAGTGATTTAACTTGATTTAAGTCTAGTTTTAATTCAAGAAACTAATCCATCCATTTTGCGCATGACCTGATTAGTCGACCAGTCGCAAAATATAATCAGTGATTAGTCTAATATTAAAATGATCGTTTGTGGCGGCCCTGAAGCTCAGCCACAGAGACACAGAAACACAGCGGAAGTGGCTGTCATACAGATACAGCCCGCTGCACCAGGAAATCCTTTTAATAATAATCCTATAAATCCAAACATGGAGACATGATTACCAATGTTTTAGTAGAACTCTACACAATAAATAAACCTGATCTCAATGACACAATGTTGATTGATTGATTGATTGATTGATTGATTGATTGATTGATTTCAAGCATAAATTGTAAAAACTACAGGACAAAACAAAAAATGGTTCAAACTCATTACAGAAATAATTAAATGCATTGATTAGAAAAAAGGAAAAACAAACAAACAAAAACAAATACACATTTATGTCACATTTGATTAATTAGATATAGTAATTATTAACTAAAGTCAAGTAGAGTTTGATTGATTGCTTGAACAGGAGTGGGGAGAAGTGAATTTACGGATGAAGCTCAATGCACATGTCTCAGGTCTCATGTCTCAGTTGTGCAGCTTTCCTTTTTTCCTAAACAAGCCATATTTTTTATTTATTGTCAGAAGAACACCTTTTTTAATTTTTAGTTCCATTAATTTAAAAAAATATTGCAGTGTATTTAATTTGGATTAGGTTTAGTTTTAAAGTTTTTCCATTTCATCAAATCTCCTGTATTTCAAAATGAAACTGCACTCAAATATATTTAAAATTAAACACATATCGAGTTTAAACTGCATGAAACTTTGCTTATTGAGGGAACATGAATCAAAGGATTCACCTTCAAACATTTTTAATGTCTTAAATCTAAAAAACTTCCCTAAAAAACTTTGAGATATTTTTTTTTTTACTTTTTTGTTTGGTGGATAGGAGGAGTTTATTTGAAGTTTGCTTACATTTTTGGCAGAAACCTTGTACCTGCTGAAATCTGGAAAAACCCAAATGAACCCACTTAACTCTTTCTGATTGGCTGGAGAGCAGCCAACAGCGTCCAATTAGAAACTACAGGTTCCATGCAGGTTCTGTGCCCTCCCCTGCTGCTGGATACCCAGCTCTGTCCTTGTTCTGTGCAAATGAAAACTGCAGGTGTTGATAATTGGACTAGTAAAAAAAAAAAAAAAAAGTTTTAAATTAGTCTAAAAAAGTCTGAAGGAATCATGCATGTATTTTTTGTGTAAGTTGAAGGTTCACTTCTTACATTTACTGCATGGATTAAAGGATTAAATCAGAAACTAACAAAAACAGAATTCAGAAATGTTTCTTAAGCTTCCATACATTTGATTAGAAATGCTAAAACCTTTAATGTACTTGATATTTGTCCCAATTTCATTCAGTTTGGTCTGCCTTCACTTTTAGCTAAATATCACCGATCATCCTCATACGAAATGCAAGAATTCTGAGGGTTTAAAAGTCTATGGATCAGTGTTTATGGGTTAAGGTTAATAGTTAAAGTCTCTTTAGCTTGAGCTTCGCATTTGATTCTTCTCCTGGGGAGGCGGTGAGCTGCAGACACAGCTGCACTCAAAAACCAAAAATGCAACCCTTAAAGTCCCATTCCAATGATAATCGTCTGTTTGGTGTTTTTAACATGTTATTGTTGCAATTTTTTTTTGTGATGGAGGACTTTTATTATTAATCGAGAATTAAAGCTGCGTTTCTGAGTATTTACTTATTGAAATTATGTTGGATTAGATCCACATTTGGTTGCGTTTCAGAAGGCATCATTAGGAGTTTTTTAAAACATCACTGATATATTTATTAGTTGAGCTAACTTTGGCTTCATTTTTTGCTTTTTTGTTTTTTTAGAAAAGCTTTACGTCACAGAGTCCGTGTTAACACATTGACACCCTCCCCTCCTGCCCCACTCCTTTGTTAAATCTTCTCTGAGCCCCTGCAGTGTTTCTAATCTGGCTTTAGTGAATTCCCCTACAGCACAACTGACATAAATCCAGAGCTGTGTGGGCCTTTTCGCCCCTGAGGGCAATAAAAGTTTTGCCTAATCCTTTGTAGGGGTGGGAGGGGTTAACTGTTAATTTAGTATAAGAAACGGGGCAATGAATTAGTCTTTTGTAAGACTACCAAAAGCTGAAGAGACACTTCCCCTCCTGTTAAGGTGGGGATCCAGTTGCAGTTTCCACCGGTCCAACTCGCCTTTCAAATGTCAAAAATTTCCATCTTAATTTTGAAAGTGGGGCAAAATGTGAAGATGTGTGCGCATTTCAGTGAGGGTGGAAAAATTAGTCAGAGTGTTTACAGTGTTCTCGCATCTTGGCGCATACGTCTTGCGTAACTTCTTTATTCCACTAAGCTGAAAAGTGGCATTATTAAGCCGAACTTACGTAAGGCAGCTTATGCAAGCAGCTGTCTTCTCACTGCCCCTCTTTTATCATTTGTTTTATAAGATTCCTGCTTTGTCTGGGCAGCTTTCAAGATGTTCAGTGGGATTTTAAGATTTTTCCCTTGACATAAATTTGCAGTTTGATATTGGGACACTGAAATGTACTTTCCCTAAGAAGTTTATCTGAAACCGGTTTGGTTTGTTTATTTTGATAAGGAACGGTAGAAGAAAATGTTAAAAAACAAACGCGTTTGTTACCTTTCACTTCTATTAAGACCACTTTTTCAGTTTAATTCATTGTTTTTATCTCCGTTTCTGAAATGTAAATTCACAGAGCAGGGGTTTCCCTACTGCTTCCTCAGCAAACATTCCTCCCTTTGCACCTTCCTACTGAAAAAATACCTGATCCAGGTGAAAACTAGTCGGATATCTGCTCTATAAGACTGCGTTGGTGCAGCCCTGATCTAATTGCAATTGCTGTGTGTATTCTAAAGTTGATTTACATCAGAACATTTGGGCTGAATGCAGATTCCGGTCAAAAAAAACAAACGAGAGAGTCTATCAGGGGTTGGCTGGTGCGCGAGTCAACACATAAATAATGATAAACAAGTCGACTCTAATCTAATAAAAGCATTTTTACGAGCAAATAAGTGTTTTAATGCTAATTAAAAGCAGTATTTAGAGAATAACTAGATTTGTTCTTTATTTCCTGCAAAAATGCCATAAAAAAACAAGATTTATATTCAGAGGAAAATGTATTTTGTTCAGTTATTAGCTGGTTGTTTACTTGAAAAATTAAAGATGCATGGAGAAAATGTGTTATACAATGTTTCTACACAAAGCAGCAAGCAACATTTAAATAAGGAGGAAATAACCAGTGGTTACCTTGGCAGCATGTGAGCTTTCTAAACTCCTTTAAAAGGTCTTTTTATTTCTGAAAAGCTACATGCAGTGTTTGGCACCATGCAGTTTAAAATACAAAGAGATTTCTGTTTCACGCTCACGAGCATTGCTAATAGTTATTTACATGTTTTTAGAATATGAGCAAAAAACACACTTTTTTCCTTCTCGTCTGCAAATGCGCTCACTATATCTCAAGTCCTTTATTTAACTCTCGCAATGTTTTTTTTTTTAGATCCATTACAAAAAAAAACTTTCTAAATTGGAATTCTGTTTTTTTTTCCACCAGTGCAAGAATGAAAATAGTTTCATTTGCATAGAAATGTGTTGAAAAATCATTGCTTTAATGATTTATGATGATAAATAGCTCCATCTGGGAGAAATGAATGTGTAAGATGCATTCAATCCATTTCAGTGCTGCTCTGCTGATCATAAACTCATCAAAAGGAAAATAAAAGCATTCTAAACTGAGATTTGTAATCATTTAGTTAAATTTGTTTAATATGTTTAATGCATGGGTGTTACTAAAAATAAAAAAAAAGTGAAAATGGTGCAAAAACGTGCCTTTATTTGGCAATAAAACTGCCGTAACAGCAATTAAAAGGGCTTTAATCTGCTTCATGTGAGCACAAACCCTTTTTGCTAGGTATGTAAAATGTGTTTCAGAAAGGACAATCTCTAAAGAGGATGCATAGACGGCTGCATCCACAGTGGTTGAAGCCATGCTTGATATTAATGCATAAATTTTCCTGTAGCCCAGTTAGCTGACTTCCTGCTGACTGAGAGCACACATGCATGCTAAGAACTTCCCTCTGCAGACCGATTTCCCGGATTTCGCATCAGATTCTGCTAAGAAGTTCTCGTTCAGCATTCAATAGAAGTGGATGAAAAGTAGCATCAAATGTGCATGGGTCACTTTTGAGTATGTGAAGTAACCAAAGTCTGTGAAAGGGTCATTTGCATGCATGTCCTAGTAGCATGATGGGAATTCCTCATCTGGCCTCATTCAGTGTTGGTGTCACAAGAGATTATTAGCCTCTTATTCTACTTTTTTTATGCTGTATACCTTCCAAACAGGATGCAAAAGAAAACAGATGTTTTATTCAATATGTAATAATAACAGTTTTTTTTTTTTGACAGCATAATGTTTTTTTTTTGGATATGGAGGTGTTTTATGTGATAAATGACCTATTTCCCATTCTACTTTACCTATTCATTGAGTTGGAAATTCACAATTTAGGTTTAAAACTAACATTCCATATTAGAAAGTTTGAAGCCTGAATTAAGTTTATTTTTAATTTAATTTTCCTTTTAAATACATTGTTTTTTTTTTTAAATGCTCAATACAGTTTCATACCAATTATGCATTATTTTTCAGACAGAACATATGAATGGAAGGTTCAAAAGGACTTCTGATTACATCATACAGTATTTGTATGGGTGTTAATGCAGCCTCTTTTTCATGCAAGCTGGTAAATAGGTCAAATCAGGTAAGAAGGAGGATTTAAGCCGTCGTCTGTTATGCAACATGTTGCAGCCTAAAATTCACAAATGAGTTCAACTGCTTTTCTTTGGTTTGTGACCTGCTGGTTGTTTTCCATTTTTCCTTCAGTCTCAAATGTTTACAGGTTTCGTTTTCTCACTAAATTCACTTATGTGAAATTCATTTTTGCTACTTTTAAATATCAGTGTAGAGTAGACTCATTTTATTTAACAACTAGATATACAGCATTATATGGAGCCCCTAAAGAGGACATCGGGAAAAAATTAAAGTAAAAAAAAAAATCCATTACTAACTGGTGCCCACCATTTAGTAAGTGGGGCGCACCTGTTAGGAATTTATTTATTTTTTACTTTAATTTTATTTTTTTTTTCCCTGATGTCCCTTTGGGGGCTCCGTAGCATTACCTGCGATAATGCGGGTGTAAATGCTGTAAGCTAAATGTGGCTGCTGAAGATGCAACAGTTGATAGCTGAAAATACTGTAACTAATAGCTTGCCAAAATACTAGCGAAATGGTAAATTAGCAAAAAAACTTGAAAATTTTTTAATATGCCAAAACAGTTAGCATAAAGCTAAATTATAAGCTAAATGCCAAATTTTCCTAAAGAACTTAAATTTGCCAAAAAAGCTAGGACAAACCTAAAATATTAGCTAAAACTCTAGATTAAGAACTTCATAATGTCAAAATTCTGAAAAAAAACTAATGCTAAAACATTCACTAAACTCCAAATTAGCCAGAAAAAGTGGAAAAATGGCAAATTAGCCAAAACAACTCACATGTTGCCAAAAGAAAAGCTACATTTGAAATTACCCTAAAAAACTCTTAATTGCTGAACATTTAATAGTTTGAATGGTGTCTTTAGCTGAAAGGTTATATGGAAATTCACAATTGCAAAAAGTTTTTGAAGAATTTAAGCAATTGCTCTTTCATTTCGTATGGTGCATATTTTGCTCAATATTTAAAAGCACTATAAATGCACTATACATGCCAAAAACATATGGAAAGGAGTAGGAGAATCCCTATGCATTCACAAAATAAGGAGAGTCTACTTCTTTTCATGAATGTCTGCATAAAGGTAATAGCAGAACAAATTACAGAATATTTTCATGCAACGATTGACACAGGAAGCAATTACTGTGTTGGTGCAAAATTAGATTTTTTAAATTACATTTAAATAACACAGAGAAACATGAGATTTCCTTGAAGCCAGAACCTCAGGACACCTCCCTTGGAGAGCACAGATATCATCTGTACAGGGCATACAACATGTAAGGCGCATTAGGATAAAGTGTTCCTTTACTTTTATTGTCGTATTATTTTTCCCTTGTTTTTAGTCCAGAACCCATTCTGCAAGTTTCTTTGTATTTATGAGGCTCTAGAGGCCAAACTATGAAGTCAGTTTGGCCAGAACTACCTGTTGTGTAACGGCTCTCTAATGTTATGCAAGGTGAGTTGGCTGGCTGTCAAGAATAAACCTTCCCTTGATGCTGTCTGGAAATATGGGCTGGAGGCATCCATTTATTTTACCTGGAAACCCTCAGCTAATTGTACATTTATTTTGACTATTTTTGGGTTGTGTTGAAATTCTTTCATTTTATTGGTTTTTTTTCTGCTTTTAAAAAATGTTTTGCATGAGGGTTTGTTAAGCTGTTGGTAAATGGAAAAATAATGTAGGTGATTATTTTTATTGTGTGAATGTTTTACAGCATTCACATTATAGTGATTCTCCTGATCTTTTTCCTACGTTTTACGGCGAGTAAAAACTCAATCACACTTTCAGCAATCTTTGTTTAAAAAGGTTCAAATAGTTCATTACTGCTTATATTTTTGGTTTTCACAAACTTTATAGTTTTGACATATTGAGTAAAATACGCCCCATAGGAAATGAATGAGAAAGTCTTCTAATTTATTATTTTTTAATAGTTTAGCAACAAGCCTTAAAATATATTCATGGTGCTATGTTTTTAATATTTTATAATTTAAAAAAAAGTCGCATTGAGCTGTTATATTAGCATTAAGCTAGCTCATTTGGGTAACTTGGCATCTACTGAGAGTTTTTTTAATGCTAATTTGGAGTTAAGCTAATATGTTAGCAACATGCTAACGTTTTTGGCAAATTTGTTAATTACTGAGGTTTTATAGGCTAATTTAGTTTTGCTTCTATTTAGAAATATGTTAACTTTTTTGGGTTTTTTAAACTAATTTAGTATACTGGGGAATTTTACACTTTTTGGAGCTAGCTAATATTTTAGCAAAATGTTTACTTGGCTAATTTGTTATCTACTGAGGTTTTAAGGCTAATTTAGAGTTTAGCTTCTATTTTAGCAATGTGCTAATGTTTTTGACTAACTTACTTTACTGGGGATTTTTAGGCTTTTGGAGTTTAGCTAGTAATTAAGCAACAAGCTAGCTTTTTTTTGGGCAAATTTGGCATCTACTAAGCCTAAGGTTGTTTTTTGTTAATTTGGAGTTTACCTCATATTTAAGCAACACTTAATATTTTTTGCAAAATTTGGCATGTATCAGGGATTTTTAAGCAATTTTACAACAATTTTTTTCAGAAATTTAGGTCATCTTGGACCATCTTTCATAGCTCTTTAACAAAATTTCCAGTCTTTTAGTAATTTTAACATTTGGTAAATAGCTTTTGCATGTTCAGCAAATCTCTGTAACAATTAAAGTAAATTGTGTCACCATTTTTAGCAAAAACCTTCAGCATCTTCAACGAATACTTCAGCAAAAAGTATTCTAGTTTCTAGTTTCTTTTATGAGGCTGTTCTAAGAAATATCATCTACAAACCATTACATCTCATCCTAGAGTTGGATATCAAGCAGAAACTATTATTTTTTTCTTTTTTGAATTTATTTTTGTTAGTTTTTTTTTTTTTAATCTAGGTGATAGTTTAGTTTATTTGACAAGGACCATGCATAGGAGCATGAATCAAAGAAAAGATGCTTTCTTGAGCTCTCAGAGCTCATTTCCATCTGCAGTCTCCAAGACACACAAATACAAGAATAAAAAATTGGCATAAAACCATGCAAAGCAATAAACAAAATGTACAAATATTACAAAATAAAAAAAGACAGAAAATATTTTTTTAGAAAAAGATCTACTCTTAAAATACTACATATTTAATAGAGTCCACAGGTCTGTTTGGTTCAAAATGATAGTTTGTTTCTGTGGTTTGGATAATGTTTTCAATGTTTTAACATTTGATGTCAGGTTATTATTTCACTATAATGATATTGTTGGGATTTTTCTACTTATAAAACTCTTAGGAACCATTCTTCCGATGTGAAAGTGAACATTTTGCTTTTAGAAACAACTGGAATAAATAAATGAAACGTGCAACACATTCTCTTTCTCTGGTGAGTTAAAACCCATGCTTTATTGTTTGTTTTTTTTTTTTTTTTATCTTTTCTAGGTGTTAGCAGAGCGGCGATGCAGAGGTAGCAGTAATTATCCTCTCAGGATGTCCAATGACGAAGAGGAATGCCATGATGGGAGGAAAAGGGAGAGACAGATTATCTGCCTCAGCGATGAGGATGATGACAATGATGAAGATGAGGGGATTTATGGTGAGTGTTTTTGGATTATCAGATGTAGCTAAGTGAACTGATTTAAACATTTTCTTGTTAAAGTTCACTGGGTTCACTCTAATTGTGTATTCAGACTGGAAAAGTCTGTTGGTCCAGACCGAGTTCTGAACTTCTCATTTGGTTTGTCTTCAGATTGCCTTCTAATGAAGATTTCTGTTTTGAGTTAAAGTCTGTTAACAAAACCATGTGACTAAAGATCTTTGCAATCATTGGCCAGGAATATCAAGGGTGGGACAAAGCAACGAGAGAAGGAATAAGCAAATCAAATGTGTCCAGTCTGAACTCGCACAAAATCTGACTTTTGGCCTAAATTTTCTTTAAAGTAATTAGACCTTTTCACCCACACACTGGTAAGTTTTAGAACATTATGTCTGTTTTCTGAAGGCCAAGAACCTAGAGCCCAAAATAAGATAAGCCAAAAAAAAAAAATTTGAAATAAATGTTCCATTGAAAGCCCTCGCTTTGGATCAGGTTGGTGTGCTGCAGATAAAAACCTAAAACATTAATTGTGGGCTCATTCTGGAATTGGAGAATATTTTAACATAACCAACTATCCTATTTCAAATAATCCACATGCAAAAACTGACTAAACTTATTTTCTTTAGACCGAATCCCAAAACATTTAGAGATTTTAATGCTTGGAAATAGTTTTAAAATTACCTTAAAAAAGTCAGGAGTACCCCCTAAAATCCCCTTTTTCCCCTTTTCCCTCCCGCTAATGTACAAATTGAAAAAAAAAAGTAACAGTTAAAGTTGTTGTTATTAGTATTGCATTATTTGTTTCATTGCATTTCTTTAATTATTATCAATAAGTGACTGATGAATATTTAACAGAAAATCTGAATCTTTAATTTAGCTGAAATCTGTCCTCCAGTTCCAGAATGAGCTACAGTTTCATTTAATCACTATTTTCTGTTCAATCTTTAACTGAAAAGGAAAAACTTCATGATGGTTCTCAGAGACCCCACAGATAAAAAAAAAAAAACCCTCTTTCTCTGCAATCACTCAGCAGACCGTGCAGTTCAGGATAAAATAAAGCCAAACTCTGATGCTACTATTTGTTACATAACTCAGTGAGTCATCCATCAGCTCTGTGAAGTGTAGACGAGTGTGCGTGCGCGAGTTGTGTTAAGCTGAATGTTTCATGCAGATTAAAATTCTTTGTGAAAAGCAAAGGTGCTGATTAAATAAGTTTATCACCAGAGAAAAGCTGCTCTTTATTAAAGACTTGACGGGATTTACAGCTTAATCAGAAACACATTGTGAAAGCCCTGCAGTCATGAAGAACATCTGAGTGCAGTAAAGACGAGAGGATGATGAGGAGAGTGTCCTTGAATGTTAGCTCAACCTTTTGTTTTCTCATTTCTTTCTTTAAACGTTCAAGTTAAAGGTTTTACATTAACTGTTATCCCTTTATTGTGCTTTACTGTTTTTGTAAGCATAAAGTGGTTCCTTCCTTTTTTTTAAAAAAACTTTATAACAACAGTATTCTAATTAAACTCAAGCACTAAAGCTTTTTTCTGCCTAGTATTTGTTCCGGATTTCTTGTTTGTTTGCATTTTTCTATCATCATATTGATTTAACCATCAGTCAAATTAAAATTCAAAATGTGTTTTAAATGTTTTCTATTGACAGGAAATCAATTTAAATTGACATGACTTGGAAAAGTGACCGTCCCCCGTCCAGAGAGACGTGTAAATGTCCCAAAGTTTTGATGGAGAAGCCTTAAAATGACCCATTTGATCCACTGAGACTTATTTAAGTCAAGAGTTATACACAGAAACTCCCATGATGCTTTGCTGCTTAACCTTAAGGACATTTTTAGATATTGAAAGAAGAAATGAATTAATCCTGCGACACCACAGATGTTGCTGGCAAAGCATAAAAAACATGTTCTTTGACTTTTTCATTCAACCTGGATGAAAGCTCTAATGTCAAAGGGTTAAAAGGTACCAAAGGTCATTTAATGTCCATTTTCATTCATTGTGCAAATGCTTTACAGCATTACAGCACACTATACAGTGATTCTCCTGCGACTTTCTGTACATATTTTGGCACGTAAAACTCAATTACACTTTGAATTATCTCTGCAGTCCTGTTATCAAATGTTCAGCTTGTTCAGGACATTACTGCTTGTACTTTTGGTATTCATAAACTTTATAGTTTTTGAAATAGAGCAAAATATGCCCCACAGGAGAATATTAGAAATTCCTCAAATCCTTAAAAGATTTTGTTCACTTTGAAACTTGTGAACTTCTGCAGACTGTCAGCTAGAGAAACCATTCAAACTTTAAAATGTTCAGCAACTACTGTTTTTTTAGGGTAATTTTGGATTTAGCTTTTATTTTAGCAACATCCGAGCTGTTTTTGGCCAATTTAGAAATTTTTCCAGTTTTTGGGCTAATTTGGAGTTTAGCTAATATTTTAGCATTATGCTAGTTGGTTTGGCTAATTTAGACTTTTTTCAGCTTTTTTTTAGCTAATTTGGAGTTTAACTAATATTTTTTTTAAATATGCTATCTGTTTTTGCATTTTTCCTGTATATGGAAGGGGAGGGGTAATTTAGCATTTACCTAATAATATTTCAGCGAGTTCTCAGCTTCAGCATTTTCAGGCATCAGCTTCAGCGTTTTCGCATCTTCAGCAGCCGCGTTCATCTTACAGCATTCACACTGGCATTATTGCAGGCAATATTATATATCTAGTTTTTATTTTTTTGTCTACATTAAGAAAATGAAAAATTACTGTCCTTTAACCAATATAGTAGTCCCTCGCTATAACATGGTTCACCTTTTGTGATTTCGCTGTTTCACAGAATTTTTGTGCAACTTTGCTTGCTTTTTTTTCATGTATTTTGCATCCTGATTGGATGAGTTGTCAGTCAACCTCATCTATACCGTGACTCCTCTGTTGCTCAGTTTTCCAAATAACCGTAACTCTTCATTGCGATCAGATCTTTGTTTTCATTCTGTAATTCTGGATTTATTTTCCATATAGGATTGAACTTTCAGAGTTTAAACTAAAGAAAAAAGTGTTAAAATGTTTGAGTCTCTCTGAGAAAAGTGTGAAGTGAAGTGACCCTTGAATATCTATAACAATTGTAAATGGATAAAGATGAATACATTGCTGGTTATTTTGAGGGAGTATTCAGACAGGACATATTTGGTCTGCCCAAAGTGAACCAAGTCCGTTTCCTCTGATGATTTGAAAGCAGGATGAATACAGGCTCATTAAAACAACTTTCAACATGATACACTGTTTTCTCGAAAATCTATATGTCACAAACCCTTATTAGCACCTTCCGCCGTACCAAAGTATCAGTAAAAAGGGTTGAACCTGGCTTTCATACAGACGATCAAAACTGACCAGCAAAATCAAAAGCTTGAATAGGTGAACAAGCTTGACAAGTATTTGCAAACTTCAGGACCTCCATTTTTCCCTTTTTGTTTTGACCCACCCTCGTGACTGCTGGCCAATGACCGATGAGATCTTCAGTCACATGGTTTTGTTTACTATCTTTGGTCCGGGACAGACATCTCAAGTGGATCACAGTCTGAGTACAGACCAAACCCAAGGTTTAGGACTCAATCCAGACCAAATTAAGCCGCTTCAATCTGGAACAAGTTATTTCTCCAGTCTGAATACAACCTTAGAGTGAAAATCCTGCAATAAGTGAGAGAATACTATTTGAAGTATGTATTTGTTTTGAGTACGTGATCAATCTGAGACATTTATTCACGGAATAATACTCTTTTTATGTGGGAAAGTTAGAATTGCTCTATCTTAGAATGCCCCCTACTTTATATGCAGATGTTGTCATCTATATTATCAAGTTGGTAGCTAAAATGATCTGTGTGGACCACACTTGTCTATTCTGGGAAAATATGATTTTTTTTTAATAGTTTTCCATCTGCAGAGTCCCTTTGGGCCTCACATCACTCAGATGAAATACTCATTTAAATTGAACAGATTGACTCACACACATACATGCGCTCTCGTGCAGTTTTCTATTTCCTCCCTACACTCTGACTGTCCTTATTACAGCAGTAGCGTGCTCCATGCCATAGGGCTGCAATGGTGTCTGTGCAATTAGGCTGAACCTGAAAATGTGTGTGAGGAAGGAGAGAAACGAGGATGATGACGCTGAGGCATTAATCATTCTCAGACCTTCCTGCTTACTGTTGGGGCTTAAAATCCATTTTTGCTGCAGCAGTTGTGCAACGCTCCAACTGACTCAGTGTAGCAGCAGGAAACGTTCAAAGCCCGAGGCTGCAGAGGTGAGCTTCAGGCTTTGATGGCCAGTTATGGAGCGTAAAACGTTCCTGAGGAGAGAAAACATTGTGGCGCCGCAGATTCAGTTCAGTGAATAGGAAAATTTGTTTTTTCAATACTGAAGCAGAAAAAAATAGTCAAAAATACTTTGTAAGTAAAGGCTTTCTTTGATTTGATTGACAACTTAACAATGAATTAATTTAAATGGTCTGTGGGGTCATAATGACCCAGCACTTAGCTTTTTCTCTTCTGAAACTTCAGGAAATCTAGTTTTAGCAGGAATAAAACAGGTGAAAAAGAAAAGTGTGATTAAACTACCTCATAGTAAATGTGAATTGTGTCTTTTCGTTGTCTGCATGAGATTTTGTTGGGCTCATTCTTGATCCTTTCAGAGTCCAACTCCAATCATCTTTTGATCTATGTTATGATTTGATCCAAATTATAATCATTTTTTGGCAAAATTTAAAAAAAAAATGTAATTTTCTAGGTCATGGCTTCTGCAGAGCGGCAGTAGTTCAATAGAAATTGTCCTCTGAGTTGTTGGTGGGAATAAGCCAGCCCCCCCTTCCCAACATCCATCTGTTTTCACGCTCTCCTGCTAGCTTACAGCCCCTCACAACCTTATTTTTAGCAAATTTATCAAGGTATTCAGTTCTGATTCAGATGCTCAGATGAGGAATATATACATGGATCTAGTCATCTACAAGTGGATGCATCGGAATGGAGCTTCTATGTCAAACTGAGAAGCTTTTTCCAATGACATTTTTTTGTAAATGTCCTGATTCACAGTGATTTGAATAAAGAAATACTCAGAAGGACAATTTAAAGTTTTATTTTATTCAAATACATCCCCAGAAAAATGCTACAAGTATTTGTTACCAAAAACATAAAGTCCCCCTCCAATGAAAATCGTGTTTTGAGTTTTTAACATGAATTTGTGGCATTTTTCTTCTGACAGAGAAAAAAATCTAATAAGAAATCATCTTGTTTTTGCATTTCTCCTTTTAAATCTATGTCAATCAAACTGTCTTGAACAGACTCTGTTTTTCATGAATGATCTTCTTTCTGCTGCACTAAACTCTCATCTGGTCCGGCTAGTGTGTCTAGTTCAGGTTCTGGAGAAGAGAAGATGGTATCTTCACATTAAAAGCAGTCAAATGAGCCGCCGTTCACATACTTACGGTAGCAGGACTGAGAACTCTGGAAAATCTCCACCAGACTCCACGGAGCTGGAGCTGGTGCTCCGGCACAAAAAACTCATCGTTTTTCGCAGTCTTTTGTGCCCTCAGCAATTACGTTGCTGAATTTAGATAAAAGTGTTTTTCTTTGAGGTTATTGCTGAGGTGACGTATTGCTGTATGCTGATGTTACGGAGCTATGGAGCAATTATTTTGGACTGTGATGGTCTGACACATTAATATGATTGTGTGGTGTGTGTGAGAAACTGCACTGGAAGTTCTACAAATGAATTGCCCTCTGGGACCAATAAAGTTTTCGGATTCTGATTCTGATTCTGATTCTTGATGTGACCACGGAAATGTGAACGGCGGCTCATTTGACTGCAGTTGGAAAGGATTGTTAAACAATGAAAGAGAATTTTGATGTTAGCTTTCATTATTTTCTGCTCTGAGAAACCAACGGATTGAATGGATTGATCACAGCAACGTCAAGAAACATTGGAGAATGAGCTGAAAGAGTCTTTGGTGAAATGAAAGGGGAAGGAATCAGGATTTTGGAGGAAGTTTGTCGGAGCTGACATCCGGATCAGAACCAAACATGCTGTACATTACTGATATTGCTTGACATTTTTATGTAGCAGCGGTGAAGATTAACTCTAGTGAGAGACAGAGCCATTATAATCAGACAGGGAGTGTCGGGCGGAGCTGCTCAACTCCTAAAGCCACGCCCCCTCAGAGGAGATTTTAGAAACAGAGGCTTTTTAAGACATTCAGGTTGTGGAATTTTGGGTAAAAACTTCAAGATCATAATGAAAACACTACTGGGAATGTTTTTTTTTAAGTAAAAAAAATGTCATAGGGGGAATTTAAACATTGAAGAAATGGAGATTTTTCTTTTTCTCTTAAGATGAGCTCCTAATGGACCGGCCATCCTGAACGGGGTCAACAGGTGCAGAAAGCCTGTTTATAAACGATTGCTTTCATGTTTTTTTCAAGGTCTCTGCAAAGACCAGGTGCTGCCAAGAATTATTATTAATGGAGGTCCACCTGTGTGCTCTGTAATGACCTGTTCACCGCACATGTGAGACAACATCAAGAACCGAGCTGGAGAACTGAGCTTTTAACCCGATGACTCGTGACCGTGTGGTAGGCTGTGACTGGAAAGTTGAGAGTTCAAATTCACGCTCGAGTTTTACCAAAGTCTTTAAAAATTGGACGCAGTTCTTCCATGCTTAAAACTCAGCGTTAAAGGGCTGGATTGGAGGTTTAAAGCTTGTCAAACCCAGCAAACAGATTTCAAACACTCAGATGTCTGACAACTGGTCAGATTTTATGATGCATTCAGGACACATAAAAAAATTGGAAATGCTAGCTTTGAGCTTAACTAAACAACTCTCTTATTTCACTAGATGTAAAACAGAAAAATATCATTATTATCAGCAGTTTTTTTAAGTTGGATAAACTTTATAAGGCTAAAAATGTTTGTACTTGACAAGAAAACTATCTCACGTGTAAATTCTGTTAATTCCCATCATTTGTCCAGAAGAATTATCATTTCATTTACTCATACAGCACATGTAAAATAACTTCAGGTGATTAAAATGCAGCAAAGATTAAATAATCCTTAAAAAAGGGAAAAACTCCCGCAGTACAAGGACGTCTAGTTTCATCAGAATAAAGTAAAAGACGTTTGATGTTTATCTTTGACTTAGAATATTTTTGCTTCTGTGACATCACCCCCCCCGTCTTCTCGATCTGTCCCATGGTTGCTATAGCAACCGTCACCAAGACACTGGCCTACTCAGAGATGAGTGGCCCGTCCTTATTTAACATCCTTATTTTTTTTTTAAATCTCTGTTCTTTTTTTGTACCATTTTCTTCTTGTGTTTAACTTCAGTCTTTATCATCATGCTCGCCTTCATCTTCTTTTTTTTTAAATAGTTTTACAAAACTCCTGCCACACACACTTTCAATAAGTTAACTTCAACCTATAGTTCAATGCAGGTGCGGTTCTACACTGAATTACTACCGGGGCAAGACCCTCCCCGGGGGGCCCCTCCCCCCTTATAGAGTCACAACTGAATTTGGTTTGTCCGTGTCGACGCCCATGTTTTACTACAATTACAGTTGAAAACAGAACATTGAACACAATTCTGTGCAACATCGTAACAGATATCAGTACATAAAATGAGACAAACTAAAAAACATAATGTATAAATAAAACTATACATCTATGTTTTGACAATGTAAATTAGCACACTTTATACTGATCACTACTTCAGAGAAGAAGAATCCGCTCACGGTTGCCGTCGTCAATCCAATCCACTTTTAGTTACAACATCCAAAGTCTATCAGCCATATTAAATTTCTGTTAGCCAAACATTTCTTTAAAAAAAAAATCTGTATGTTTCTTATCAAAACTGTTATTTCCTTTTTTCAGAAAGTTTCAGTTCATGATTATTCTCTCGCAAAAACAAAACACAAATAATAATTGAAAGTGTAGTCTTACGTCAGGCTTTATAACAAGACAGAAATGTAATGTAATGTGTTTCTCTGAACCTTTTGATCAACACTTACTTTACTTTAAAGCATCAACTTCTATCAAAACCCAAATGTTTATTTCTAGTTGTGTTCATTTTTTAACAGCTCACACATTTTTTTAAGAAATTAAAAAATGTTCAAATCACAAATGTGTTTGTGTATGTACCACAGATTAAAACTAGGGATGAAACATTAAATAATCATTTTCAATTATTTGTTTTATTAATGTCATGCAAATAAAAACATGTTTAAATAGAAATGTGTGCAACATTTTTGCATAATTGTGTGTAATTTTACAGATCAGTGTGTTGTGGTTGTGAGTGATTGTGTATTTGTGTTGGCTGAGGTCAGTGTAGAAATTACCAGCGCACCTGAATGCAGCACTAAAGAATTCTTAATGCAAGTGCATAAGTGCTGAAATTCCACGCAGCCCCTGAACGCACCACATGCTCGGCGTATGTGGCTACTAAATCCATTAAATCTCTGTAATAAAGTCAGGATGAAACGTTTGAAGTAACTCTGGGATGGATGTTTGTGGAGGCCAAGAGTGGAGGGAGGAGCAGACTCCATCACGGTTGTGTTTGACCCTCAGAGATGATGAACAGACTCTCCTGTCAAAATGAAGGTTTTTCTACCCGCCAAAATAAAGTTTAACCCGTATTTGGCAGTTGTTAATTTAGAGTTCTGCCTGTATTGAAACCTGGGTTATAGAATGTCATATTATGACTGACTTAAAGTCAGAACGATCTAAAGTTCAGCACTTTGAAGATAATTGTTTGAGAAGCACATGATTTTTAATAATATTTTATTGTGATAGACCTTTGTATTCCTTCTGCAGCATCATTTTAGGCTGTTTTTATTCTTGTTTTGTTGCATAGAACAGAAAAACATCAAAGAATGTATTAAAGTCAAGCAAGTCAAGATTAGAATAGATATTTAAAAAGATGTTCTTTCCAAAAGCATGCTGCTGCAGTGGTGTTAATCAGGAGCTGTCTTCTCTTTCAGAGCAGAGTGTAGTTTACATGAGGCTGTCATAAGATTTAGTGACATCTTTACTCGCACACACTCACTTTGATTCCAGAAGGCGGAAAAGTAATCATCTTTTAATTAGCCGGTGGCGCCGCTGCCTGAGTGTAGGAGTCACAAAGCTGAACAAACTTGATCAAACTGATCAAACTAAAGACTGAAAAATGTTTCCACCTACAAACGGTGGTTTGATCAGCAGGTAGATGCATCATCTAGAAGTGGAGAAGTTTTAACAAAAATACATTAATTTCTAAGATCTGGGAATGGGAAGAGTCATTTCAAGCAAGCTGCAGGAATAATGAGAAAAGTTGCATAACCTGCGATGATGCTAGAATGCTTTTTGCTAAAAGTAGTCACTGAAGATGCTGAAGCTTTTCGCTGAAAATGGCAACCCAATTGACTTTAATTCCAAAAGGGATTTGGAGAAAATACAAAAGCTATTTGCAAAATGTTGAATTTGCTAAAAACAGTAAATTTTGTCAAATAACTATTAAAAAGCGCTACCTTTTTTAAACATTTGTAGTAAAATTGCTCAAAAATACATGCCAATTTGGCAGAAATATTTAGCATGTTACTTAAATACGAGCTAAACTCCAAAATAGTCTAAAATTCCCCAATAAACTAAATTAGAAAATAACTGTTAGTTTGTTGCTAAATAGAAGCTAAACGCTAAATTAGCCTATAAAATCCCAATAGATAACAAATTAGCCAAAAATATTTGAATGTTTCTAAAATAATACTTGCATAGATCAAAACTATCTCTTCTTAATTTTCGTTATTTTTATTGGGTTTCTAACTTATGCTGCGTGTCTTTTTGGACACATCATTCTGAGAATACCGGTCCTCCATGGGTGGAGATGGAGAAGTTGTCCTTCAGACCTTTATCGTTGTCATATGTACCACTTCCATTATCTGAACCCCTGACTGTTATTAATCCTGTTGTGCGTGACTCAGTTAAAATAATTCATCAATTTAGGAAGCACTTTAGGAATAAGCCTATTTACTCCAATAACATCAAATCCTTCTTTTCCACTTTTTAAGATGGTACCAAACAGGTCTGAAGTGTTTTAATGATCTTTTTACTGAAAACCAATTTGCATCCTTTCAACAGCTGTCTAATCTGTCACCATCACACTCTTTTAGATATTTTTATAATGACCTCCACCTCAGGTTTTCCAAATAAACCCCCTAAGAATGCATTAGATGACATTCTCATATTCAATCCAACTCAAAAGAAGTCCATCAAGGAAATGCTTAACCTGTTCCCACACTCATCTTCCTCCAGAATGGGATGAAATCATGATCAAAATTAATTCATCTTCCACGTGTGCGAGAAGCTGTCTAATACAGTTTAAAATAGTTCACCGTACACATCTTCATAAATCTAAACTTTCTAAAATGTAACCACAAATTAATCCTACATGTGATGGATGAAAATTAACAGAAGCTACTTTAATTCACATGTTTTGGTTCTGTTTGAAAATACAGTGTTTTTGGAGAGATGTATGTGATGCCTTTAAATCCACTAATGCTTCTGTTTGGCATCATTGATGAAGGATTACATCCGCCTCCAGGGAGTCAGAAAATTATTGTTTTTTCAACACTCCTCGCACGTCGTCTTATTCTTCTCAAATGGAAGGATGTTGCTCCACCCACAGTTTATCAGGATTAAAGATGTATTATTTCCTTTAAAACTGGAGAAAATGAGGTATACATTAAGATGTCCTGAACAAAAATTGTGGAAGCCCTTTTTGTTTTTTTTTAAATCATCCATCTACAAAAGTAATAGAGAGACCTTCTTTCAATGTTGTTTTGTTTTCCTTTTCCCTCTGGTATTTTATTTCTTTGTTAGTCATTTAAGTACTGTATCTTGACCTTTTTTTTTCCCTTTTTATGTCCGCATATAGCCTATGTGTATATATGTTATAATGTAATAGTGTAATTATAATTGGCATAACTATTGGCAGTATTGGTTTTGTGTTACGTAGAAAATACAATAAATATATAAAACAGAATGTTGCTAAAATACTAGCTAAACTTCAAATTAGCCTAAAAAAACCTTCAGTAGATCCCAAGTTACCCAAATAAGCTAGCATTATGCTAATCTAACTACTCAATGATACATTTTTTAAAAATGACTATAAGATTGAAAACATAGCACTGAGAATATATTTAAAGGCTTGTATTTAAAAATACTAAATTTGAAGACCTTCTCGTTCTCTACCATCAGTAGATAATCATTAGCCAAAAACGTTAGCATGTTCCTAAAATATTAGCTAAACTCAAAATTAGCATAAACAACATCAGTAGATGACAAATTAGCCAAAAATGCTAGCTTGTGTCTTAAACGACAAAATAGCCTAAAATTCCTCAGTAAGGCAAGGCAAGTTTATTTGTATAGCACATTTCATGTACAGAGACAATTCAAAGTGCTTTACATAAAACATTAAAAGAAACAATCAAAAGAAATAGTAAAAATGTCATTCATTATTCAAATCATTAAAATAAAATTAAAAGAAAGTAAAAAGATTTTAATTTAAAACAAGCATAGATAAAAAGTGCGGACGTAAACTTTTGAATACATATTAATCAAATGCAACTGAGAACAGGTGAGTCTTTAACCTGGATTTAAATACACTGAGTGTTTCAGCAGATCTAAGGTTTTCTGGAAGTCTGTTCCAGATCTGTGGTGCATAGAAGCTGAATGCAGCTTCTCCATGTTTAGTTTTGACTCTAGGAACTGATAAAAGACCGGATCCTGATGATCGGAGAGGTCTGGCTGGTACATACTGGGTCAGGAGGTCAGTCATGTATTTTGGTGCTAAACCATTCAAAGCTTTCTAAACCAGTAACAGAACTTTAAAGTCTATCCTCTGAGAGACAGGTAACCAGTGTAAAGACCTCAGAACTGGACTGATGTGGTCTACTTTCTAGATCCTTGTGAGGTGCAGCAGGTCTACTAAGTGAGTGACCTGGAAGCAGAGTTTGAATGGTGTCAGTTACCTGGAAAAAGCACTGTTACAGTAATCCCAGTCGATCTAAGGAATCAAGGCCACTAGTTTCCTCCAGGTCCTGCTTAGACATCAAAATCTTTAATCCTTGAGATATTTTTGAGATGATAATAGGCTGATTTAGTGACTGCCTTAACTGTTTAATTCAAAATTTAAGTCTGTGTCTATCACTACACCCAAGTTTCTGGCTGGTTGGTAGTTTTAGTTGAATAGATTGAAGCTCTGTAGTGACGTCTAACCTTTTTTCTTTAGCCCAAAGACAATAACCTCAGTTTTGTTTTTGTTTAATTGAAGTAAGTTGTGACACATCCAGTCATTAATGTCCTCAATGCATTTACCAAGAGCCTGTACAGGGCCTCGGTCTCCTGGTGTCAGTCTAATATATATCTGTGTGTCATCTGCATAGCTATGGTAACTAATGTTGTTGTTCTTTATAACCAGGGGCAGTGGGAGCATGTAGATGTTGAATAGAAGTGGTCCCAGGATGGAGCCTTGGGGCACTCCACATGTAATTTCTGTTGGCTCAGAAGTGAAGTTACCAATTGACACAAAATATTTCCTGTTTTCTAAGTACGTTTTGAACCAGTTTAGTACTGGCCCACTGAGACCCACCCAGTTTTCCAGTCGTCTGAGTAGTATTGCGTGGTCGACTGTATCAAACGCAGCACTGAGATCCAGTAAAACTAGCACTGACATATTTCCACTGTCTGTATTCAAACGTATGTCATTGGTCACTTTGGTCAGAGCCGTTTCAGTGCTGTGGTTCTGTCTGAAGCCGGACTGGAACACATCATAGCAGTTGTTATTTATTAGGAATTCATTTAACTGATGGAAAACAGCTTTTTCAATGATCTTACTTAAAAATGGCAGGTTTGATATCGGTCTGTAGTTGTTCATTTGAGTTTTGTCTAGACTGTCCTTTTTTAGGAGAGGTTTGATTACAGCTGTTTTCAGTGGTTCTGGGAAAACACCAGATGTTAACGACAAGTTGACAATCTGGAGCAGGGCTGGTTCCAGGATCTTTGAAACTTTTTTGAAAAAGCTTGTGGGTAGAATATCCAGACAGCAGGAGGAGGAGTTCAGTTGACATAGAATGTCCTGCAGTTCTTTACTGTTTATGGGTTGAAACTGAGCCATGGGGTTTATGGTTTCTAGTGGATAGGGTTCGTATCCTGAACTTGTAGTTGATGAAATAATTGTTTGTCTAATGTTTTTGATTTTGTCCCTGAAGAATTTGGCAAAGTCATTACAGGCTTTGGTGGAGTAAAGTTCTGGTGCCACTGACACAGGGGGTTTTGTCAACCTGTCGACTATATTAAATAAGGCCCGAGCAGTAAACAAAATTAGTCCAAAACTTCATCTTATTGCTAAAAGACTAGGTAAACAAATGTTTTAAAAGTTACTATAAAACATTAAAACATAGCCTATGAATATATTTAAAGACTTGTTGATAATCTACATAAAAGTTTGAAATTTAAAGACTTTCTCAATCATTTCCTAAGTGGCATATTTTACCCAATATTTCCAAACTATAAAGTTTAAGAATACCAAAAGTACAAGCAATAATGTCCTGAATGAGCTGAATGTTTAATTGAGTTTTTATGTGCCAAAGAACGTATCGAAAGGAGCAGGAGAATCACTAAAGTGTTTATGCTGTAAAGCCTTCACAAGAATCTCCAACCAGAATAATAAGGCGTACACCTCAGTGGCCTTGTGGTAGAGTGTCCGCCCCGAGACTGGAAAGTTGTAAGTTAGAATCCATTGCTGAGTCATACCAAAGACTGAAAATGAGACCCAATCTGTTTGACACTCTACATTAAGGAGTTGAATTGTGGAGTTTATCATGATTTATCAAGAAGATTAAAGGCAAAATCAGATCATTTTAGAAGTCTGTTAGAGGAACACAAGCTAGCTAGCTATCCGTTGTGTAATCTATTACTTCCTAGAAGATGGTAATGGTACTTTAGCTGGTGAATGTATAACTGTCCTAATGTGGAGAAACCTGGTTAAATTTAAGATTTAGCAACAGATTTTGTTGCAGAGATGATCATTGTCAGTTTTTGGATTAGGTTGTGAGAATAAACGGGATATCCCAACAAGAAAAGCTCTATGTAACATTGTGTCAGTGTTGGTGTGTGAGTGACCTGATTGCAGCTTTTGCACAGAGTCAAGTGTAGGAGGTGATGCAGTCGATCACAGCCGGTCTACATGCTGACTCATCAGACTGCCGGATCACAGCGCACACGCTTGTCTGTTCCTGCGGTAGTGACTCAGTCCGTGTGTTTGTGCGGTGTTGATCGTGTAAAAGGCCGACTCGCTGGTAAAGATGATCAGTAAACAGCCTGAATCAGACTGTTTTCAAGCTTTATTTGAATTTTCTTTTTAACAATTTAAGCTTTTTAAATTTAATGATGATCTCTTCTAATTTTTTACCAAAAAAAGAATCAACCACATTATTTTGGTCCAAATCTGTGATGGATTCAACGAACATCTCAGTATTACAATTAAATTAGTTTGAAAAAAGATTTTTTTTTTTAATGAAATGAGCAGAAAAAAACAATTTGAGTGTTTTCTTCATGACATTCGCAAAACACAACAGACAGTAGTTCACCAAAATAAAAGTCAAGAAAGACTTCCTACTTGACCTGTGTTTATCTTCAAGTTGGATCATTTTTTTTTATATTTCTCATACATGATGAAGAAATGTATTGGACAAAATATTTCTTTTTTTTTTCAACTACTTTAAACTGTAAAAGTTTTTTGTGTTTCTGTATTTTTATTTATACTTTTTGAACAGAAGAGTTTAAAAGAAAGCATCACAGCATGTTTGAAAAAGCAGCCGTATGTAACGGTCATATGAAATAATTTTTTCATTTATTTAATCAAATTTGACCAATTTTAGAGTCAAGTTGGAAAAAAAATGACTAAATCTAAATGAGTTTAGTGGGATTTTAAAATTTCCATAAAATTGCACGTGAGCTGTTCTGTAACAGGCACGGTAAATGGATCTTTAAAGTTCCCCCCCATGACAAGTTTTTGAATAAAACAAAAATGCGTACATTAATGTTTTAGTTATGATAATGATTTTTTTAAACCAAAATCCCACAACCTAAACGTCTTAAAAAGTCATTTTTTATGTTGATCTGAAGCCTCGGTTTGTAAAATCTCCTCTGAGGGGGCGTGGCTTCTGGAGCTGAGCAGAGTAGCCCCACCCCCAAACCCTCCCCTTGTCTAATTATAAAAGCTCTGTGTCTTGCTAGCGTAAATCTTCACCGCTGCTACATAAAAAAGTCTATCAATATGGGTCATGTCCAGCCGTATGGTTCTGATTTTCATCTGAGTCTTTAAGACAAATTAGGAATACATGAGTTTTCAGGTTTTGGTTTTACGAGAACTGGATCAAATTTATGCCAGTTTTTTATGAGGCAGAATCTGGTTGGATAATATTTGAAAGCGCCTGGTCACTTTTTCAATTTTCCTTTGGAAGAGTGTATTTGCTTTTGCATGAACATGTTATGAGAACAGAAATTCAAATAGAAAGTGGAGTAGATACGTAAAGGTGGGTGGAGTTTAGGTGAATCAATGACATTGATTTAACTCTCCAAATCCTAACTTTTAATTTGATTTGCAGTTTGACATGATTATTATTTTTTTGATTTCATAAAAAAAACCTTTTTTTTTGTGCAAAATTATGTATTAGAAATAAACAAAAGTGGAATATTATAACTGATTTAAAATTTCCTAAAGATAAATCCCTCTGCTTTTGCACATTTGACTTTACTGAATTTTAATTTTGAATGTCTAGAAGTTAAAATTTTCTCCAAGAGTACATATTAGTATACTGATGTCAAATATCAAATCTGCAAAAAAATCTTGCTGGGAGTCTCACGGCTCAGATAGTTCTTGAATTTGTCTGAGCCTTTTGCACACACATCAGACGGGTTTATTTCTCTTTCTTTTTTCTTTTTTTTTAAGAACTCTTTCAGTCAGTAAAGTGAGTTAAGTGTGATTGATGTTCAATAACGCAAACATTCAAGTCGCTCCATAGATTATAGATTATAGATATAGATAGCTTATCTTTTGCACAAGTGGATAAAAACTCATCAATGCCTACAGTGCAATGTAGCCTGAAATTAGAGGAAAAACTCTGATCTTAAGAAGAAAATCACTACAAAGTAGTGAAATGGTCTGTTTGTGCAACAAGAAATCTTATATCAAAATATAGAAACGAGGAGAAGGGGAAAAATTAGCTAGAAAAATGCGGCCCAATACCATGTATTTCTGACTGGTGTCAAACTCAACCACACAAGAGGCCAAAATCCAAAACAAAAATCAGGTTGCGGGCTGAACAGGACAAACATGTATTAAACACTCTAAAACTAATTTTTTAAATTTAAAACCAAAACTTTTTAACATAACTAAAAACAAGCAGGAATTTGGTTACAGAATAAATCCAATCAAAACTTAAATAAATAAAAATATATTTTGTCAAAATTATACAAGTTATGAGCGCAAGATAACATTAATAAAATGATAAATAACAATAAAATGATCTGGAAGGCCGGATAGAATTACCCAGAGGGCCGGATACTTCTAAGGAAATATCTTAACTGTTATTCATTTTGGTTACAGTGACAAAAGAAGTAGGGTATTAAGTTGAAATTATTAGAATAGAATAAAGAATCAGAATAAAGATAAAATAAAGACTTATTTGAATAAAGTTATCAACATGACGGTATGATCTTAGTACAAGTTGGCCAACCTTAATAAATCCTCATAACATTTAAAACAAACACTTATTTTCACAACATAAATTGAAAGTTTTGTTTCCAAAATAATGACAGTTCCAGTAACATTTCTTGACCTTTAAATTAACACTCTGTAACCCTCGTGCTATCAAAGGCATGTTTACACTAAAAGTGGGTCATCTGGACCCCACAAGACAGCGCACTGAACTTTGTTTTTCAATGATTTTATATTTTCACTGGTGTCTGTGGCAGACATAAAATCCTGTCCACCTTAATGATGGGAGGAATCCCACATCAACATAAGGGTCGGGTCATCTGGACCCCATAAGAGAGTATGAGGTTTAAAATTCAACCAAAAATGAGTCATTTTGAGTCTTAAATCGAGTTTTTCGGGAACACTTTAGATGAGGTTCTGCAAAACACTCACTATAATATTGACAAAGTTAGTTAATACATTTGTTAAGCTTTTAAGCAGCTTATTCATTAATATGGCCTTTGTAGATAGTGGTCTATCTTTAGATCAGGGGTCTGCAACCTGCGGCTCCAGAGCCACATGTGGCTCTTTTATCTCTCCATGGTGGCTCTTTGGGTGAAGAAAAATAAAATAGTAATTTTCAAAGAAATTGGAGATTAGCTATTATTTTAGCAACATGCTAACGTTTTTGGCTAAGTTTTCTGAGAAATTTTATGCTAATTTGGAGTTTAGCTAATATTTTAGTAAAATGCTAATGTTTTCAGCTAATTTGTTATCTACTGAAATTTTTTTGGATAATTTAGAATTTAGCTTCTATTTTAGCAACATGCTAACGTTTTTGACAAAGTTAGTTTTCTGAGGAATTTTATGCTATTTTAGAGTTCAGCTAATAATTAAGCAACAAGCTAACTTTTTTGGCAGATTTTGCCTCTGATTAGTTTTTTATGTTAATTTGGAGTTTAGCTAATATTTTAGCAATATGCTAACATTTTTAGCTAATTTGTTATCTACTGGGGGGTTTAGGCTAATTTTGATTTTAGCTTCTATTTCAGCAACATGCTAAAATATTTGGCTGATTTAATTTACTAAGAAATGTTATGCTAATTTGAAGTTCAGGTAGTAATTAAGCAACAAGCTAGCTTTTTTGCTACTAAAGAAAGTTAAGAATGTAAAAAAAAATTCCTTTTGAGAGATGCTAGTTTCTTTTTTAGATTTTTTTTGCTTTTGTTCGTGCCAAAAATAGACATTATTCACATTTATTAAAAAAAGAAAAACAAAGGTTATAAATGCAAATCCAAATTTCTTAAAGGCTAACGTAAGTCAATGTGCCTCCTTCTAGGTTTTGATCTGTACAAAACAAGCCCAAATGGCTCTTTTACTCTTAATGGTTGCCGACCTCTGCTTTAGATGTTTTTGAATCTTACTAAATATATATTAATGAACCTCATTCAGCTTATTTGGCTAACAAATGTCTTATCTAACAGCCTATAAGCACATTCAAAATGTTTCTTAATGTTTAACAAAGCTTGTTAAGGAATCTCATGATAAATTGCTACCAGAAGGAATTTGACTCCTATTAATAATAATTTCCTTATTTCTAGATCTTTATTCTCATCTCTGCTGATTTTGTGAAGATGTTGGAAAGTTGTAGAGCAAAGATCTCTTAAAAAAACTTTGAAATCTTTGCGAGGATCAGCAGTTTTCAGTGTTCAAAGCTCAAGAGAGCGTTATCATCAGGTCCTCAAAGCCGCGTGAGTGACGGCCGGCTTGACTTTCGTCTGTTAGGTCGTGGCTGAACGAAGGGGCTGCAGAAGGAAGAACGTTCCAGAAATGCAGAATAAAAATGTGTAAAAACAGAAATGATGTGGAAGAAAAATGTCTAATTTTCATGGTCAGTTGGCATCATGCTGTAAACTCCTCATGCATAATAAATAAATACAACTTTCTTAGTTTTTCTTTGTCATTTTTTGCCTCATCAGTTTAGTTTTTCATCTAATGCGAAACGGTTAAATAATAGCATGACTCATGTCTTTCCACAATCTGCTTTTCTGTCTTTTTATGGTCAGTTGAGGTTATGTAAACAGTGAAATGTGAGCTCCTCTCCTCGCAGGAGGCGTGACCAGATAGCAGATCTGTGGCAGTGTGGCAAAGGTGACCGACTGTGTCACCAAATTCATACGTTACTAAGCAGACGGGCCTAAATGTCGATGCCTGGCCTGATCCTCCCCCACCTCCCCGCTCGCTGCTATGTGATCCCGCCCCCAGGCTGCACGGCGATGTGGGTTAGTGGGTGTAGTCATGTGAGTGTCGGCGCTGACCTTCTGTCCCCTATATGTGTGAGTGTAAAGTGATCTGTAAATGATAATCCCCCTTCACCAACAGGAATTTAAAAAGGCTAAAGGGCTTCACATAGTTGTTTAGAATCACCCTTTTTTCCAAAATTTTACCCTAAAATAAGAGTTTTTAGTTTGTGTTTTCCTTTCATTTATCTTTACTATGTGATACCTTTATGGTTGTTATTGAAATTTAATAATTCTGCAATTTTGAAATATCTTTACAGCATATTTTTCACAGTGGTTGCATTTTTTTTTTTTAATTTGATTCATTTGTTTTTTGTAAAGGAAAACTGTGCATCTTAAGTCTTGGTCTAATTGTTATTGCAAACATTGAGCTAAAAATTACATCCCTCAGCTCAATTTAACTTTTTAAATTCTGATTTCAATGTCTCACTCCACACTTTAAGAGTTAAATAATTTCATAATTGGATGTTCTCATCCTTCTCATCAGCTTTTATTTTGAAATATTTGATTTGATTCTTAATTAAAAAAAAAAAAAACAGATTAAAATTACAGTTTTTTTTCTTCTTTCTGTGTTGAACGTCTCACTCCACGTTTAACCCTTATATTGTGCTCAGTTAAAAACTTCCCTATTTTGACCAAAATCTAATTTAAAGGTTAAAGAGTTAAATACTTTAACAAGGAATCTTCTCATCTTCCTCGTCATTGTGACTTGTGCTTTTATTTTGAAATATTTTAAATTTAATTTTATAAAAAAGATGCAAAATTATACCCCCCCCCCCCCATTACTTGTTTAAATATCTCACTCCACATTTAGAGAGTCAAATACTTTCATAATTGCATGTTTTCATCCTCTTAACTTGTGTTTTTTCATTTTCAAATATTTGATTTGTAGTTGTAATAAAGTAAATGCAAAATACATATATTTTTTTTCTTTTTGCCATCTACTTTCTGTCTTGAGTGTCTCGCTCCATATTTAACCCTTATAATGTGTTTGGGTCAAAATTTCCCTGTTTTTACACTTTGAAACGAGTCAATTTTGACCCGAACACAATGTGAGGGCTGAAGGGTGAAATACTTTCATAATTACGTGTTCTGATCTACCATATCATCTTGTCTCATGCTTTTATTTTGAAACATTTGATGTAATTCTTAATTCTAAAATAAAAATGCAGTATATTTTTTCCTTTTCCCCTTACGTTATGTTTTGAGAGTCTCACTCTACATTTAAAGTGTTAAATACTTCTATTGTTGAATCTTCTCCTCCTCACCATCATTGTGACTTGTCCTTTTATTTTAAAATATTTGATTTGATCCCTAATTCTATAAAAAGATGCAAAATTGTGTTTTGGTCCTTCTTTACCCTTGCTTTTTGATTATAATGTCTCACTCCACATTTAAAGAAACACTTTCATAATTGCATGTTCTCATCCTCCTTATCATTGAGTCTCATGCTTTTATCTTGAAATACTTAATTTAATAATTAATTGTATATAAAAGATATAAAAATATAGTTTTTTTCCCCTTTACTTTCTGTTTTGAATGGCTTACTCCTCATTTAAAGAGTTACACTTTCATAGTTGCAAGTTCTCGTCTTCCTTATCCTTTAACTCTTGTTTTTAGTTTGAAATATTTTATTTGAAACTTATTTCTAATTTAAAAAGATGCAAAATTATTATTTTTTTTATTTCCACTCTGACGTTCTATCTTGAATATCACCACATTTCAATTGTTAAATACTTTAATAATTGCTTGTTCTCATCCTCCTAATCATCTTGACTCAAGCTTTTATTTTGAAATTTTTAATTTGAATTTTAATTCTAAAAAAAAAAAAAAAGTTTTTTTCTCTTATTTAATCATCCCCTCATTTTTCCTCCCTCTGTCCTCCTTTATGTTGGCCTATTTGAACCCCGTTACCTCTGTTACCTAAGGCAGTCTCCGGAGTGGGCGGGGCTTGTTGACATCACACTGGTTCCTGTGTTAGCAGCAGGAGGGGGAGGGGAGAAACCGAAACGGGGAGGAAGAGGCGGACAGGAAAAGCAGCACAGTCTGCAGGGAGGGGGGCCTCCTACACACGACAGACTGAGGACGCTTTCATGGCCTGGTTGTTTTGTAATTGTCCCAATGGCTCTGTGTCCTCACCAGAGTGCCGGTTGCTCTGTGAGACGAGGCTAGATGTCAGGAGACGCTCACACATTTCAACGCTCTCCGTCCAGAGCTCAGTGACCAAGACTCAGTGAGGAAATGTGTTAGCTGTGTGGAGAAGGGGCACACATCAGTGGGACTTTTATTTTGTAAGAGTGAAAGTGTTGGGAGGCATGGATCCCTCAACTGAGTAGGAGACAAAAAAACTTTCAGCCACATGACATGGGTGAGTAGTTCAAATTTCTTCCGACTGAGCCGAAAGCTTTCAGCTCTCCTGCTGGCTGACTCACTGATCTCTCCGCCGGCATGGATCCTTCCTCTCATTTCGTGACATGGCTGCAGACATGCATGGGGGGGCTGGTGTTCTACCATCCTGACCTACATGTGGTGGAGTGCCAACTCTTCTGCCACACCAGAGCAGAGGTTTCATAAGACATATTATGAAATAAAAGCAGGAGCTGTTCTTGTTCCTCTTCCAAAATATGAAGAGACAACAAATCTAACATTTCGTAATAATGTGACGCTGGATCTCAATTACTTCTTTTTTTTTTTTTTTGGCAAAGTATTCAGTTAAAAAGTATACAGCTGATGCTCAAAGTGAAGGTGAATGAGTCGGAAAGTAATCAATCGCTCAGTCCAGGTGGAGTTTTCATAATAGTATCACCCGATCTATGGAAGTTAACTTACTTCCAGATTTGTGAATGAACACTTTGTAAACCAGGTATGCATACGTGGGGTCAAAAGTGACCCTATGTTTTCTGGAAAATTTTACTTCATAAAAGTATTTACATTTCTCAGATATTCCTTATAGATCGTGTTTGTTACGTGAGACCATTGTGTTTTTTTTAAATGTCAGGTTTTGGATCACTTCTCCACTTTTCTATAAGTAGGGGTCAAAAGTGACCCCATGTTTTCTGTAAAATTTTACTTCATAAAAGTATTTACATTTCTCTGATATTCCTTATAGATCGTGTTTGTTACGTGAGACCATTGTGTTTTTGTTTTTTTTTTTAATGTCAGGTTTTGGATCACTTCGCTTTTCCATAAGTAGGGGTCAAAAGTGACCCTATGTTTTCTGTAAATTTTTAGTTCATAAAAGTATTTACATTTCTCAGATATTCCTTATAGATTGTGTTTGTTACATGAGGCCATTGTATTTTTTTTTTTTAAATGTCAGGTTTTGGATCACTTCCCCACGTTTTTCCATTGGTGGGGTCAAAAGTGACCCCATGTTTTCTTTAAAATCTTAGTTCATAACAGTCTTTAAATTTCTCAGATATTCCTCATACATGATATTTGTTACAGGAGACTATTTTTGTAATTTTTTTTTGTAATGTCAGGTTTTGTATCACTTCCCCAGTTTTCCATAAGTGGGGTCTAAGTGACCCCATGGGTTGCTTTAAAATCTTAGTTCATAACAGTCTTTAAATTTCTCAGATATTCCTCATATATGATATTTGTTACAAGAGACTAATTTTTTTATTTATTTTTTTGTAATGTCAGGTTTTGTATCACTTCCCCAGTTTTCCATAGGTGGGGTCAAAAGTGACCCCATGGGTTGCTTTTCTTTGAAATCTTGCGCAAAAAAGTATTTGAATTCCCCAGATATTCCTCAGAGATCATGTTTGAGACCATTGCATTTTTTTTCTTTTAAAGACAACTTTTCCATAAGTGGGGTCAAAAATGACCCCAGACATTTCCTATGTAGTCTCAAGGGCTGGAACTTTCTATTCTTATTAAATGTGACTGTCATTATATATTTACTGTCACACTTGACACATAGAAACCAGAAGTCTTAGCACCCATGTTAGACAGTTTTGTCATACAAAAAGGTGATAACATCACTCTTTTTGTTCAGTAAAGTGAAATACAAATCTTAATCTTTAACCACACTTTCTTAAATTTGTTGGAAAAATTGCATTTTTTCATAGTGGGGTCATTTTTGGACACCACTGTGAATCTTTACAAATAAAAAAGAAAATATTAAAATCAGGGGAAAAAAGTTTTTGTTAAAACTTTTAAAGTTCTACTGTTGTTTCATGTAATGCCTTTCTGGTTTTATTTTTGTGGATGAACTTTTTTGTGTATGACATTTTGCGTTCCATGTATACTTTCTCTAATATCCTTTGAGTTTTTTTTTGGTCATTTATGAGTTTTCTACAGTCCATCTTTAGGTCTTTTCGGAGACCTTGACCCACATTTCTGCAGCCATGTTTTTCTGTGCTCCTCTATCTGTTAGCTGCTCCCAGCACAAGGTTAATGGGCGTGTTTCTGCTGCATACATGTGCACGGCACTCAGTCATTTCAGAGCGGCGAAACATCTATGAATAGATGTTTTAAAATTGCCCGCGTTCTCATGGTTGTCTTGAAGGAGCATTTCAAAGGATTTCTCAAGTTGGATGAACTTGATCAGTAGATCATAGCTTCATGGAGGTTCTTGAGGCCGATTGCTTGTGCCGACCAGCAAACACAATAACAGCCCGAGTGTGTGGGCGCTCGCCTCTGTGTGTGCCCTTTTTTTTTTTTCTTCTCATGGAAGGGGGCGGAACGAGAGCCGGTCAGGCTGTGACGTCTGAGTCCCCCCTCAGAGGGGCCCCAGTTTCAGCATGAAGGGTTATGTAAGTTTTCATCTGCCAACCCTCCTGCCTTCCTCATCCTCACATTCACATTGTTTTTAAGCAGGGAGAAGGACAGAGTGGTCAGCCAGCTTTCAGTCAGTTAGAGGCGAAAAACACCGCTGACATATATATAGTAAAGGCTAAAAAAAAAACTGAAGCTCCAATATATTTATTAAAGTTCAAACCTGGAAGAAAAGGACGATTTTGAGACAAAAACAAGACCAACTCTTTGATTTCTTAAAAATCATGCTGCTTCTGGATGAATCTGAGTCATTTGCAGGTACGTGACTTTATAATTTTAGTGCACCTGAATAAAAATGATTAATGAGTAGTAGAAATTTAAAGGAAGAAAAAGTACTAAAACGCTTCTTTTCTGCTCACAGAAACTTTCAGTAAAGAGGAAAAAAAGCAGATTTTAGTTGTAAAATCTTTTCCAAGAAGGTTGTTGACTTGCGATTGTTACTTAATGTGGTTGTGTAACACTGGATTCATCCCCACACCAGCATGCGGTCTGTTTGGGATGCTGCTTTTGTCCCAACCATCCGTCTCCGCTTTCATTCATTTCGGCTTCGTTTCATTGGATTCCTTCCCGTCTGAGTTTTCCTTCATCTTTTTGCCGGCTTCTCAAACTCCCGTTCGCTGCTTCCCTGCCTGTTGTCATCGGAGTGCTGCCCTCTCATTGGCTGCGTGCGCCGTTACCTAAAGCGGCGCTCGCGCCTGATTGGTGGTTGCGGGCCGGATTAGGCCACGCTGCGAGCGTGCGCATGTGGAGGAAAACATATGGTTCAACAGAGCAGTAGGTAAGGGGGTTAAGGGGCGAGGAGGCAAGTTCATCTGCGGGCAGCAACCGTTTGGTGGATACATTCACATGGAAATTCCAGATTTGTTTACTTTATTCCATTCAGAAAAAGAACATAAATGTTTACAGAATATCTGCATCTAATCACAGTTGAAAAAATAGGATAAACTAATGCGTTTATTTATAAAAAATCAATAATAGGAAATGTGACAAATAAATTAAATTGTCATTTGTTTTAGTTTTATTTATTTATTGTGGATTCTCTGTTGATTTTTAGTATTTTTAGTCTTTAAATGAAAATTTTTACTAGTTTTTGTAGCATTTTTCTCATTATGTAGCAGATTAATTAACAAAATTAAGTTAAATAGAGGATTTTATTATCAGGAGCAGATTTTTTAAAATGCTGTTTTAAAAAGCTTATACCTGTGACGTTTGTGCTGCTCCGCTCCATTCCGATGCACCCACCTGTAGACAAATAGATCCATGAATGTCCTCATTTTCCTCGATTGACCCTGACATCTGGATCAAACCGTAGATGCTGGATAGCTTCAATATTGCTCACCTTTTTTGTTGCATCGGTAATGTAATGCATGAGAGACTGGGATGGATGATGGGAAATGGAGGCAGGCTTACTCCATGCTAACTAAGGCTGGGGATCGATAATAATTTCCAGAAATGTTTCAATTCCGATTTTTTTTTTTTCAATTCTTTCGATCCACTCAATTTGATTCAATTTTAAGTTTACACATTTAGACACATTTGTTTAGAAATACTTTAATAATAATCTACTATGTTTTGAATACATTCATATTAATCTGATACAGTTCACATACTGTAAAATATATTTGTGAAATATTTAGATTGGTAAGTGTTACATGGATTCTCAAAAGGAGAAGTTCTAAAAAAAAATCATTAATATTGTAAACATTGTTCTGCTTCTCCTGGAGGGCGTTTCAGTTTGGCCGCCATAGCAGTACACTTTTTTAAGAAGAAGAAAATAACACAAACGGTTAGTTTAAATAAACAATTCCTTAAAAGAGTTTGGAAAATTCATGCATGTGAGTAAATAAAGATGTTCATTTAGTCAGTAATGTATAGTTACGTTGACCGAGCGTTAGCATTAGCCATCCTATGGGAAATTCTATTAATCGTTACCATCAAGCTAGCAAACTTTAGCTGTATGCGCTAAATCAGTCTATATTTTTATGCATCGGTTATTGATCTATGAAGTTTAAACCGATTGTTATTATTATTAATTTTTTAAAATAAAATTTGAACTAAAACTGTCAAAATCATAATTTAGGACCACCAAAAAGGCTTTGAAAATAGACCAAAAGATGATCGTAGTGGGACTTTAACACTTTTTAATTTGAAAATGTTTAGCTTCAAATTTGTTGATTTCATAACCTGCTACAGATTATGTAAAAGATGAATAAAAGTCAGAGATTTCTAAACTTGCTGAACTAAAAAATCAGTCTAGTTTGTTCCTACCAGTATAATAATGGCTTTTATTCTGGCAGTTTCTACATGTTTGTGTGAGCGCTGAACCCTTATCGAGTAATACATATTTTGAAGAGAAAAATACATTTTCCTCATCGTGACTCCTATGAGACAAAAGGCAGGAGCTTATGCAGACTTTTTCCTGGTCAGTGCTCCCAGGATTCTGCAAGAAATGATTCGTCTCCCAAATAATTCTTCTTCTTCTTCATCCATCTCACAACTAGACACTATTTTGTTAAAATGTATTTTTATTCATTTTAATTGGTGCTGTTTTTCAGTCTCATCACCCTAAATACATCTTTTCATGCCTTTTCTTTCCCCCCATCACGTTTTCTGTGGAAAAAGCTGCAGTGTTGTATAACGTTACACTGGGCCGGCTTGTGATCAAATGCTGCAGTGTATTTATTTCACCTTAATGATGCCCCATATCAGTCAGAGTTTAAAGATCTCCTACTGTCTTTAAAGAGAACGCTGAGAAGCTTCATTGTGTGAGAGCTTTATGCTGTAGTAAAGCTTATAATAATGCTTTTCATTTAGGACGTTACTGCTTGTATTTTTGGTAGTTATAAACGTAATAGTTTTTGAAATATTCTGCAAAATATGCCACATGGGAAGTGAATCTTTCAAATTCTTCAAAAACCTACTTTAAAAACTGCACTTTGAAACCAGTAATTTTAAAATGATTTGACGTCGAGCTGTTGAATTAGCATTAAGCTAGCTAATGTGGGCAATTTGGTCTCTTCTAAAGTTTTTTTAATGCTAGTTTGGAATTTTGGTTAAATTTTTAGCAACATGCTAACGTTTTTGGCTAATATGTTATCTATTGAGGTTTTTTTATAATCATTTGGAATTTAGCTAATATTTTAGCAACATGCTAACGTTTTTGGCTAATGTTGTCTACTGAGGTTTTTTATGTCTATTTGGAATTTAGCTAATATTTTCGCAACATGCTAATGTTTTGGATAATATCTTATCTACTGAGATTTTTCCATGCTAATTTGAAATTTTGTTTTATCAGCATGCTAACATTGTGGGCTAATTTGTCATCCACTGTTAGGCTGCTTCTCAGTTTCTCCAATATTTTAGCAACAGGCTAATGTTTTTATTATAATTTTTTTTAATACATTTGGCATTTACTAAGGATTTTTATGTTATTTTGGAGATGAGCTAGTATTTTAGCGATTTGCTAGCTTTTTTAGGCTAAAATGGCATCTACGGGGGTCTTTTTGGGCTAATTTGTAGTTAAACTTATATTTAAGCAACACACTACATGATTTAGCAAAATTGGCATGTATTGAAGAATTTTAAGCAAACGTACTACACATTTTTAAAAAATGTAGACTATCTTCAGCAGCCTTTCATAGTTCTTTGACAAAATTCCAAGTGTTTTAGCAAATTTAACATTTTGCAAATAGTTTTTGCTTTTTCAGTAAACCCTTAAGCAATTAAAGTTAATTGTTTCAGCATTTTCAGCGACCAGATTCTGTATAAAAGCATTCAGACTAGCAGCTATCGGGGGTAATGCAACTTTTCTAGTTTATTTTATTAACAGAATGCAAAAGCTGTTGACTTTGAAAAAAAAAAAAAAAACATAAAACCTAGAATGTATTAATGAGGTTATGTAATATTGATCAGTAACTGTACAAAAATACAATATTTTATTAAAGTTCTACCATTGACGTTCTGTAAAAAACGACTCAAACACTCTGGTCCCTATGGTGTTTATTAATTATGTTATTAATAACTAAATAACAACAAAGTGGCACTAATAATGCACAATAATTCCAATATCTTTGGGATCTTCTCTCAAAGTTTCAATGTCCTTAGCGATCCTGGTTTGTTCCTTTGTCATTGTTTTTCCTTAAACTTAAAGAAAAGTCTTTTTTTCTTCTTAAATGTTTTTCCTTTACAAATGAATTATGAGTAAACTTGTTTTACTTGGATTTTTCTTTCAAATATATAGAGTGGAACTTTTTTTTTGCTGTTCTTTTGAATTATAAAAAAGACTCGCAACACATTTCAAATTTATATATTGAATAAAGTGTCACAATGAAGCAAAACTGATGCTCAGATGGAAATCTGAATAGAAAGTGAAATCAGTTCTTCAAGTCTTGACTGTGGATCAGGGAATTCCTATCAGGAAGAAGTGGAACATTATTAATTTTATGGAAATATATATAATGATAGTTTTAGTATCTGTTGATCATGTGATGCAGTAATAAACCAATCAGAAGGACCGATGATACACTGCAGTGAAGGTAGTCTTCTCTGAGGTTGTTCCCGGGCTTAAGGTGGACTGATTCTGCCTCAAACGTTACATAATCGGCTGTTTGTTCTTAAGTAATAGTCTATAGGCTTCTGAGTGGGATTGGTCTTCGTCTCCCTCCTCTTCCTCCTCTGTGACACACTGGCCCACTAACAGCCGGTTCTACCTCGCATCACCCCTGCGGTGCGCTCGGTTTTCATCTTCCTTTTCTCATCATTTCTTTTTTTTTTGTCTCGTTCCATCCCATCATTTCAGGGAATACAGAAAGAGACTCAATTGCATTAATAAAGAAACGTTTATAATTAATTCAGGAGGTTGAGTTATGTAACTCCAGTGCGCGTCTGTTGTCTGATCGCTGTAGTTATCATTTTTTCATACTCGAGTAAGTCTCTGAACATCTTAAGTTGAAGATTTACAACAGAAATGTTTTGTAGAATCAAAGAGAAATCTCTTTTTCTAGACAAAACTCAGCAAACACGAAGGAGGCGTCACTTTAGAAGCAGGAAACACAATTTACAACGTTTAAACTTTGATCAGATTAAATTTTTAAGATTTATCATCTCGTTTTGCATTTTTGTGGTACTGAAATTAGACACAAAACTTTAAGGGATCTGATCAACACCTGGAGAAAGCCCAGCCTGATTCTGGGGATTGATTTGCCAAAAAAAAAAAAAAAAAAAAGTAGTTTTGGAAAGCTCACGGTGTTCCTCCAGAAAAACGTTCTGGATCGTTGTGGCGCCACATCAATATGTGCAGGACGCGTGGTTCTTGTAAACTTGCTGGTTGTGTAACCACCAGAAGCTGCGGTTACATAAGCTTCCCGTCTTGTCTGACCAGCCTCAGTGGCGATGGCCTGGACGTCCGTCCGGCTGTTACATTCACCATCAGTGATAAAAGGAGGATAATCAGACTAAATAAAATCCATGGTTTTGTTCTGGAGCTTTCATGAAGGTGATTTGACAATTCAACCCACTGACCTTGTTAACGTCTGACCTCGTCCTGCCTTCTTTTTATTTCCTGTTGTGGTTGAAAAAGTAGAAAGTATAAAGTAAATATCACACAAATTCAACTATTAATGGAGGACATGTGCACCTGAAGGATTCTTTTTGAAAGACAAAAAATGTCTTTTTTTTTTTCACTCTCCACCATCTTACACTTGAGATTATTTGAGAATTTAGTTTCTAGTCTCTAATTTGTTTTCAAAAGCTAACAGGAATACTATAAATGTAATTGCAATAGCTAATCTAACCTGAATGATAAATAAATATTTTAAAAACAAAAAAGAAAAGTTCTTATTTTCTTAGTAAACACTTGTAGAAATAGTAAAATTCAATTGCGTAAAAGTCTTGAAACTTTTTTGATTTTAAAATGTTTTCTTCTAATTTCTTAATATTTTGCTCCAAACCCGTTTGCTTTAAATAGATTTTAAAGATAAATCTTTCTTTAAAAAATGCTTTATATCCTTTTTTTTCCTTTTTAGTCCTTGAATCAGATTGTATCGGTTTTTTTTAACCATTTCACATTTGCAGATCAATAGTTTCAATGTTGAAAACGTGGCTAGTTCAAGTGAATTTACGGTGAATTTGTTTGCACGGTTTGGACACTTTCATGATTTAAAAAACAAGTGAGTTCTAAAAATAAAAGTCTGGTTCATCCTTTGAATAAACCTCTGGAATAAAAAATATAGAAGTTAGATTTTTTCAAAGAAAAACACAGAAAAGTTTGACCAGTTCTAGACTTCAAATAGGAGCAAATATAAAACACTTTTTTTTTTTTTTTTTATGGTGTCTGTTGTTGCACGTCATCCAATGGAAAACCAGCAGATAACCAGATTTCATGTTGGTTCAGGAACGTTGACGAAACCTGGAATGGAACCTGCAGCCGTTTATCTGCAGGAGCTGTTTTAGTATTTTAGTTTCTATTTATTTAAAAAAAAGGACAAAGCAATTAAAAAAAAAAAAAACCTGGTTAAACGAGACAAAACACCTGGTTTACAAAAATCCAGAATTAGCAAAAAGGCTCATTTTCATCTGTGGTCCCCAGTAAAAACAATAAAAATGTACAAATTAAATATATGTTAAAGAAAGCTAAGCTCAAGTTAGCTTTTAACCTCATATTCTAGCCAGTCTTATTTTTCCTTAAAATGAAAATGATGTGGGCTGTATCTCAGACCTCAGAAGACATTTCTGATGATCTTCTGTTATGTTACATTATGGGTTCCTATAGGTTAAGGCCTGTTAGAGAGGTTTAGTTTCCTATATGGGAGGATTTTAAGTATTTACTAGTTATATCATTCATTTTGTGTGTTAGTGTGAGTGTTGTATAACCTGTCAGGTCAGCAAGATCCTCCTCAATGTGTGTATTTTCCGTTTCTGTAAGAATCTTTGGCTAACACCTCCTCTTCTGCTCCTCTTCTGCTCCTCTTCTGCTCCTACCAGCTGCTCCCATCTTGGTTTTTTCTCTCCTCATCTTGATGTTTCCTCAAATCTTTTTTTGTGAACACCTGGAAAGACGTCATGTGATCAGGGTAGCATGGGACGTTATAAGAGATGGATAGATAGATGTTATGCAACTTGTTTTGCTGCTGAATGTTTGCTGCGTCATTTCTATTCTTTTTTAGGGGTATTTCTGTACTGCGATACAGAAACAAGGAGATTGCATTCAAAATCATTCCTTTAAGGGTTTTAGCTTTCTCACATGTAATGTTTGTTATCCAGGTTCATTTTTGAAATCCTAATATGCCTCCAAACGTGGTAATTATTAAAAAAAAAAATGCTGCTACAGATATTTAAAATAAAACGGCAACATTCAGAATAAAAAATATCTTAAGGTAAAAGCAGACATTTTATTTGTTTTTTAAGTTTCTTTTTTCAAATGTTCACAACATTTGTCTGTTTCCTAATAACTGAAACATGCTTATTTTTTAGTGTCTTTAACTTTTTTTCCAACTTTTACTGAACATTTATTAATATTTGGTACATTTTAGAAGGTAATGTGGGCTTTTTGTGATAATTGAAAGATTATTAAATGATTCATAATGAAAAACCGAGCAGATCTGACATCATTTAAAGAGGAGGTGCTTTTCGATATGAATGTGTGGTTTGTCTTTTGTTTTACAGTGAAGTGATGACATTGTTCCAAATGCTGCTTTAGTATAATTCGCTGCAGGTTATTCTCTAATGGTCTCAATAGGGATTAAAGCTGAATTAGTTTTTGACTCCATCAGTAAAGGCAGGTCTGCTTTTGGGTCAGTGTGTGAACCGAAAATCTCGTTTTTCTCTTTGCTTTTTCATTTGTTCGCTCCTTCCTTTTATGTTATTTTTTCTGTCCCTCTCAGTCATTTTTGTTTTTTTTTTTTTTTTCTTTTCAGGAACTGTTATGTAACTGTTGTGTAAGGTAGAGTTTAGGCTTGGCCAAAAATTCTAGTGATGTGTGAAGCACATCTGTGGAAACCTGGTTGTCTTTGCTTTCTAAAGGATTCTGAAACGGAATTATCATTAAAATCCTTCCTTGTTTTTGACATGACTTTTAGCAGCTTATTTGTGAATAAACAAGAAAATCTTGTTGTGCATGAATGTAAGAGCAGCCAGAGGAAACACAACACTTGTTTCTGATTGAATATATAATTCTCTGTGGGGTTTTACCTTTTACATTTATCTAAAGTTATATAAAGAAGTTATATAAAGAACTACGCCGATAAAAATAGTGTTTTGGGGTTTTAATATGTTTTTGTAGCATTTTTCTAAGGACATATCTAAAGAAAATGAAGCTTAAAATCTTGTAGTATTTCTTTATTCAAATGCTGTTTGGAAAAAGGTCAAATTTGAGTCAAATTGACGATATTTCAAAGCTAAAAAATTTTGCTCACTACTTGACTTTAGTTTTGCTAAACGCCGGATATGACGTCACCGATTTCACGAAGTGAAAATCGAATCAAATCGAACATTTCAAGATGTTTATATACGACTCCACTGTGTTCTGATGATGAAAATGTTGATGGTTTATTAAAAAATGACATTCATATGTTTTTTTTTTTCCACAAAAATGATGTGACCGCAATGGTCTGTATGCGATAATGTTGTAAGTTAGTTTTTCGCAAAGACTTGTGGGAAGTTTCTCGTGTTCGCGATTTTGGAAGGAATTTGGACGTATGATTAAAAGACGACTAGGAATACATTGAAAATAAATCAAAATATGATTAAGTTAATTTAGATATAAGTGGTTCTGTTTTTGGCTTTACAGTCTTTCAAATAGATAAATGGGTTTTTTTATGAAGCAAATCTCTGAAAAAATTACACTTCCAGAAATGATTAGTGACGTCTAATAAAGACTTTTTGATGTGTTTGTGCTCTAAAACAGTTCACCTGCCCACAACACAAATGATGAATCCAGATTTGTATTGTGTGCTGCAGTTTTGTGTTCTCAGTCATTAATGGGGTCACTTTTGCTTTTTGTTTTTGAACAAAACTTCAGAAACTTTTTCCTCTTAATCAGACTTTTAAAAAGGTGAAACTGTTATTTTCTAAACATATTCTTTTTAGATTGGTAGAAATAAATTAAAAACCAGAAGTTGTGTAATAGAGGCTGTACTGGTGATGAAAATGACTTTTCTTAAACCAAAAAAAAAAAGAAAACCTGACTTCAATCTGGGTTGAAAATGTGCAGAAAAGTATTTTTGTTCATATTTTTAATTAAATATTACAAATTAAAAATTCAGTATGTTTTTTAAATGACAGAAGTTGTCAGTTTTTCTTATTTCCAGGAAATAGTTGTCATAAAACTGGAACTTCTCCCAGTTTCTTTTCAATCGGAGTCTGTGTGTGGTTGATGACGAGGAGCGTCTTAGACGTTCCGGTTTCATTAACAACCAGACCTCGAAGTCTGTCGCCTCAAAGAGAATGAAGGGAGGTTTTATGTAAGTTGTTTTCCAGTTCACGCGCAGCTCCTCACCAGCCTCCGTGCCCCGTTATGCCGGGTTCGTGTGCGCACATTGTCATGCCAGGTGTCGCACAACTGAGCCCGACTCGTGTGCATTTCTCTTCATGTGTGGATCAAGTGGATAAATGGAAGTGTCTGCAGCGTCTCTCTTTGTCCGGGTCTTGCCTGGGCCGGAACCGGCCCGCACGTTATCGATTAAGTAATAGCAGGAGCTTCTGTGAGTCCTGTGTTTCATAAACCGTCCATATTTATGATCCGGCGCTTACATAAGCCTCGGATCGCGTTCACTGTCTCTGTGGCATGACAACCGGGAGAGAGGAGGAGGAGGGAAAGGTCAAACTTGAAAATAGACTCATTTAAGGAAGAATCATATATTTTTTTTTATTTAACATACTTTTTTTGGAAGCTGATTTTCACAGAACAATTCAAGCTTGTGGTTAAAAAGTCTAAACATAAGTTTCTATATCTTGATTGAAATCAGTGTTTTATATTTCTCAAACTTTGTGCTTGAGGTTGACTGAAGTCTTTACTGGAGCGGTTCCTGTTCCACGTGGCAACTTCCATATTTGGAGCTGTTAATCTGTAATAATGAAACTCCTATTTCTAGCCATTTCCCCTGAGTCATCATCAGGTGTTACAGAACAGCTTGTTACACAAGCCCTCCAGCTGCCGTGACTTTGGTGTTACTCCATTTTAATACAATCAACTTCCCCGTTTTCTCCGTTCAGATTTTTACTGTTGTTGTGTTTCTAACTGTCAAATATCAAATCGAGTTTCCTCTTGGCATTGGCTTGTAGTGCAAACCATGAGTATCAGTCCAATCACAAGAAACGTTTATCATCCATCAAAGATCTCCAGGGCTGCCATGATTAGTCGACTAATCGACTATTAAAATAGTTGACGACTAATTTAATAGTCGATTAGTCGTTACTTTATATTATATGGAGTCAGAGTGTAGTAAAGTTGAAAGTTATGATGACATTATTTTAGCATTTATTAAGGTTTTTTTTAGGCTATTTTAGAGTTTAGCTAATAATTTAACTACATGCTAAATACAGGTTTTTAGCTAATTTAGGCTTATTATCTGTTTTTTTAATGTTAATTTGGATGCAGCTGAATGCTAGCTATTTTGGCCAATATCAGATTTTTTTCATTTTTGGAGTTTAGCTAATATTTCAGCTACATGCTAGCTGTTTTGGCTAAAACTTAGGCATTTTTCAGTATTTTAGGCTAATTTGGCATTTAACTAATATTTTAGCTGGCTATAAGCTTCAGTGTTTTCAGCTATCAATTTCAGCACCTTCATCCATCGTCACTAACATCTTCAGCGGCCAAATTTAGCTTAACACATTGCTCCACTTTGAGCATGACCCGATTAGTCGACTAATCGGTAAAACAATTGGTGATTAGTCGGTTTTTAAAATAGTCGTTGGTGGCAGCCCTACTGACCTCCCATAGCCACAAAAACGTCCTCCAGGTGCTCAGACAGAGCCGCTCCATCACATCCTGGAGCCTCCTTCCTGTGGGACATGTCTGGAATACCCCTCCAGGGAGGCGTCCTGAAGGCATCCAGAAGATTTGCTCTAGTCACCTGATCAGGTCTACTTCGAGCTCTTCCTCCCAGGTGACATTTCCTCTACGGTAGTCCCAGTCACCCTGCAGAGGAAGCTAACTTCAGTCGCTTGTATTTGGAATCTTCTCCTAGTCATGACCCAAAGATCATGACCACAGATGAGGGTAGGAACATAAATTGGCCAGTAAATCAACTTCACCAAAACAGACCAAGACTGAATTTTGGTTGCAGCTGCACCATATGCTCATCAATCTCCATCTCTCATTCATGAATTCTAAAGAAGAAGATGGCTAATTCCCTTTTTTTCAATCAAGAACCATCACCTCCAACTTTTACGTGCTAACCATCATTTCAGCCACTTTTCCAAACTGCCCAAGTGCACACTGAAAGACGATTAAACAGGACAACATCATCTGCAAACAGCTAGACTCCCTCCGACTTGCCTGGAAGGTGTATCCCTGCCAGAGTATTATATGCACTAGAAACAGGTTTGACTTAAACTGGCAAAACAAATCGAGCTCCTACCCCAGTTGGACCAGATGGCTCTTTAGTTGGGGGTCCTGGACCCCACATAACCATTGTACCTACCAGAGAAAACCAAAAAGAAGTCCTGATGCTTCTTGCACTCATGGATACTCTTGTGCTTGACCTTGTTATTCAACACGAACAAACTGTGACCGTCCAGAAACAAAACACTGTTCTGGTTCAGGTCAGGAAAGCCGTTCGTTGTGAACCAGCGGGTTGCATCCCAGCGCCTTTGGGTCAAGGATTCATCTCTCATTGTGGGGTCTTCTTCCAGGTCGAACAGGAAGATAGAATTCCTGGTCTTCTAAGAGTCTTGGGAGGGTAAAAGGAATGAATTTTTACCACAGGCCTCCAAAGAAGTTCAGAACTATCAAACTCTAAAATCCTAAATGTTTTCTTTTAGTATTATGTTCTTGTCTGCATTTGGCAGATAAAAATAGCAAAGTTCCACCAGTCTTTTTTGCTTTAAACTTGTTTTTTGTCGAGAGAAACAGTCGAGAAGTGATGCCCTCAGTAGGACTGATTTTGTCTGTGCCCTTAAGCAAGGCAGTCCACTCAAGCTTAGTTAGTGGAGCTGCCCCTAGGTATGAATGTGGAACTGTTCGAGTGTGTCTGTGTGAGGAGGGTTTGCTCCTATGGGGTTCTCCTGTACAGAAAAAAATCAGATGTTGCAGTTGCTTTCTTTTTCCTGGCTAAAACAGGGATGGGAAAACTTTGACAGGAGGGTTGGACCTGGACCAGATTCGTGGAGTGTTTTGATAATCTACCCCATAAGAGAAATTAAAAACATGAATCTGGACAATAACATGGTTTAATTTTGACTTTAAACTAAACATTTTGGAGTTTTAATTTAGAAAACTGTGGATTTTGTTCTCGTTTTAGTGCTAATTTCCACAGTGGGTTGATGTCTTAAGGGATAAATGCAAATTTAGAGAAATGGTGTGTTTATGTGCTGTTTGAGTGTTTGGAAAAATGGATGTTCCACTCAGGAAAACACACATGAACCTCAGAGAAGCGATACAAAACTAATGTCGATGCATTTGTAGTACATAAATAGTTTAAATCTAAATATTTGTACTGTGACTCCTGAAGCACCCTCATTTTGACCACATGTACTTCACTGTTTTCTTCTTGCAGACCAGTCCCACAGCGCCCCCTTCAGCTCCGAGAATGAGGCTCAGGGAGGGGATCCTGCTGTGTGGCAGTGCACCCCCGCCCCATCTACCTCACCCTCAGCGGAGACGCCCGCACACCCGCCCCCTTCACAACCCAGACCCCACTCCAGGCCCGCAAGCCAAAGCCCCGCCCCTTCCTCTTCCCTGACAGGAAGCAAGAAAAGGACCTCCAAACCTGCACACATGAGACGAAACATCAGGTACGGAAAACCAAATGACTAACACGTCTCCCAAATAAAAAATGATCGGTATCTGAAATCCAAAAACTTTTTTGCCCCTTTTCTTGTGACAATGAGATCTACTATCTCATTATCACGATTAAACCAGTCAGAAGGACCGCACCAACCTTCTCCTCAAATGGCAACGACTCATCCGCACGATCGCCATGTTAGACCCCGATTAAATTATAAATTGATCTGTTTTTCTGGTGTTTGAAATTTTCTCTCATAAACTGCTTTTATAGAAAAATGGGAGAGTATTGTAAAGAACTGAGTTGAGCTGTTTGGGTTCCGCTAATGTCCAGAGTTCAGTGAACTAGAGCCGTTTAACCAGTTTTTGGAGGGTTTTAGGGAAACAAAGGGAGGGGGGCTGGTGCATGAGACAGAATTAAAGTGTTTGAGGACCGTAGCTCTGACAATAAATCAAGAATCGCCTAAAAAAACAACAGTTGGAGTGTGTTACTTTTGCCGTTGTTGACGTTTGTTGAGCTTTACGGCGTAACCACAAAATAAACAGACTTAAAACTAATTAAGTTTCTCAGTGTAAGAAAAGGAGAGAGGAACATTACAGTATATTCTTCTCTTTTTCATGATAACGATATATTATGAAAAAACTGTTGCCAAAATAAAGTAGGGATTCATTTTCTTCAATGAGTGGAGATTTAAACAAGAGGATCTGAGTATCAAACCTGATCAACTTCAGGAGGAAAACAAGTTCCTCTTATGGTCAAATACTAAATAAGTCCAGTAATCACCAGCTTTACACAAATGTTTAACCCTTTAAGCTAGGAGGAGATTGAAAAGTGTTCAAGTGGATTACTCACAACACCAGGACATAATGAAACAATCAAACAAAAGACAATGAAAGGAACAGAGACAATAGAAAACAATACAATGTCGGTACAGACACAGCAAGAACATGAAGTGAGATCCAAAGAAATATTTTCAGTTGTGATTCAGTTTTATGAGTTGAATAGTAATTTTATTAAAGTGATCTATTTGTTCTATTAAAACATAATGAAATTTTAAACCAAATTAAATTGGGTAATAAAAAACTCCACATACGTTTACTGCAGTCTAAACTGCTCAATATTTGAGCTCTTAGTTCTATTTGTGTGAACATTTAGTAAACATTCACACAAATAATGTTTGTCCTGCTCCTTTCTGTACGTTTTTGGGCATATAAAAACTCAATCACACTGTCAGTGATTTCAGCCATCTTGGTATCAAAACGTTCATCTTGTTCAGAACATTACCGCTTGTGTTTTTGGTATTCATTAACTTTATAGTTTTTGAAATACTGAACAATAATGAAGTTCGTATTTTAAATTTGAAGTAGATTAGCAACAAACCTTTGATTATATCCATGTTTTCATCTTTTGTAATTATTTTCAAAAAATTGGAGTTCACCTAATATTTTAGCAACATGCTAACATTTTTGGCTAATTTGTTAGCTACTGGGATTTTTATAAGCTAACTTAGAGTTTAGCTAATGTTTTAGTAACATGCTAACATTTTTAGGTAATTTGTTATCTACTTGGATTTTTATAGGCTAATTTGGAGGTTAGCTAATATTTTAGCAACATGCTAACGTTTTTGGTTAATTTGTTATCTATTGTGGTTTTCATAGGCTAATTTAGATTTTAGCTCATATTTTAGAAACATGCTAATGTTTTTACTACTTTGATTTACTGAGGAATTTTAGTCTATTTTGGAGTTAGTATTTAAGCTTTCTTGACTAATTGGGCATCTACTAAGTTTTTTTTTTTTTATAATTTGGAGTTTTAACTCATCTTTAAGCAACACACTATTTTAGCAAAATTGGCATCTATTAGGAATTTTTAAGCAGTTTTACTTCAAATTTTTCTGAAATTTGGGTCAACTTCAGCGCTCTTCCACAGTTCTGTAACAAAATTTCCACTCATTTAGCAAATTTAACATTTTGCAAATAGCTTTTGCATTTTCACCAAATCGCTTCAACAATTAAAGTAAATTGTGTCACCATTTTCAGCAAAAAGTTTCAGCAACTACTTTCAATAACAAGCATTATCGCAGGTAATGCAACTTTTCTAGTTAGTCTTGAAATTAAGTTTTGGCATCTAGACCTAAAATCTTCCTCCATTTTTAGTCCAGAGGTCGTGACTTAAGACATATTCTGATGGATGAACCTCCACCAACGTCTTCTATTTAGATTGTTTCCCAGTTTACACAGACAAGATTTCAGATGCTTACAAACCCAAACTAAGATTTGGTTTGTGTCTCGACCCTCTAACAAAACATCATTGGTTCATGATTTAATTTTTGTAATACTTGAATTTCTGATTAAAAAATGTGATAATGTGTTTTTGTAAAAACAGACTTGAGGCTTTGGGATCAATAGTAGAGACTCCAGACTGTCCAGCCAAAGCTTAATAGTCTTATCTCAAACCTTTTCACGTTTTGCTCTGCGTGTCTTCTTCTTTTATGATTGTTTTCTTTGTGTGACTTTTACTTTATCCATGAGTTTCAATGTGCATGGATTAGTAAATATTGGTTATTAATAAAGTTAAATGAAAACAATTAATTTCATTAAGAAAAGCGTCGTCTTAAAACTCAGTTTAAAGAAAGTTAAAGTAAAATTTGTCTAATAAATCAAAGCTGTAGAAAGCCTATGAGAAGAATTCATTTTTCTTACCCCACTGGCAGATTTTATTTCTTATTTAAACATTTTTTTTGTGTATTTATTTTAAATAGTTTTTGACTTATTTTGACGAGGCTTTTTTTCAGTCTAGTCAAGAGGAGCAGCAGATTAGGAACATTTAGTAAAGTTAACTCTTAAAAGTAAAAGTAATTCAGAGAAAAAATATTTAGACAATACAGTAGAAGAAAGTAAAACCGTAGTAACTTTTAGAAACATGAGCTGTGATCCATATTTTCATATTTCTATAAAATGTGAGCAGCAACGACAAACCTTCTACAAATTGATTTTCAGATGGTTGTATGTGGAACAGCTCAGTCAGAAAAAGACAAAAAAACTCCCTGTTTACCTGCATTCTTAACTCTTTAAAAAAATGTCAGTTCTTTATATTAATGTAAAACCACGATAAATAAGACTGAATATCTTAACAGTATTTTTTTTTTTTGTCTGAACACAAACCACGTGTTCAAGTTTTTAGCTAAATCACATCGCTGGCCTCACATTATTGGACTCTTTTGTTCTGTTTTTGTAGAACTTGAATGCAGCCGGTTTGTCGTCTGTTACTTATTATGCGTTTGCTGAGTCGAAAACCTCGCCTCCGCTGGCTGCCGGCAAACATCATAAAGCTCAACCACAAGAATGTTCTTGCGCTTGCATTGAGACGTCTCTTTAATGACTCAAATATGTGCTTTAGGTGTTTATACTTGCCCTTTGCTTCTTTTAACGAAGAGATATTTAACCATTTGACTGAATATTATGGGCTGGAATTTCTGTTGTTCCCAAGCTTTAAAAATAAATTGTTTTTACAAAAAATAGCCTTTTTTTAAATGAAGTTTTGTCTGAAATTCATCTATTTTTGTGTTTGTAATTTTTTTCCAAGATATAAATCCTTTTGTAACCTGGAAAATGTTCTTTGTCGGAGCAGAAAGTTACTGAGGGAGCATCAGTTGGATGCAGTGACCAAAGCTGCCCAGCAGGAGGAGCTGCACAGAAGACGGCGTCTGGGTGTGCAAAGAAAGCAGGATCTTCCTGTACCACTTTTGCCTGAATACTCAACCGGTGAGAAGCTTAACTCCAAAGTAACCCCAAATTACTGCCTCTAATTCTCAATATGAGTCATTTATCCACTTGTTTCTTTAACTTCTCCGTGACGATTCTTTTGTAGCAGATGTTGCACAACAGTTGGCGGCGCCCTCGTTGGCATCAGTTTCGACACAGCAAGGTGTTAAGTCGTCCATACGGGAGGTCCTCTGTTTGGACTCCAACAACAGCACAGGCATCAGCGAGGACGACAACAAGAGCAACGCCTCTGCTGCTGCTGCACGCACGCACAAAACAGGTGACACACAAACACACACGCAAACGCTTCCATCAATTTTGCCTCCCCATTTTTGAGCCATTACCAATTTATTATCAGCAAAGATTAAGAAATCATCCTTAAATACTTGATTGAATAAATCTAATAATAAAGATTTAATGTTTTCATTTTCCAAAATCCCTCCACCCAATATGAATCTTCTAGCTCCATCACTGACGAGGTGACAGCAGATCCTTAAAAAGGTCTTAAAATTAATTGAACTAAAATATTTTTTTCTTGTTGTTTTAGTAAAACTAAAGATTAAACTTCCATTGTATGTTGCCAGGTTCCACAGCAAAATCAAGCTCTTCTTTCCTTCTGGAATTTCAGTTTTTGTACGGTTTTCGTGTCTCGTGTGTGATTCCAACATGAAAAACTGACAAATTATGTTATTACCACGAAGGATGAAGTTGTGCTGACTAGAGTGTTACTAGATAAGCAAGCAAGATTGAAAATACAAATGTTAAAATACAAAAAAATTGACAAAAATTGAGATTTCGGCCCATATTTTCTTCCATTCTGTGAATGGTTCTTACATTTTTAACCGATTTGTGACTTGCTAATACTAAGAAAAATCTATATATTTTTAGAATTCTCTTTTGTCATGAGGTCATGAACTGGTGGTGAAACTGTACAGTTTGTTTAAAGAACTTTAAACTTAACTGTGTGGGGATCTTATGGATCAAATGCATGTCTAAAGCAAGACTCCGCCTGTTTTTTTTTTTTTTGCACAAACAGTCTTAAAATTGGATTTTCTGTGGTTTTAAAAAATCTTTAGAATCCTTAAAGGTAACTTCTGCATCCTTGTTTTTTCTCAATGAAAGCTTTTACTTTAATTCTGTTTATCAGTGAAGCAACAATTCCCAGCTGTCTGGAGACGCCACACAAAAGAGTCATCAAAGTGAGATAAATTGATTACAGTTGTTATAATCCAATTCATTCCAAACATTCAGATCATTATTTTCTAAACCAGTTCAGGTTATTCCTCTAAGGCCTAATTGTCTTGATTCTATTTTATCATTACTATGTTTTAACCAATTGATCACTTGTAACTCGACGCCTCAGGATATCCTCTGTGTGTTTTAGGAGCCCCTCCTCCCCGAAATAACCCGGTGTGTAATTCCTGAGGTTGTTGTGGAAATCAGTTTTAGTGAAACCACTTAAAGGATTTAGAAAACTCTGTTCTTCTATGTAAACATAAAAAGGCATTATTTTTTTAAATTAAACTTTTTTTGTGGCACAAAGAATCCCAGCTGAGTCACACATTTGTCCCGTGTGGGAATCAAACCGGAAACTGAAGAGATCACTGATGGGTAGAGGGAAGCTGTGCCCACGTGCAGGAACTGAATATCTATGGTAGCCTGTATGGACAAAAATAGGAGAACAGAGACAATTTAGGATTTTTAAGTTGCTCCTTTACAGATTTTTTTTTTCTTGGAGAATGTTTCTAGTTTAGCAAAATGACCAAAAAAAATTGACACATAATTAAATAGCAGCTTTAATGCAATTTCGACAGTTGCCTACTTTTTCTTAATGACTGCAAGGATTCATTAAAAGACTAAACCCGTTCAAATTTCCAGGGGAAATATATTCAAAGCTGCCGGTGTTTGTTAAAAAATTGCAATAAGTTGATTTATTGTTGAAAAGCTTGATGTTTTATGTGTCTTGTTTTAGTTCCTCAGCGTTTTAATATGGGTAATATATAAAAAAAAACAAAAGCTGCTTTCATATTAAAGCCTGCGGAGGCCTTCAGATTTACTTCCCATAAAAAAACAGATTCTTTCCAGACTGAAAAAGCTGCAGCAACTCTTCTGAGGAAAGATTCAAACGCAGTGGCTGACTCCCACTGAGCTAAGCAAAAAGCTGAGGTCAACTCTCCCCCACATCCTGTCAAGTTTTTGAAAGTCGTCCTCGTAGATTGGCCTATATGTGCATCAGAACATTTGAAACCTTTGCAGAGAACGGACTGTTCTACAGCTCACATCTGCAGGAAGTGTTAACTGAACAAAAGGAGGGCATCGCACCGGCAAAGTCCCTGTGAAGATGGTGAGGGAGAGCGCAAAGATGGACATGATGGGAGGACCAAAAAGAGAAGAGGAAGATGAAAGGAGAGGGTGTCTACAGGGCAGATGAGAGCAGCAATAAACCCAGCTAATCCTAGTTATCAGACAGAACACACACACAAGAAGCACACACCTCCACCACAGTGGCACAGTGACATTTCTAGTTTGGGGTTGCATAACAAGTCTCCCCCTCCTTTCTAATCCTACTTGTATAACCAGCCATTCACCGCACTTATATAAGCTCGCTCCCTCGCTCTCGTTTTATATGCACACTAACATAGTGACCCACACACACACACACACACACACACTACTTTTTCATGGTATGCCCTTGTGGATTGCCGGCTTGCGTAACTTCCACCACTTAAAATCTGTGACGTGTTAAATTATTTTGTATCAGACAGGAATTTCAAGTTCGGTTGATTTTATGCACTCACACACACACGAGCTCGCAATGTTTTGTAACACAGAATAAGTTGTGTATTAAAAAAAAATCAAGAAAGCCTTTGCCACATTCCTTTTAAAACAATTCAATTCAAACTAGAAAAGTTGCATTACCTGTGATAATGTTGGTGTGAATGCTTTTTGCTTAAAACAGGTCCTGAACATGCTTTTGCTGAAAATGGTGATGCAAACTGCTTTAAGGGGATTTGCTGAAAAGGCAAAAGTTATTTACAAAATATTAAATTTGCTGAAATACTGTAAGACAGAGCACTGAAGTTTACCTACATTTCTGAAAAAATTGCAGTAAAATTGCTTAAAAATCTCAAATACATGCCAGTTCTCCAAGTAATTATACACTCATATTCAAGTAACACACAAAATAAAAACTATATATATATATTTTAGTGTGTTGCTTGAATATGAGCTAAACTCCAAATTACCCTGAATAACCTTAGTCGATTCCAAATTAGCCTAAAAAGCTAGCTCATTGCTTAAATACTAGCTTAACTCCAAAATAGCCTAAAGTTCCTCAATGAACAAAATTACTCAAAAACGTTAGCATGTGGCTAAAATTACTCTAAACTAACCCACAAAAACCCCAGCAGATAAAAAAATTGCCAAACACATTAGCATGTTGCTAAAATATTAGCTAAACTCTAAATTATCCCATTATAACTTCCGTAAATAACAAATTAGCCAAAAACGCTAGCATGTTGCTAATATTAGGTTAACTAATTTTTAATGAAAATTACAATTAAAGATGAAAACACAGCCCGTGAATATTATTTAAAGGCTTGTTGCTAATCTGCTTCTAATTTGGGAATTTAAAGACTTTCTCATTCATTTCTGATGGAACATATTTTACTCAATATTTTAAAAACTATAAAGTTTATGAATACCATAGATACATGCAGTAATGTCCTGAAGGAGCTGAACGTTTTGATAGCATGATGGCTAAAATCACTAATAGTGTGATTTAAATAAAATAAAATAAACCTCAATCCAAATTGTATTTTTCAATATCTATAATTGTTTACATTTTGAGAAAAAAATGTAAAGATTAACAACTTGCCTCAAACAGATCAATCAGGTTAAGTCCATTAATCATTTACATCCCTATATCACTATTAGCAATATTATCAGGAGCAACTAATGTGATGAAGTGTTGACAAAGTCCTCTCTTTTTTCATTCAGATGTTGTAGATTTAAGCTCAGGGGAGGACGACGCTGTCATTCAAGTCAGCAGCGAGTCCACCAACGAGGAAGAGGAGGGTGAGCCGAGCGGGGCTCACACCAACGACGCCCAAAACCAACCAGACGCCCAGGGCAGAGTGCTGGTCAACCTGAACCATCCACCGTCAGAGCCAGATATTTTCCTGGCGCCGCAGCTCGCTCGAGCAGTCAAGCCTCACCAGGTATGGTACCTCCTGCCACATGGATGTACTGCTGTTGGCATTTATGATCCACTCTGATGTTTCCTCTGACATGCTCTGGTGGCATTTTCCTTATGATGGAGGACATATATGAAGAAAATTAAGATAAATTCTATTTTAAATCTGGAGATTTTTTCAGTTGAAGGACCACTGGGAACACTTTAAAATCAAATGGATCCTTTAATGCTCTGTTTTTTTAAATGCCACCTCTTAAAGAGTATTCAAATCTTACTTTTACTGTCACTTCTTGTAACTTTTTGATTTCTTTGTCAAACATTTTTTATGTCTTAACTCCTTTCATGTTTTTTTTTTCTGTTTTACTCAGATCGGTGGGATCCGTTTCCTGTATGACAACCTGGTGGAGTCGTCGGAGCGTTTCAGCAGCACCAGTGGGTTCGGCTGTATCCTCGCTCATAGCATGGGCCTGGGAAAAACACTGCAAGTCATCTCGTTCATCGACATCCTCTTCAGGCACACCCAGGCTCACACGGTGCTCGCCATTGTTCCGGTAAATATCTTTTAATGCTTTCAACGTAACCTAACTGCATTTGGTAAATAAAAATAATGACAGAAACTTTTCAAATTATTCAAAGCCATCCTGATTGAAATAATATTTAAAAATATTTGCCTGATAATTTTAGAGAATGTTGTTTAAGATTTTTTGTTTTGCTATAAATGAATTGACTTTGGTCAGAATAAAATGACTAGTTAATTATACTTTTTTTCATAGAGAAACAATTTGAACATAATAAAACAGGATAAAAACAAATCCATAAATCTTGACATGTTTCCGTTTTCACTGCTTGCTCCTGCAGGTGAACACGCTGCAGAACTGGCTGTCAGAGTTTAACACCTGGTTTCCGCCCGCAGAGGCGTTACCGGCAGACACCGACCCCTCCCTGGTAACACCACGCAGATTCAAGGTTCACATCCTCAACGATGAGCACAAGTGAGTAACAGGTGTATTAAGATTACCTTTAATAGGTTGTAGCTTAAGTGAAGAAAAAATTAGAACTAAAGCCAATTTGAAAAAAGGCAGTGACATCAGGGCCGGCCCCGGGCATAGGCAACCTAGGCGGCCGCCTAAAGCACCATCTGCATATTGTTTTTGGTTGGAAAAAATTATTAAATTGTCAATGTAGTTTTTTTTTTCTCTCTTTTCCTCCTTAATGACAAAAATCTTTGAACCTTAAAGGCTGAAGATGACTGCCAGATAATCTACCATTCTGAGGAAGACGGACCAAATGTTAGAACGGTGGTTAGTGCAGCCACCTTCCATTGCAAAGTTTGGGGGTTTGTGTCCCAGCTATGTAGAAGTGTTAATATGCTAAAAAAAAATGGCGTTATTATTTTTGAATCCCTTAATTCCTGTTGTCTCAAATATGCGACAAACCAAATCAGCTATAAAATTAACTACATATAACATTTACTTAAAAGCTAAAGCATATGTGAATATCTTTTTGCATTGCTGGAAATAAATGTAAGCACTAGGGGTTAATTCTTGAGACTTTAAATAAATACTTATTTTGACATATCCAGGCAGCCAATGTTTCTATTTTGCGTGCAATGATATTCATGTGTTTGTGTGTGGGTGGATGGAGGGGCAGAAACTACATTTCGCCTAGGGCGCATGCAGCCCGGGGCCGGCCCTGAGTGACGTTTTTAGCGTTTGAGAAAAAAACTTCACCTCAAGCGCTCTCATAAGAGTTTAACACCTAAAATGATTCTGTCGTTGTTATGAATTCTTCTCAGGAACACGGCAGCCAGAGCCAAGATCGTGGAAGACTGGTCTCAGGATGGGGGGGTGCTGCTGATGGGCTACGAGATGTACCGTCTCCTGTCCATGAAGAAAAGCTTCGGGGCCGGAAGGAAGAAGAGGAACAAAAAAACCCCCGGACCTGATGTCATCGACGTGGACGAGGAAGACAAACAGCGGGAGTTACTAAAAGGTTAGAGAAGCGGGAAGACGCGTCGCTAACGGAATCCCGATGGATGTGGATGTCAAATCTTATCTTTTCATCTGTGAAGGTGTGGAGAAAGCTCTGGCTCGACCCGGTCCGGACGTCGTCATCTGCGACGAAGGACATCGCATCAAAAACTGTCATGCCAGCACGTCTCAGGCTCTGAAGAGCATCCGGACGCGCCGCCGCGTGGTGCTGACGGGCTATCCTCTGCAGAACAACCTGATAGAGTACTGGTGCATGGTGGACTTCGTCCGTCCAGACTTCTTAGGTACGAGACATAACTTTATTTTCTAACAATCTGAGGTAATTTTCTGAAGATTAATTTAGTTTTTTTACGTTTCAGGTACGAGGCAGGAGTTCAGTAACATGTTTGAACGTCCCATTCTGAACGGGCAGTGCGTGGACAGCACGCCTCAGGACATCCAGCTGATGAGGTACAGGAGCCACGTCCTCTACAGCCTGCTGGAGGGCTTCGTTCAGAGGTGAGAGTTCGGATCTGTCAGTGGAGATGAAGACTTAAGACTACAGTCACTTATCCCAAAATGCCACCACACAGCAACTTAAGAAAGAAAAAAGTCTTGAGTCGTCACACACCTAGATGTGTGAAATTTGTTCTCTGCATATGAACCATCCCTGGGGGAGGGGTGAGCTGCAGACACAGCCGTGCTAAAGGAACCACTTGGTCGAGTGTCAAGGAGGGAGGAGGGAGGCAATGGATCCCAATTTTTAGGGTCTTTGGTATGACTCAACCGGTATTTGTCTGAGGCGAGACACTCTACCACAGGGCCACTGAGCTGTTTCTTTTTTTTTTAATCAAATTCGGCAAGTGGCCACATTTTAAATTTGGGAGGGGGCAGTCACATTTTTACATGTTGCCTGGTGGCCACAGAGCTCTTAAAAAAAAGCTAAAATCCTCCACCGACAGGATGACTTTTTGACATCAGTCACATTTGGAGGTTGCGTGGTGGCAGGAAGGCAGCCGTGCAAACCGACTGATAAGAGGGTTTCCAAGTCTCCCAAAATCGTCAAACCGATTTCAGACTGCCACCCTCCAGCCACCCCCTGCCCCTGTGCTGCCACCCTCTGACTGTTAGGCCAAATCTGAATTCTTCCCCTACATTGCCAAAGGTGATGGTAATGGACTGAAAGTGGCAGAAAGTTCACAGAGAATTTGACAAATCTCTTGAAAAATTAGGTAAATTCTGTAAAATTTTAAAATATTTGAAAGGAATGAATACCAAAAGTGCAAGCACAAATGTCCAGAACTTGCTGAACGTTTTGTCACCAAACTTGCATAAATTGCAGAAACTGCACAAAGAATCTGAAGAATTTCTTGAAAAAAATCACAACAATTACTTAAATCTTAAAAAAATGTGTTAAAGGTATGAATACCAAAAGTACAAGCTTGAATGTCCTGAATATGCTGAACGTTTTCACACCAATGTTACATACGTTTCAAAAGTGCAGAAAGAATTTCAAGAATTTCTTGAAAAAACTGCATTGCAAGCATTGAGGACTTAGTGTGAAATTTGCTTTAAAAAATCCTCAGTACATACCAAGTTTACCAAAACATTTAGTGTTTTGGTCAAATAATTTAAAAAAAACCTCAGCATATACCAAATTATAAGATGACACTTTGCTCAAATATTAATTCAACTCCAAATTGGCCCAAAAAAAACCTTAGCGGATGCCGAATTAGTCAAAAAGCTAAAATATTAGCTAAACTATAAATTACCCAGTAGATGCCAAATGAGCTGCTATAATATAACCGCTCAATTACATCCGGATCAGAACCATACCGCTGGACATGACAGATATTGATGGACGTTTTTATGTAGCGGCGGTGAAGATTTATGCTAGCAAGACACAGAGCTATCAGAATCAGATAGGGGGAGATCAGGGGCGGGGCTCCAAAAGCCACGCCCCCTTAGAGGAGATTTTTGAAACAAAGGATTGACATCAACATGAAAAATTGCTTTTTAAGACATTTGGTTAAAAACTTCATAATCATAATTAAAACACTACTGGGAATATTTTTTTCAAAATAAAAAATATTGAGGGGGATTTTAATGGCTTCATCTCAGACTTTTGACGTCAATCATGACCACGCAAACGATTTTCAAAATAAAAAAAAAGCCTCTGCCGATACATCACCCTATCACAGTTGTAGCTCCATAAGACAGACATGTTTAAAGGAGGTCTTGTGTTCCATCCAGGCGAGGCCACGACGTCCTCAGAAACCAGCTGCCCTCCAAGGAGGAGCATGTGATTCTAGTGCGCCTGTCTCCTCTTCAGAGGGCGCTCTACACCGAGTTCATGAACCGCTTCAGAGAGGCCGGGAACACCGGCTGGCTCAGCCTCAACCCTCTGAAGGCCTTCTGCGTGTGCTGCAAGGTGAGCACAGCAGCGTCACTGGTCCCTGTCGTTTACTCACTTCCTAAAAGTTACTGCTCATTCCTTTAGATCTGGAACCACCCGGACGTGCTTTATGAGGCCTTGCAGAAGGAAAATCTGCCAAACGAACAAGATCTGGACCTTGACGACCTCACCTCAGCAGGAAATACACGATGTCCCCCCGCCCCCAATCAAAAGGCGAAGAACAGCGACAATCCAAACCCCATCGGGGGACCCAGTCTCAGCCAGCTGCAGGAGAAAGCCAACCAAGTCATCACTTACGAATGGGTACACGTACGCTGCAGAGGATTTATCTGGCAAATCTTGAGAGCGTCCTCACTAAATCCAACACTACTCCTGTTCAGGCTAAAGAGATTATGTGCGACTACAAGCCCGGGATTCTGGAGAACTCTGCCAAGATGGTGCTGCTGTTCCACCTGATCGAGGAGAGCGTCAGAAAGGGAGACAAGATCCTGGTTTTTAGGTAAAACTAAAAATCAGATTCAACACGTATGACAGCTGTAGTTCAAGTTATCTCACAAGATGTGTTTTCTCTGTCTGATGCAGTCAGAGTTTGTCCACACTGACTGTGATTGAGGATTTCTTGGCCAAAAGACCAGTCCCTCCATCGCCCCGTTCCACCAGTGGAGACGGGACCAACCAGACCTGGGTCCGAAACATCAACTATTACAGTGTGTGAACGTTTTCTTTTTTTTTTTTTTTTCTTCAATTTTAATTTTCGAACAAAAACAGAAAAGAAACCAATGCAAATTATCCAACAAACAATCTCAGATGTAATGACTGTTCAGAGTTTGGATGAAGCTAAAAGCTTAATAAGTCCAAAACTCTTCGTTCTTATTTAAATCAAATATATATAATATCTCTTTATCTTTGCAGAGTAATGTGAACCCAAAACAAAATCGATTTGTTGAGAAGAACAGCAAAATAACCATTTTGAACATTTATATATACACTAAAACACTTATATACATATAACAATAAAAGTATTTTATTCATTTCTTTCATATTTATTAATTATATCCCCCTTTTATTAGTGCTTTGAATTTATGTAGAGTTTGACAATCGACTTATTTAGACTTGTGCAGTTTAACAAAATGGCTCAATGAAAATTGGAAATAGTTTTAATTGATTTCCTGCAGATCAAGATTTTGAAAGCCCTAATTTGATTGATTGATTGATTGATTTGGTTTATTTAAAGCACAGATTGTGAAAAATACAACACACGTTTTTCTCATTACAGAAAGTATGAAATGCATTGATTAGAAAACAAACAAACAAAAACAAAGACATTTAGAACACATTTAGAATTTTTTCAGTTTTCTGAGGCTAATTTTGAGTTATTAAGCTAATTTCTCAGCTGCATGCTAGCTGTTTTGGCTAATTTGTGGGGGGGTTTCAGTTTTTAAGGCTAATTTGAAGTTTAGCTAATATTTCATACATGCTAGCTCTTTTAGCTAATTTAGAATTTTTTCAGGTTTTTTAGGCTAATTTGAAGTTTAGCTAATTTCTCAGCTGCATGCTAGCTGTTTTGGCTAATTTGGGATTTTTTTCAGTTTTTTAGGCTAATTGAGCATTTAACTAATATTTTAGCTAGCCATCAGTGCAACCCTTCCGCTCTCCTTGGCTTGTTTACATAAAAGTGGGGTCATCTGGACCCCACAAGAAAGTGAACTGAACTTTTTTTTAAGGATTGTCGATCTTTACTGATGTCCAATGACAGACATAAAGTCTTGTCCACCTTTGTCATGGAAGGGCTAACGCCTCAATGTAAGGGTGGGGTCATCTGGGTCATCATCCAGTTTGTGCATGACCCGATTAGTCAACTAATGCGAAAAAAATAATCGGTAATTAGTCAACTATCAAAATAATCGTTTGTGGCAGCTCTAGAGGGAAACAACAGATTTATTTGCTTTTATTTTTAAGAACATATGAAAAAAATAATATCCTTTAACAAATGCTTCAAATATAACATAATTAATGTGAACATAGTATAAAGTAGATCAGGTTGAAGCAAAGATTCTAGATCAAAGGCTAAAATGTATTGATTAGATTAAAGGTTTGAAGGTTTTTAGAGAGCTGCAGAACAGAGAAGATTACCTGAGTGCTGCCTGAAGGCATTCATCTTGTTTAGTTTGAGGAAAATGTAAAATAGTTTTCCATGCAGCTGCCTTGACAACCCAGAATGAGATGAAGTGATGGATCCAGGACAGCACAATTTCACATTTTCTTATTATAGTCCTTCTCTGTCTTCAATTCTTCAGGGAATATCTGCTTGTCTTTCTCTTTTAACAACTTCTTACTTTGCTTTTCTGTCAAAGAAAAATGTTCTTTTGTTACCTCTTTACTGCAGGATACTTTGGACAAAAACATCTAAATATCTGAGTAATCGAGGCGTGGATGAGGAAAAATCCTAAAAGTCGCTAATAGAAGCTCTTTTATTTTGAAGGGCTGGATGGAAGCACGACTGCATCTGAAAGAGAGAGACTCATCAACCAGTTCAACGACCCCTCCAACACCTCGGCGTGGGTTTTCCTCCTGTCAACCAGGTACGCAAGTCGCTCACAAGTCATTCTCCGGTCTTCTGACAAGGCGTAAAACAATTGAAAATGTTCCTGCTGCTCAGGGCTGGCTGTCTGGGAGTGAACTTGATCGGGGCGAACCGTGTGGTGGTGTTCGACGCCTCCTGGAACCCCTGCCACGACGCTCAGGCCGTGTGCCGCGTGTACCGCTACGGACAGAGGAAGCCGTGCCACATCTACCGACTGGTTTGTGACTTCACGCTGGAGAAGAAGATCTACGACCGGCAGATCTCAAAGCAGGGCATGTCCGGTGAGTTGGAGCTGGTTGGAGGACTTGCAGTCGGTGACCTCTAAAGAGCGGTGCATCGTGACCCACAATTGTTAGCATTAGCCGTCTGTGGGGAAATTCCATTAAACGTTAGCATCAAGCTAGCGGATTTTAAGTTAATGTGCTAAATCGATCTATATTTTTATGAATCGATATTAGACCTGATAAGTTTAAATCAATTTAGATTGTTTAATCGATTTTATTAACCCAGTTGTAGTTTTTATTCTGATTAGACTTTTAATCTGATTACTTTTCTCCATGTAAACACAGCTAAAAATCATAGGATGAAAATAAAAGTGTGTGTGGAAAAAAAAGCATCTTAACATCAGTTAATTGTTTATTAGTAATCAGGGGAGTTTAATTGTAGAAACCGCTGAAGGACATAACTGCAGACATCAACGTCCAGAACCAAATGTACCCCCATATCGGTATGAAAAAAAAATGTATCTGGCGTCCCTAACAATCTCGTTTTAAGATTTAATCAACACTTTTGGGTTAGGTTTGTGGTTAGGGTAAGTTCTAAATTTTCTGCTTATATATATATTGATATATAAGCAGAAAATGTAATGTCTGCAGTCAGGTCTCTCTTTAAAACAGCTGTTTATTGGGGCTTTTACTTTGAAAAGCTCCAGAACAATTGCTCCCATTTTCGTGCAATTTTTGCCTTTTTTTTCTCCTCCCTTTGTGTCATTTTATCCTACCTTCTTGAAAACCTGAATTGAGTTGCTGCTTTGCCTTCTCTCCATCAGACCGCGTGGTGGATGATCTGAATCCTGTGCTGACCTTCACCAGGAGGGAGGTTGAGTCTCTTCTTCATTTTGTGGAGGAGGAACCGGACCCCTCCCTGGTCCCGCTGCAGCCTCAGCACAGCATGGACGGGGTTCTCCTGAAGGCTCTTCAACTTTACTCCAACCTGATCACCAAGGTATAAAAACGGAGAACAAAGTCTTTTTTTTTTTTTTTTTTTTTTTTGGTGGTTCTGGGCTGATTATTATTATGACAAAACGCTGGAATGATTGTTCTTTTTGCTTCTGTGTTTTGTTCATTTGTGGGTTTGTAAAGTGTTAGTGTAAAGACTGGTGTGTTTGGTTTGTTCTGTGAATCACTTGATGTTTTCAGGGTGTCGTACTTCTCTGACATGGTGCACTTCTCTTAAAGTAAAAGACCAAAACCCATCAGGCAGAGAAAAAGAGGATTTTCTTTTCTTCCCTGCAGCAACCTTTCCCTCACGAGTCTCTGCTGATGGACCGCAGAGAGCTGAAGCTGAGCAACGCGGAGAAGAGAGCCGCGAAGAAGGGGTACGAGGAGGAGAAACGGGCCTCGGTGCCGTACACCCGCCCGTCATACGCCCACTATTACCCCGCCAGTGACCAGAGCCTCACCAACATCCCCGCCTTCAGCCAGAGGAACTGGTACGCTTCTCATCTCTGTAGATCTTTAACAAAAAGACTCGAGCTGTGGAGTAACAGAATCCAATCGGTGCAGGCGACCTTCTGCTGTCACCGAGGAGAAACCGGTTGCTAGCGTCCGGCCAGTCCAGTCAACTCCAATTCCCATGATGCCTCGACAAACATCCTCAGGTTCTGGGCCGAACCGCGATCCCCCCAGATCCAGCCTGGAAGGCTTCCCTGTCAACTGCCTGCAAAAAGCTGGAGTGTTTGTCCAGAAAATCGTCACCACTACTGGTAGGCAGATATTTGGACATCGCTTTTATTTTTTGTAGTCTGTACTCTTCCTCTTTTTTAATCTTTTATTTTATTATTTTTAGATATAATCATTCCAGGAACAAACAGCTCTAAAGACGTCCAGGCCAGGATCACTGCTGGAGAAAGCATTCATGTCATTCGGGGCACCAAAGGTAAATAAACACAATCATTTAATCTCATTGCAAAGCATTTAAATTAGAACATTTTGACTGTTTCCTCATTTATTCTGGGAGTCACATACAAAAAGCAACCCACGATAGTCCACAAAGTAGAATTACAGATGTTTTAGGACTGTCAATACACGCTTTTTACTCGTTTCTCAGACAAATTCACACTTTTTTCTCATGTTTGAACTCTCAAAGCTCAAAAGCCTTCATATAAAAACAGTTCTGTAATCAGAAAACAAAACATTGATGTAAATTCGTCAAAACTAAACACATGTTGTACACAGTGAAAAGTTGGTTTAACTAGCAAAAGTTCTCTAATTTGTTACATTTAAAAATATTTGTTATTAATCAAATGAAAGATTTGAGTTGAGTAAATATCAACCCACATTTTTCATTTAATGAAAATTAATTTTTTAAATCTAACAAATTACATAATTTTTGTTAATTGATACAACATTTCACTTTTACAGTGTATAGGAGTCACAGCACAGAGGAGATTGATTGATTAGTGATAATTCACAGCCAATCAGGACGCAGATTTACATTTTTTTTTAACAAAATCAGCAGGACCGCAAAAGATGACCACAGTAAATTAATAATAATGTAGGTATTTTTTATTGTACTTACATAATTTAAAATAAAATATATTACATGCTTTTTTATACTGTAATTTGAAGTTTTATCAACAGGTAACAGTAAAACTTTTTGCTAAAGTTGTTTTTTGATATTTCTTGACCTGCTTTCGATGATCTGCCCAGCATGTTTACATCTGTGTGTCTGACTTCTTCAGGGACTTACATCAGGACGTCTGATGGAAGAATCTTTGCCATCAGAGCAGCCGGGAAGGCCAAGGCTTTGGAAGAGAGTGCAACAGCGCCACCCAAAGGTAGGAGGAGTCTTATTATTGGAAAACAGCTTTGAGTGTTTCCTACTACATTTTAGGAATAAACTCCTCACAGAAAGTCATCTGAATGGTAGTTTTATCATCTAAAAGAATTTATTGAAAACAAAAGAACATTAGAGACAGATTTAGCACAGGATTTCCATTACTTTAGTTTGTGCTTCCATTACAGCTTGACATAATCTAAGATCAATTTAGTCTACCAAGGCCTCGTACTCCACCTTTTAATTCTCTAAGGACATGATATTGTGAAGTTATTCCTAAAATGCTAAGTATATCCTTTCAACCGCGTGCATTTAAATATTCAGTCTCCTTGGTCTTCAGCCACAGAGCGGAACCGGTCCGTGTGACAGACGGGTCATAGAGTAAAAAATACACAACATTTTTGCCATTTTATAAGTCTGTCTTTTTTTATTTTTTGTCCTGTATCGTCCACAATCTATGCTTGAAATAAACCAAATCAATCAATCTTTCATGATTCTGAAGGACATTTTATTTTGAAAAACCACTAGAGTTTCATAGCATATCAGACTCATTCTTGACTCATGTCAAGTCGCTCGGTCACATGTCGAAAACACGTCCATTACTTTCTTAAAGCGGCTGCACCGACCTCTGAATTAACGTCCAAGCTAGCAAAGTTAACAAGAAAAACAAACAAACTTTGAATAGATTCAGTAATGAAACAGTGGAAGAGCCTTCAACTTCAAAATAAAAGAAAGCTAGCTGCATTTAACAGACAAAAACCTGGAGTTTTCTCATGAATAAGGATTTATTGTGACAGTTGTTCTCACATATCATAATAATAATATCATAATAATAATGCATGATTTTACGCAGCCACATGGTAAATGTTACAAAGTCGCTGCTAATAAATTTGCTCAAACCCTTTTTTTTTTAATATATTGCATTTGAGGCAAAATTTGAAATTTTAATTTGAATAGCTTCTACTTTGACCGTTATGGGTTAAGAGAAAATCTACATCTAATTTCGATGGTTCCTACACAAAATGCAAAAAAATAAAACAGACGCCCACTTCAGCCTTGTACATGACGGTTTTTGAAAATGTTGTCCGACATTAAAGCGGTCTGAAAAAAATCGGAGACTTCTCCTCTTAGTGACACTTTTCCTTTTTTGTGGAAGTCAGTAGTTTCTCCTAAAGGTAAATTACATCCTGTCTTTCTTTCAGACTTACAAGCACGAGCTCAGGAAGTCTAATCCAACGGCAGTAACGGCTGCTTGTCACCTGACAGGAAACAGCTGGCCCCTCCCAAAGCTGTGCCCCGCCCCCTTTCCCCTGACAGCCCAGAGATCATCAATGAGTTGCAGCGTTACACGATTGGTTCAGGAGGGGACGCCTCAGCGGCGTCCAACATGCAGCCCGGTACAGAGACCGGTACCACCCCCCTGCTCTCTACCATGCAGGCCGGCGGCGGCGGCGGGGGGAGCCAACATAACTCCTCTGGTACGAAAGAGGCAGAAGATGCCGCACAAGATCTGAGAGTAGGTTCTAAGCGCAAAGCGTCGCCTCTGGAGGAGCGGGTCAGTAAGCAGCCCTCTGCCAGCAGCGCCCCCTCAGCCCCGCTGCCCTCTCATGGGTTCCCGTACGCCGGGGGCTTCAGCCTCCCCCCGGTGGGCCTCAGCTCCGCCATGATGGCCGGCTCACTGCGCCATCCGCTTTTCCTAGGGTCCGGCTCGCATTACTTCCCTTCACCCCACACTCATCTGGGCGACCCCCGCTACATGTACCCGGATCTGCTGAGCGTGAATGGCGCCACCGCCGCCACCTCCTCCTCACCTACCACCGCGGCCTCATCTTCCTCATCCTCTGCGCCGGTCAGCACCAGCGCTTCACTGTCTCCCTTCATCCTGAGCTCCGGCATGCTCCCGGCAGGGTATCCTCTGCCATACAGCCCCTCTCTGGCCAGCCTCTATTCGGGCCAAACCGGAACCAGTTTCCTGCCTCAATACCCCCCAGCCGCCGCTTCTAACTCCTCCTCCTCATCCTCACCTTCCTCTTTCTCCCCCTCGGCGTGGTCCGAGGGCCAAAGAGCCTCGGTTTTGGTGAACGGCGGAGACGTTAGCAGCTACGACGAGGAGGAGGACGACGGTGATGTGATGGAGGTCAGACGAGGACAGTGAGGAGGAAGCCCAGAGGGAAAGACGATGAACTGCTGAGGTGTCGAGCATTTCCTGGAGTCACCTACGCTGCCTTGTCTTACGGGTGACTGAAGACAGACCCAACAGAGAGGGACTGAACATCAAACCATCCAGAAGGAGGAAAAAATCAAATTCAATGATTTTGAGCTTCCAAAGTTTTTGGCCTAATCCTGGCATTTAAATTCTCATCACTGGACCGACTACTGCTGACTAAAAAGCTGTACGGTTCCAGCTTTGCTAATCGATCAATTTAAATATAACTAAGAAATATAACCACATTTGTTTAATGACACCAAAAAAAAGTAAATATTACTACTGAAAAGCGTTAATTTTAGACTTCACTGCCAGGATTCAAACAATTTTTCTTTCTTGAGAGGCAAAGAATGGGATCATCTTAATTTGAGACAGTTGACGCTGAGGTTTAAGACCATTTACTGAAACCTTGCAACTCTAACAAAAGAATGTATGCTTTATCAAATGCCTTCATACCAGGCCTTTTCGGGGAGACTCGTTCTGTTAAGCCAGAGGACACAGGAAGATGTAACTCTTCTGTTTTTGCATTTGTACTGTACTTTTTATGTAATCTACTTTTTAAAGAAAAGAAATGCCTAAAAATGAGGAGAAAAAAAAAACTAGTACGGTGTCCTGCTTGTAGCGAATAATCTACCAACAGAAAATGCCTTCTTGCCTCCATCTTTCTGAATGTTAGCTGTGAGAGAGGAGAGGTTAAAAAAAGAAAGAGAGGTGGTCCGCGGCGCTCTCTGACTCTCACACAGTCTTACTGTAGCCTAGTGAAAAACGATGCAAAACGCTCACTCAAGCCTATATATCTGTGTTTATACAACCCAGAGGAACTGAACTCGCAGCTGCAAGCTTTGGTTACATTGGTGTCTTTACTGTGTTTGTACCTGCGTGTCGTGCTTTTAGGGGTTACAAAAGGAAATCGTACAGAAAAGAAGGAACAATCTCACCTTTCCCCGGCTGGGGAAACTCTTTCTGATACATATTTCACCTCTTTAGTTGTTCACAAATCCATTTCTCAGCCAGCAAGGCCAAGTGAGCCCTTAGGGTTTGAAAGTGGGCAGAAAATGTGGTACCGATTGGGTTTGTCTGCAGTTTCTGTGGTGAACTCATCTGTGTTTGCCCACATCAGCTTAAGAGGGCTCGCAGTGGGGTGACTGGCTATGCTATGCAGCCGCACTATGGACAACGGAGCTTGCTAGCCCTCTACAGAGAAGCTTGCTAGCTCTCTACACCAGAGCTCGCTAGGTCTTGAAAGCAGAGCTCAATAAGCCAGAGCTCGCTAGCTCTCCACAGAGAAGCTCGCTAGCTCTCTACAGCGGAGCTTGATACAGCAGAGCTTGCTACACTAGAGCTAACTAGCTTGCTACAGTGAAGCTCGCTACACTAGAGCTAGCTAGCTTGCTACAGTGAAGCTCGCTACACTAGAGCTAGCTTGCTTGCTACAGTGAAGTTCGCTACACTAGAGCTTACTAGCTTGCTACAGTGAAGCTCACTACACTAGAGCTAGCTTGCTTGCTACAGTGAAGCTCGCTACACTAGAGCTAGCTTGCTTGCTACAGTGAAGCTCGCTACACTAGAGCTAGCTAACTAGCTACAGTGAAGCTCGCTAGCTCTCTACAGAGAAGGTCGCTAGCTCTCTACAGCAGAGCTTGATACAGCAGAGCTCGCTACACTAGAGCAGGGCTGCTCATTCCTGGTCCTCGAGATCTACCACCCTGACTGTTTTCCAGATCTCCAAGCCCTGCCAGCTGTTGATTGGCTCAGTCAGATGTCTCCACAATCTGATTGAAAGAACACACCTGGTCCAGGTAATCAGCAGCAAACAGTACATGGAGAGCTGGAAAACAGGCAGGTTGGTAGATCTTGAGGACCAGGAATGAGCAGCCCTGCACTAGAGCTAGCTAGCTTGCTACAGTGAAGCTCACTACACTAGAGCTAGCTTGCTTGCCACAGTGAAGTTCGCTACACTAGAGCTTACTAGCTTGCTACAGTGAAGCTCGCTACACTAGAGCTAGCTAACTAGCTACAGTGAAGCTCGCTAGCTCTCTACAGAGAAGGTCGCTAGCTCTCTACAGCGGAGCTTGATACAGCAGAGCTCGCTACACTAGAGCTAGCTAGTTTGATACAGTGAAGCTCGCTACACTAGAGCTAGCTAACTAGCTACAGTGAAGCTCGCTACACTAGAGCTAGCTTGCTTGCTACAGTGAAGCTCGCTACACTAGAGCTAGCTAGCTTGCTACAGTGAAGCTCATTACACTAGAGCTAGCTAGCTTGCTGCAGTGAAAATCGCTACAGTAGAGCTTGCTAGCATGCTAATCGTCCACTGGAAGGCTGGCTGGCGTAGAGCAACCCAACCCACTGAGTATCCACTAAAACCAATGTGGGCAAACAGGTGGGGCCATAACCTGGCCCCACATTCTCTTCCCACTTTTAAACCACATGCAGCCCACTAATCCTTGCAGGCTGAGTTTATGTCAGTAGAAGAGAAAGGAAGGCAATTCACAAGCATATCTGACATCTCTAAAGAGAATTAAAAGACCAAATATGCTAAGTAAATGCTAAGTAAATATATCAGATCCTGAAAATGTTTGAAGTGTAGAAAGAAAGAAAAAAATCTCCACTGAAGACCGAAACCGAGAAAAGCTTAATATGACGAAGATTCCCTTTAAATGAACATTAAAAGCACCATCCAGCTGTCTGGTCTTAAACGTGTGGCACCATCTATTCGTCACAGTGGTTTTAGCAGTAGCTTCGAACTTAAAAACAGCAAAATATGTACTTTTTTCTGAAAATGTCAGTTTACTTGCTCTTTTTTTTTTTTTTTTTTTGGTCTCTTCATTTTACAATGTTGGAATTTACCAAATTAATTTATTTATGACTTGTGCATATTTATTGATTTGTATTTTTATTTTTCTACCATGTCTTTTTGGTTTCCATTTGTCTGATTATTTTCTTACTTGTACGTTTTTTTTATTATTAGTTTTGTGTAGAAACGTTTCCTCTCTGAAGTTCCTCTGATTTGGAAGAACTGACGATCAGCCAGTCTGACCCGACACATGTGAACCTGTGCAGAATTTGCATGTGGACCAACAAACTGGTGCGTTACTGAGCACATTAATATCCAGGATCTTTGAGAAGGATTAAGATAATACTGTATTTGATACGTCTAAACTGTTTGTCTTGAAAAATGTAAAACTTAAAAAAAAAAAAAAAGAATACAAGAGGGATTAGTTGATGTCATACTGACTTTTTTAGTTTTTTTGACTATAGGCATTGTGGAAAGCATGTTTATGAGCTCCGACAATTGGAAAACAAAAATATAATCTGATATTTTGAGCTGATTGTAATCATGTATGCTCAAAGTCTCTGGTCAAAAACTCCTTCAGTTTATCTGCTTAAAAGCAAAACAAAATAATTAAGTGCTTTCCTTTTTATAGTTCATATCCATATCGACAGAACTGTCCATCCGGGTCAGTCGGTTTCCTGAGTGTTTTTTTTTCTTTTGCCGTCAGCTTGACTTGTGGAGTGCAAATCGACTGCACTGCAGTTTCACAGCTGTCTACTTGAATTTACATATTTATTTATATGAACAGATTAGGTTGGACAAAGCGTGCCAACGGTCTCAATTCCATTTTAGCCGAGGAGAAAATGAAATCTGCTGTCTTTTCTTTGAGAATTCAGAGCCTGTTGTGTAGATTAGATGCATAATGTGTTTGACTTTGGATCACTTTTTGATCTTTTTTTTCTTGTTTGTTTTTTGAAGTTTGTAAATAAAGAAAACATGATCAGAATTATCCTTTTCTTTGTTTTGTTTTTAATTAATTTCACTATAAGTGACCGACTTTGTCAGACCACAACAATAACTTAGTTGTAGCCTCCTGAGGGCCTAAAAACTTTCTGCTGAGTCACAAGTGATTTTGAGGAGAGAGATGCTTCTGATGATGCTATTGAGCAAAAGATTTTTGAGTGTGAGGATCACATGAATGACAACAGTGACTTTGAAGAAGCAAATAAAAAAACTAGATATGTAGTATTAGCTGTGATCATGCTTGTGTGAATGAAATAAGCTGATTTTGAAGATGCTAATGATGATAGCTGAAGATGCTAATGAGGATAACTGAAGATGTTGAAGCTAATAGCTGAAAAGACTAAATCTGATAGCTGAAATCCCTGAAGCTAATAGCTGAAATCGCTCAAGCTAATAGCTGAAATCACTAAATCTGATAGCTGAAATCGCTCAAGCTAATAGCTGAAATCACTAAATCTGATAGCTGAAATCGCTCAAGCTAATAGCTGAAATCGCTAAATCTGATAGCTGAAATCGCTCAAGCTAATAGCTGAAAATACTTAATCTGAAAGCAGAAAACGATGAAGCTGATAGCTAAAATTGCTGAAGCTAATAATTTAAAATGCTGAAGCTGATGGCTGAAATCGCTGATAGCTGAAATCCCTGAAGCTAATAGCTGAAATCGCTCAAGCTAATAGCTGAAATCACTAAATCTGATAGCTGAAATCACTCGAGCTAATAGCTGAAAATACTTAATCTGAAAGCAGAAAACGATGAAGCTAATAATTTAAAATGCTGAAGCTGATAGCTGAAATCCCTGATGTCTGAAATCGCTGAAGCTAATAGCTGAAACCGCTGAAGCTGATAGCTGAAATTGCTGAAGCTAATATCTGAAAACACTGAAGCTGATAGCTGAAATCGCTCAAGCTGACAATACTTAATATGAAAGCAGAAAATGCTGAATCTGATAGCTGAAATCGCTGAAGCTAATAGCTGAAAACACTGAAGCTGATGTTAGCAAAATGCCAAATTAGCCTAAAAAACTGAATTAACCAAAACAGCTAGTAGAAAGATAATAAAGTGACTAAACTCCTAATTCCCAAGCAAATAAATAAATAATCAAATGAGTGAAAATGATTAGTTGGGAAACATCTTAATTCATATGTAAATGTGTTTTCTCCCATTCAATCCATTTGATTTTAATTAATTTTCTTTTTAAATTTGTTCCAAAAACAAATGGTTCTTTAGTTCAAAATTCTAATCTAACAAAGGACAATAATGTATATTTTTGCAATTGCATTTGTAGTTGGGATAAAGTACACAATGTTATATATTCTTAAATTAAATTGTTGGAATTTGTTCTCTTAACCCTGAAGAGTCCATGGGGAGAAATTGCCTTTAATTATTGTTTTTAATTGTTTTTTTAATTCTTTAAATTGCAGTCTTTTTTTACGCTGTAATTGGTTCTACTTAAAAGGAAGAGGTCAATCGGGAAGAATTGGCTGGAGGCAAATGTTTAGAGGAAGACTGTTCTGAGTTTTTTTTTTTTGAGCAAATTGCAACAAATTATTCAGCAATGTACATAAAAAACTAAACTAAAAGCTAGAAAATGTCCTTGTTTGGCTAAATACATCTATTCTAAAAATGATGAAAGAACGCAATCATTGTCTATCAGTTAAATTTCATCTGGTCCCTTTTCAAATGCCTGGAAATCTGCTGCTGTTACCCCTGTCTTTAAATCAGGCGACCCAACTTCTCTGCATAATTACCGACCAATAAGTATTCTTCCGGTCATTTCCAAAGTTGCAGAAAAATGGTTGGCAGAGCAGATTGTCAGACACTTGGACAGCAGCTCCTCATCTTTACATAGACGACAGTTTGGCTTCAGGTCCAATCATTCTACTGAAATGGCAACATGTCTTTTTGGATCTCAGTCAGGCATTTAATTCAATAAATCCTTCTGTTCTTCTCAACAAGCTTCTAAAACGAAATTTCTCCCACAACGCTGTGAACTCCATTGAATCATATTTGTGTGATCGAAGACGATCTGTAAAAATCAGATCAAGTCCTCTTAAGCTAACTTCCGGAGTCCCCCAGGGATCCATTTTAGGCCCACTTTTATTTAGCCTTATGTCAAAGATTTGCCCTCTGTCTGTCCTGAGGCTGACTGCATAATGTAAGCAGACGACTCTGTTTTTTTATTTGTTCACGGTTGCTGCCAAACTCACTAAAACTTTGTCTTATGTCACAACTTTGGTTGCAGGAATGCTGTCTGCAGCTTAACATCTCTAAAGCTGTGGGTATGTAGGTCACTAAAATAAACCGAGCATCAGCTGACCTCAATGTGCATATCAGTGGAAATAAGATACAAATTGTGAGGTAGTTTAAATATCTTGGATTGATGATAAGATTAACAGATTTCCTTCAAGGCCCATATTGAAAAACTATGTAAATCTTTCCAATTTCTATGCTATTCGAAACGAAATGTCCTCTGAAGCCGCTAGGATTTTCTTGAATGAAAGGATTTTTAGTCATTTTAACTATTGAATAACCAGCTGGTCAGAGTGCAAAAAATAACATATGGAGTTTTGTGCAAGCAAGCTATCAAAGTTCTAGATAAAAAACCAAGACATTACTATCACTGTGCTATTTTAAAGAAATACCGTCTTCTAAACTGGGAATTTCTTCATAAATTTATGAACTTAAAGCTGATGTACAAAGTGATGCATAATTTGGTTCCGGATCCTCTGACAGAATTCATCGACCAAAGAAAAAACTCAGAGCGAGTAACTCGAGGCTGTAAGAGCATTGTTTAACTGCATTATCCCCTTTTCAATAAAATAAATAAACAAACCAATTGCAAAAAGTTAATCGACTGGTGGATTGGAAAATATCTTGGTTTGGTGAAAAAATTTATTTCTGCTTTCTGATTAAACTTTGGAAACTAAAACTTTGTTATTACATTTAAGGCAAAAAACAATTTACCGTTGCTTTGTTATTCATAAAAACAAATCCCATTGTGGTAGTTAACCTTAAGGAAAAGTGGATGAATTCAACAACAAGTTTTTCTATCAAAAAGATTCTTGACAAAAATTTAAAAATAAATTATGATCAATTTGAAAAAGAAATAGATAAAGTTCAAAAAAATCATTTTAAACCATTTCATGCATTAATACTAGTTGTATCTCCACTTAAAGTTGTGACATCTTTTCTTGTGCTCTTCATGTAATGCACCTGAAGACCTAAAGGAAAGTCAAATAACCCTCAAAGTTCATTTTCTGATTATTTACTTCAGAACTAAAGCATGTCAAATTTTATCTGCAACTGTTTTTAACTGATTTGTTTTTTTGCCGCCTCTTGGCAGGACTTCCTTGTAAAAGAGATTCCTTAATCTCAATAGGACATTCTAGTTAAATAAAGGTTAGTAAAATAAATAAACAGGAAGTTGTACAATTAGCTAAAGTCTATCAAATAGACTCAAACATTATTAACATAGACTATTTTTAACCTGTTGGACCCATATTATAACTAATTAAAAAAAAAAAACAGTGAATAAGAAAAAATATGGTGATTTTTATTTTTTTTTGTATGCATACAGTAATCTCCCCACTGTGACGACAAGACCTTGACAATGACAAGACACTCTACAAGGTCTCGGCTTTGAACTGAATCTGTGAGTAAAGAACAATCCTGAGCACTTTAAACTGTATGACAGGACTCCAAAAACAAAGATACTTTATTGTACAATAAAAAAAAGAGAAAACTTTTTTGTTGTAGATTCCTTTGACTCATAATTATCATCATTTAACATCATTTGTCTTTTTTTGTGCTTAACTTTTGGTTTGAAACACAAGAAAATGGTCACATTTACGAAATATTTTGACTCCTTTAAAGTTAAAAAAATACTATTTTTTCTGTTTTACCTTGAGCACTGGAGTTATCTTGGTTTGCAGTTTCAAAGTTAGAAATATGCATGAACTTCATAAGTCTCGTAGAGTCTGACTGAATAAAGTTTAGGCATCTGCTGTTTGAGTGCATCAAAAAAAAACTTTTCAAAACTAAGTGCATTCTTTACAAAAACTGTTGTGTCAGAGTTTATACTCTGTTTATACCCTTTATACTTTTAATTCCACAGATGAACATACTAGATATGTATTTGTCTTTAATAAAATTGACAATTGAACTGCCTTAAAATTGTGTAGAAATTGTAAATTCACCCTAAAAACTCCTTAAAAGTAACCCAAGTTGGATGGTTTTTAACTCAACTTCAAGGTTAGAAACTGTCTTTTTTTCAGAAAATAAAAAGACTCATAAATGTGGTTAAAATGACAAAAAAAAAAAAAAAAAAATATCCCAACATGAACGAGGCTAGAGTTAAATACATAACCAAAGTGTTTAAACGACACTTCAGATTGTCCAACTTTTGATCAATTTTACAGCCAAAATATCAGCAAAATTTCACAAATAAAAAAGCAACTCTATATTTTTATGAGTCACTGGAAAAATGCATTTATTAAGCTATTTGTACAAATCTATAGACTCGTGAACAACACATAAGCAAAACCCATTTAAAATAAGTACATATATTTTCCTTTAATATTAAAAAAAGTGGAAATATTTTCGAAAATTAACATAGACAGTTCATTCAAAATAATATATATATTTTTTTTACTCTTGGTAGTTTGGTGGTTATGGGAATAAAGCTAAGAAATCAATTTCCCAATATGCTTTGCGCTCCGCAGTTACGTTCAGGTTACGTGACGCTTTTTCACCGGATACTGATGACGCTAGCAAGCGGCGCAGCAGGTCAGCTAGCACAGTGTTATGAGAACGAGTACCTGTAGATAAATCCCTGAGATCTCAACCAAACTTCACGGAGAAACCAAGGGAGTTGTGATAGAAACGGGTGAAGATGGAGCGGTGTAAAAACACGTGAAGCGTCGGTGAACTATTCCACCAACGGAAACGTTCTTTAAAGGCCTGCAGAGAGCTACGGAGAAAACCTCGGGATAACCCTCAGTGGAGGAGCGCCGTCCGAGAGCGCTCCAGACCGGGGAGTGGAGCTCCGGAGGAGGGCTGTTTTTAATCAACCAGGTTTTACTGACACTAACTGCACTTTGTTATTAAAAGTAGCTTTAGCTTTCGCCTTTCTGAAGAGGAAAAATTAACTGTAAACTCCACAATTCACGGCTAGTTAGCTTTAGCTCTTCCGTGTTTACCAGCTAACCTAGCTTAAACCATGAAGAAGTTGGAGGGTTTGTTTAGTAGTTTTTGCTCAAATTTTGCCTCCTGCTCCACTTAATATAATTTTTAATTGATGTTGTTCAATCACAATATTAAATTATCTGGAGTTATCATATATTTAAAGACAACTAAAGCCAACATCTGTTACTTTTTATAGAAAACACAGCAAACATCGTTCTCATCCTTCATTTCAATTGATGTTGGTGTCAGAATACTGTGAGGATTTGATCTTTTTTTATATTAAAGGAGGAGGAAACTCTTCCTAAACTGATCACTGAAGGTGCAAACCTGGATGAAGACTCTCTGGATTCCCTCAAGTCTCCCCATCTACTTCACTTTTTTAGCATCTCGCCGTCGCTGGCTGAGCTGGTGACAAACTCCTCATTTTTGCTGTCGAGCTTCACTGCAGACCACGATGAATCGCTACCTGCCTGTTGCACGACAGCACTTCCTTGCTGCCCTTGCCAGCACCAGTGTGGTAGTCAAATCCATAAGTGCTGTTGTGGTCCTGCTCTATTTGCTGTCGTGGGCTGCTGACACCACATATGCATTGGGAGTGACCCCGGGCTTCCTTTTTCCACCTAACTTCTGGGTGTGGACGCTGGTGACCCACGGAGTGGTGGAGCAGCACGTTTGGGGTATGGCGGCGAATGTGGGGACAATGATGGCCTGTGGACGTCTGCTGGAGCCGCTGTGGGGGGCTCTGGAGCTGCTTATCTTTTTTGCAGTAGTCAATGTGTCAGCAGGGCTCCTCGCAGGCCTGTCGTACCTACTCACCTACGTGGCCACCTTTGACCTGGACTTCTTATTTGCTGTTCGTATCCACGGAGCAGCCGGTTTCCTTGGAGGGGTCTTGGTAGCACTAAAGCAGACCATGGGCGACACCACAGTGCTCAGAGTACCACAGGTGAGGTCAAAGGTGTTATGAAGTCATCACATTTGTCTTATAAGCTCTAACAATTAAAGATATAAAATGATTTATTTGGATACAGAAATGATAGAAAATGCATTATTTTTAGGATTAAAAGCTTTTTTCTTGACTGCTGCAGTGAGACATGCTATCTGAAACATTTCACCGTATCATATCAACCATATGGTTTCTGGCTTTATTGGAAAAAATATATATTTTCATTTAGCATATTTGCTTAAACCACAACCAGAACGTAAACATTTGTTTTTAGAAGGTAAAACATACCTGTAAAACAGGAAAGATGTGCAGTCATAAAAATTAAAATTTCAAATACTTTGTCACACCAGTTATACTTTCCAAGAAACCACAGGAAACAATATTTCCTTCATCTACAGATGTTTTTTTTAAGTTCTTACTGACGTTGCGTACTTTGGGCTCATCATCCTTTTCAATAACAGCTTAATGACTTCATCATCCGGTTCTGACAGTTGCTGTTTCTCAGGTTTCTGTGTTTGAGTTGATTGGAGGTGCTATTGTGTGGAATTATATTAAGGCACACCCACACGGAAAAACTGAATGCATGACAGTTCATAAGAAGTAAAGTTTGTAATCGAGACATTTCTAAGAAATTGAGTCTTTACGTGTGAATGTTGTCTTGTTGTGCAATTTCTGTTACAGGAAAATCCTACATTCTTCCGTGTATTTAGAAGCACCGGCCTTTAATAGAGTTGAGTAGGAAATGACTTCTGTGTCCACATGAGATTATGGATTAAAAATAAAATATGCAAATGAATCCCAGTTTGTCAGACACCTTAGTAAATACGGTTGAAGCTACTTTTTTCAAAACACAGTTAAAAAAAAAGTTTTTCAGTCATTACTTGAATTGTCATGCAGAAGAGAAAGCCTCTGCGCTAACATCATCCAAAATATAAAAGTGTAAGTTACACACATTTATGGAGACATTGTTGTCTGATCCTAGCATTTGGTCATAGTTTGGTTTCTCTTATAGATGATTTAGTGCTGCAGGAGATCATTACAAGTAGAAAAGTTGCATTACCTGTGAAAGAACTAGTATGAATGCTTTTTGCTGAAAGTAGTTACTGAAGATGCTGAAGCTTTTTGCTAGAAATGGTGAGACAGTTTTCTTTAACTGCTGAAGGAATTTGCAAATGGTTACATTTGGTAAAAGACTGGGAATTTTGTTAAATAACTATGAAAGAGTTCTGAAGTTGACCTAAATTTCTGAAAAAATTGTAATAAATTGGCTTAATAATCCCAAATGCAAGCTAACTTTGCAAAATGTGTTGCTTGAATATGAACTAAACTCCAAATTAACCTAAAAAACCTTAGTAGATGCCAAATTAGCCAAACAAGCTAGCTCATTGCTTAAATACTAGCTAAACTCCAAAATAGCTAAAATTTTCTCAGTAAACGAAATTAGTCAAAAATGTTAGCATGTTGCTAATATAAAAGGAAAACTCTAAATTTGCCTATGAAAACCCCAGCAGATAAAAAAAAATTAGCCAAAAATGTTTGCCTGGTTCTAAAATAATAGCTAAACTGCAAATTAGTATAAAAACATCAGCAGATAACAAATTAGCCAAAAGACTAGCGTGTCACTTAAATATTAGTTAACTTCCAAAATAGCCCAAATTCCTCAGTAAACTAAATTAGTTAAAAGTGTTAGCATGTTGCTAAAATGGAAGCTAAAGTCTAAAATCCAAGTAAGATAAATTAGTCAAAAACATTAGTGTGTCGCTAACATATGAGCTAAAATTCAAATTAACCAAAAAAAAAAACGCCAGAAGATGAAAAATCAGCCAATTACGTTAGCATGTTGCTAAAATATTACGTAAACTCCAATTTTTTTCGAACATTACCATAAAGATTAAAACATAACCAATGAACATATTTAAAGGCTAGTTGCTAATATACTTATAATTTTGTAATTTGAAGATTTCATTAATTTAATTTCCCATGGAGAATATTTTACTCAATATTTCAAAAACTATGAAGTTTATGAAAACCAAAAGCAGTAATGTCCTGAACGTTTTGATACCAAGATGACTGAATTGTTACTGAAAGCTCACTAAGCATTCACACAATTATTATGAGAACAGAGTTTTCAGAACATTTAAAAATTGAAAAATTCTGGAAAAAGGTACAAATTAAGAACACTAATTATATTTTAAAGTAATGTTTGATTTAGCTGCATTTTAAACGCTCTCTCTAAAATCAAACTACAAACTTTTTTTTTTATCATGATTAATTCTTTTTCTCAGTTTAACATAAATAGGTCAAAAGCATGTTAATCACCAGCAGTGTTTTAGAGAGTGGCTTATTTATCAGATCTGTTTACAGATGATGAATTTGGGTGTTTGTCAGTTCAAGTCCCTAAATGTTTTCTTCTCCCACATTGCAGTTTTTAACCTTTTTTATGACCTTTTCAATCTTTTTTGAGGCTGAAACAATTACAAACATCACTTAGACCTGATGTGTGAAGGTTCTTGGAATTTTCTGTCTGTTGACATCCTTCTTGGTCTCCAAAATAATGGAAACAAAAAATCCAGAAATGTGTTTCTTCAAAGATTTGATGAAAAGTTCTAGTTCTGTTGTTAAATGTGTTCAACCCCCTCCTTCCCTCCCTCCCTCCTCCTCCTCCTCCTCCTGTTTCAGGTCAGACTAAAAGCTGCTCCAGCGTTGGTCCTCCTCCTCCTGGCCTTACTCCGCCTGTCTGGACTCCTCGACAGCTCCGCCCCCCTCGCTGCCTTCAGTTACGGCTCCTTGTCTGGCTGGGTGTACCTGCGCTTCTACCAGAGGCACAGCCGGGGCCGGGGGGACATGTCGGACCACTTTGCCTTTGCCAGTTTCTTCCCTGAAGCGGTGCAGCCCGCCGTCGGCCTGCTGGCGGGACTCGTCCACGCAGCGCTGGTGAAGATGAAGGTGTGCAGAAAGATGGTGAAGCGATACGACGTGGGAGCGCCGTCCTCCATCACCATCAGCCTGCCGGGTACAGACCCACAGGACGCCGAGAGGATGAGGTGAGCCGAGCTGCAGATCCAGATAACCAAATGGTTCAACATGTCTCCCCCCTCACAGGAGTTTCTGATGTCTGACAACAAATGCATGTCGACATTCTCTGAGTTTAATTTTACACATGAAGAAGAGCAACAAGGTGAAGAGCAAACATAAAAGATAAAATGATGGAATGGTATCTGACAGAAACCCATCAGGTTTTTTACATCTCACTCCATTTTACAACAAATATTAAAAAAAAAAAACATTTAAATTAGCACTTTAAATCTTGTAAATTTGCAAAAAAAAAAAAATCATAACTGTTAAATTACAAGAACAAAGTCGTAAATGTATGACTAAAAGTCATAGACTAAATTTATGACTTTTTTTCTTGTGAATTTACTAGAGGAAAAAGTCATAAATGACCTAAAAAAGAGCTAAAGTTGTGTGTTTATCTGAGCCATGCTCAAAGATGAAAGATGCGGAGAATCTTGTGAAGCTTTATTTTCAGATCAGCGTCAAAAACAAAGAAATTGGGGAAACTTGTCGACTCAAAATCAAATTACCAGTGAGGCGGACTTTCTGTGGTTCGGTGTCAGTAATGTGGAGATTCATAAACGAAACAAATCCAAGACACATTCACAGTTTAGTCTTTCTGCTGCTGGACTGTTGGCTCGCTTCAACTCCAATCTAGTAAATTTATGAGGAAAAAAAACATTCACGAGATTAAAAATCGTAAAAGTACGAGAAAAATTTCATCAAGTTATTTTTTTCTGTGGTCACATATGGAGTTATTTTGGGTCCAATATTATTTGAAACCCAAATAAAATATATCAAAAAAATCTTTTTGTTTGGCTAAAAAATGTAAAATGTCCAAAACTTTTTGTTATTCTAAAACAAATTTAATTATTTTCAGCTTCAAATATTCTGTGTTTTAGCTTTCAATACAGGTCATTAGTAGTCAACCCGTGTAAGTTCTAACAAAGTATTTACTAGTCCTTTGAATTACCGCTGTCCCACCGCTGACCTGTATTTAACAGATAGAGTTCTAGTAGTCTTAATAAGGACGACCCACCACACAGACATTTCATTCAAGCATAAAGACATTTTCTTCACTTCTATTCAACACAATAAGATGGCGCTTTGAACAGGCTACAACAGTTTTGGACGGTTTGTACGTGATAAACTGCTTTTTATCCCCGTTTGGGACAACTTCAGACTATGATGGTACAGATGCAAGCATTTTCTGACTGTAATTATTACAGTTCCAGGAGTCAGTGAACGCACCGGGGACTAAGTCACCACCCTCATTGATTTTCATTGGTCCTTTGTGTTAGCCAGACCACAATGGGGCCAAAAGTTCTTTTTTCTTTTAATTTGTGATTTAAAAAAAGAGTTGAAACTGACAAAAAAAAATTGGAATTAAAATTTTGAGTTTTGATTAAAAAAAGGAATATTTGAAGCTGAAAATATTTAAATTTATTTTTGAATGGCAAAATGTTTTAGACATTTAAAAAAATATATTTTGGCCAAACACCAATATTTTTTTTTAAATGTTTTATTTGGGTTTTAAATAATATTGGCCCCAAAATGACTCCATAGACCTAATACTAGATTGTTGAATTTTACAGAAAGAAAGAAAACAATTAAATTAAAAACTGCAGCAGAAGATCTAAAACACAAAAGCCAAGTCATTGAAAAATAAGAGAAAGAAGCTTGAAGGACAAAAGGAAATTATTATTTCTAGTCATTTTCTGCTGAAAAGTCCTGAACGTTGCAGAGGTCCAGAATGGTTCTACTTAGTGCATTCACTTATTTTAATCCATTTGATCTCCATTCATGAACAAGCTATCCACATTGTATTGGGGTGTATTCAGACTGGACACATTCGGTTCCCTTAAAGTAAACCAGATTGATAATCCTGAACAAAGTTTCAGTCTGAACACGCACAAATGAATCCTGGTCCCGGTCCTGGAACCGCTCTCTCGCCCGTCTCTGAGGTGGTCTCAGTGCGTTTCCAATCAGACTGAACTTCAGATTCCTCAGTCTGAATACATTAATTGAACCAAAACGGCCACCGTAGCTGATATTCACATGATGTCAACAGATGAGCTGCAGACGCATGAAAAAGTTTGAATAAGTGAAAATGCTGGCAGATCTCTGTGTTTGCTCTGAAGCTCTCCTTCATTTGTCCGTTGTTCCTTTGCACTGACGTGTCCGTGCAGCAGAACTTCCCTTTGGTTTTAAAAACGACCCGTTTTCCTCTCAGGCAACTGGCCCTGAAAGCTCTGAACGAGCGTCTAAAGCGCGTGGAGGATCAGTCGGCGTGGCCCAGCATGGACGACGAGGAAGACGAAGACGACGAGGAGGTCAGAACCGACACGCAGCCGCTCCTCCCAGCCGCTCGGGACTCCTCCTCCACGCCCAGGACCGCCGGAGGCCCCGCCGCCGCTTCCCTGTCCTCCAGCTCATCCTCCGGATCGCAGAGCGGCGGGGCGCCACCGGCTGGCGGGGTTCAGCACCCAGAGTCCAGCATCATCATCTTTGAGGACGCACCGACTAGATCATAGCAAAGTGAAGACGCACGGTGATATGCACGCCCTGTTTGGTGTCACAGGAGAGAGTACTAGTGTTTTCACCATCCTTGACTAGTAAACGTGTTCAGTGGCGGCGGTAAGAGCCGCGCTCCGTATCTCTAGCGGCGAGACGAAACACGTGACCAGCAGTCACAAACACTACATCCATGTCTTTGTGAGGTTCAGAAGACTGCGGCGCTTTCAGTTTAACGGGCTGGTTGTTATTTCTCGGGTAAACCGATAACTTCATTCAGAACTTTCTGTCTCGTTTGGACTTAATCCCAACTTGCAGAACAGCGGTCACTGCTTCCTTCGTGTGTCTCTTCTCTTGCTTTCTAAATAAATAGCAGAATGAGTGTACAAAATGTTTTTGTAGGTTTTTTTCAGAGCAGCCATCTTCATTTTGCCTGCTTAAAAAAAACAAAAAAACCATCAGAAACTAGCTCCAAAAGTCTGAACTGGTTGATCCTTTGCGGCAAAAGGCTGCAGGTGACGTGAGCTGCTGGTCCCAGAGATGGAAAACCAGCCGTGGAGCAGAGGAGCGGGCGGGGCTTGTATCTGGCGCCGCCCTGCTGGACTAGAAAAGCTGCTGCAGGTTGGTCCTGCTGATGAACTGAAACACCAAATTGACAGATTAACAGAAGTGTTAGACATTTTTATTTCCAGAACATGATCATTTACAATCTCCGGAACCAGATTAGGATCATATTCCCAGCATAGTGTTTTATCCAACAGAGGTGTGTCGGTGGTCTGATGTTATTCTACACGTTTGCACTGCCAGAACTGGAGAAATTATTGTTTTTTGTTTTTTTGCTTTTTTTTCTTTAGTCACTCAAGACTAATCTAACAGTAAAGGGGGGGGGCTTGGTTCTGAAGAATCGAAACCAGTAAGATATTATATATTTATCATTGTTCTATTTTCATGACTCAACAGGTTAAATACATTTGTCAGTAGCCTTATCTGGAATTTGACTTACCATCTCTTGAATGAGTCAAATACTTTATTTAAATATATTTTTCTTTAAAGCTATTTAAAAGAATTCAGATAAATGTTTCCTTCTAGTTTAAAACTAAAAGGCAGCAAAGAGTGATGCAACTTTTACAAGGCTGGATTTGTTTCCAATTTTAAGAAAACATCAAATGTAAAGCCACAAAATAGAGGTTATTTGTGGAAAAAATATTTGATTTGACAGAAGAAAGTTATGATGATTTAATTGTCTCTTCTCCTTTATGTTACTGTCTACAGAAACCAATCAAAAGAAAGAAAGATTGATGCTGATCCGGTTCAAATCTAGCTTCAGACTGGAAATACATGTTCAGCCTCAGCTTTTGACAGAACAGTCAAAGTTTGAGAAATAATGCAGAAAAGAAGGAAGAGTGATTAATAAACTGAGTACAGTTTGTTTACATGAACCCTCCAACCAACCAAACTTTTTTTTTTTTTGTTTGTTTGTTTTGTTATCCTTAGTTTGGATGCAAATGGTGAATGTTTCAAGATTCGTTTATCTCAAAGTTTGACGTTTTCTGTCATTTTCTTTTCTTTCTAATCAGTTATGAGGAATCCAACTGCTTTTTAGTAAATTGAAAGTGATAAGATTTTAAAATCTGTAAGTAAATGGATCAGGAATGACTGGTATATTTCATGAGGATTTACTGAAGAAGTGCCATTCATTTCCAGAATAGTGCATCACATCTTAAGGTTTTCAATGCAAGTTTTGGGTGAGAAGTGGTGCCAAAATAATTTTAAAATATTGAATTTGGCTGGGTCCCTGTTTTGCCAAATAATTTCTTTTTGTAGGAAAGACACTGGAAAGAACTTCAGCTTTTATAGCTTTTTTTTTTTAAACAGAATGACGGATTATCAAACATTCATTTGGTTTTCTATCAAGTCTCTCACAAACATTTACATTTTTCTGATCTCAGTTTTTTCTCAGACAGACCCTGTTCTAACTATTGACACTTCTTTGTGTACGATGGCTTTTGCACAGATTTTTTTGTTCTAGTTTTCTTATGAATTTCGTTATCTCAATATGAAATAAAAAATGATTGTAAATGTTTCCTTTATTATGTTTTTCTTGCTGTCAATTTATAACTAAGAGAATTCAAGTTTTAGTTAGCTTTCATGACTTTTAATGCAGTTTCTTATTTATTTATTTTTTTATTTGTATGCATTCATGAATTTAAATTTACTTTATATTAAAATACATATTTTCTCTTGATTATTTAAGTTAAACCATTTAGTTTTGTTAGTTTCACACTTGCATGAATTTACCAAAATTGACCACCAGGTGGGGCAGTGTCCACGGAAATCCAATAGTCAAAACAGAAATTAATCTAAAGAATTTAGTAGTTAGATCTTTTCTCTCTATCTTTTTTGTTACATTTTACACATAAAATTATTCCTTACATTTCTATTGTATGGCACAATTATTTTTAATCAGCCCAATGAGCTTTGGTTGTATATAAATAACAATTGACTACCAAAATAAAATACAATATGTAAAAAAAAAAAAAGAAGTAAAAGGGCCTTTTGCTGGAGAAAAAACAATGAGGAACAAATTTAGGTCGAATTAAAAAAAACATTTAGTCCTTTAAAATGTGAATATAGTAAAATATATTGCTGGCCATTTAAAAGTAAATAAAATATGCCTTGGTCAAAAGCTATTTTATTTTTTAGTTAATATTAGGTAGTGAATTAGCACAAATATACTAATATTTTGGGGGAAATGGTGTAGAAAATACCAAATAATAATTTAAATGCAATCAAACCCGATTGAAATCAAAAGAAAATGAAACATTTTTTATATATATATGATCCGGTGAAGTATTTTCATCAATTCTGAGGAAAGTCGCTGCGTATGTTTTCCTTGGCACTGCGGTAACCCGCCAGAGCCAAAGCCAGCACCAGTCCAGAGAGCGTCGTGCCCGCGCAGGCGTGGCTCTCGGCGGCGCGCGCGCCACCCCTCCCCCAGATACAAACCTCGGCAGCGCGCTCCCGACAGCTAATTTGTTGTATCAGATTGAAACGGGAGGAAGCGAGGAGCGACTCGATAAAGCCGGGGAGCAACTTAGCTTTGGCGACCTCTGACCATTTTTTTTTAACTGCTTGTCACATACATAGAAGGTAAGATACTTTCTTTAATCCTCAGTCCTGGTGGAAGGTTTCTTATTTAGTATTTTTGAAGTTTTTGTGGAGTTTTTCGCTTTGAAAGGCCGGACGGGAGAAGCTAACAAAGCTAGCTTACCGTAGTGAAGCTAAGTCCGCTTTTCCCCGAACCGACCTCAATACCAGCCTCTTCCGCTCTTTTAACTCAGTTGTGTCTCAAATTAATCCGGTTCGGGTGAAATTTTCTTCAAAATAAACAATTTCCCAGACTTTCTATCGATTTATTAATGTAAAATATAAACTTATAAACAAATTTAACCTTTGAAAATGGACAGCATTTTAAACCTTTAACAAACAAATAAGGTTTTGTTTTTTGACGCCATCTTCGTACGGTCTTTAAATATATATATTCTGATTAAAAAAATGTTAATTATTATAATTAAATTAAATTCTACTTTTAATCCAATCCTCATTCTTAACATTTGTTTAAATGGCTCCGGGTTAAGCTATAGTTTCGATCTAAAATGGTAAAAGAAGTTCTGGTGGGGGGAACGGTTCTGCCCGCTCGGTTTTGGACCCGGGCCACCCACCCATTCTTCCACTGCGGACTCCAGCCATCTGTTGCCTTCGAGATTACGCCATCTTTCTGCTGACCCACCCAGAGGCTTGTCGTTTCCTCCCACTGAGAGCTCGTTCAGCCGAGATGCAACTTTCCAATGCAACGACTGAGGATCTTTGCTTCATACACACAACGGATGGGTTTTCTGATGAGACCCCTCCAAAGCCACCTATATGTCATAAGCAGACTTAAAGCGTTAAGGCGTTTTCTTTGAACTCAAAATAAGGTTTGATGAGCCCGTCTTTAATTCACAAATGTCTAACCTTTAAATGACTATTTAAAAAAACAAACATTCCCAGGAGTGTTATTTAATTATAGAGTTTTTAACCAAAATCCCACAACCTAAATGTCTTTAAAAGACATTTTGTTGATCTGAAGCATCTGTTTTCAAAATCTCCTCTGAGGGGGCGTGGCTCTTGGACCTTAGCTGAGCAGCCCCACCCTGTCTGATTATAGTATCTCGGTGTCAGTGTAAATCTCCACCGCTGCTACATACGAGTGTCAAGCAATGTCAGTAATGTCCAGCCGTATCCTTCGTCAGCTCAGACCAGGAAGTGAAGAGCTTTATGGACTGAACTTCCTCCAAAAACTTGCGACCAGAAGAGTCACATTTCTGTGGAGTCTGGTGGAGATTTTCCAGGGTTCTCAGTCCTGCTACCTTAACTATTGTGTGAAATGCGCACAAAAAAAAAAACAGTGACGGCTGATTTGACCACAGAAATGTGAACGGCGGCTCATTTGACTGCAGTCAAGGTGAAGATACCATCTTCTCTTCTCCAGAAACTGAACTAGACACGCTAGCCGGACCAGATGAGGTTTAGTCTACGACAGGTTAACTACGATTTAAAAGAAGAAATACTTGGAAATTATTTTTTATAAAATTTGTTCTTTCTTTTTTTAAAATTATGTTAGATTGGGAGCAGATAGAAATCCATGGTTTGAAAAAGCTCGGGATTGTGATGCAGAAATTGCAGACGAATAGATCCGTCAACATCTTCTTTTTTCGTATCTGAGCTGCCATCGGGCTCTAAACCCGAGACAGCCTGATAGCTCTGATATTGATCGACACTTTCGCAACACTGTTAGCTTTGGGTTGTGAGTTGCTATAAGCTAGCGGAAGAGAGTGTAAACAAAGTGTTGATGGGAAATTAGCGATGAGCTAACTTCTAGAGTAATTGTCCTCACATTCTTCTTAGCTGAGCCAAAACCTGTCAGAATTACCAACTTTTCTTTGAGATTTGTTAATGTCAGGTTTCTGTACTGTGTACATTCTGTGATCTGCAGCATTATGAGGTGATCTACATGCTAAGAGTGATTTCCTATTTGACACACATTGGACGGGTTTCATTTTTGGATGGCTTGGAAAACTGGCAGATGCCCAAAATTCCTATTTGTACTCCAAGTTTTTTTCTAATTTTGGCAGCACCTGCGTCAGCCATTGTTTGTCCTAACAACTTAAGGCTTGTTTTCGCTCAATGTCTAGTTAAGTTTGACATAAGGGTAGGTTTGGGGACAGCTTGGCTTAACTTTCACTGCCATTTGCATTGGTCAACCCATGTAACACCTTTGACTAAAGAAATTTAAAGGACTGCACTTTTTATTTTAAAAAGCATCAGACAGTAGGGCTGCCAAAAACAATTATTTTAGTAGTTGACTAATCGTAGGTCATTTTTTTTTTTTAATCGGGTCATCCGCAAAGTGGATGTAAAGTACATATCTGAGCCATCATTAGCTTTAAATTAACTAAAAAGTAGATATGTAGCATTACCTGCACTAATGCTAGTGTGAATGCACGAAAATGAATTTGGCAGCTGAACATGCTAGTGACGCTAGCTGAAGATGTTGAAATTATTTTAAAATGCTCGAGCTAATGGACAACTATTATTAATTAAATGCCAAATTTAATGCCATTAATTAAATGCTAAATTGGCCTAACAGAAAGAAGCCTAATTTAGCTAAAGCAGCTAGCATGCAGCTGAAATATTAGCTAAATTCCAAATTAGCCCCAAAAACTGTAATAAATGCCAAAATAGTCCAAAAAGCTAGCATGATGTCATAACTTTCACCTTCTCTTCACCTCCTATCTCTAAATTAATCGTCAACTATTTTAATAGTCGACTAATGGTGGCAGCCCTAGCTGGCATATAGAATTTTAACCTCAATTTTATTTTAAGCTTCTTCTGCCAGTTTATCTGTCCTAATGTTGGTAAGCAAAAGGGAGGGGAAAATGAAGCGATGTCAGCGATGAGGTTAACCGTTCTTCCTCCCTAAACGATTTCTCACTATACCTCCATCAGATCATTGAGATTCTTGCGAATGGTAGACACACCTATCCTGGATCCTCAGTCACTGATGCAATCCAGCGTTTTATGCATTTATTGCATTCTCATACCTGCTAGCAGAAGATTTTTCAGGTTGTGCCAGATTCTGATGGACCCTAAGGTAAAGTTTATTTAGTTGTTATCATTTGGCCTACTTGCAGAATTATATCACAGCACCGTTCCCTCCACCTCCAACTATATTGCTGTGACTATACACTGTATGTAAGAACTGGACTGAGCGGGACATCGCCCATAGAAAATGGCTCCAACAAAAAAACGAGTCTTATTGTAAGAATGGTTATTCTAACAAATATGACTGGGTAAAAGCTGTTAATTCTCAGTAGAAGTCTGAGATTTTAGCCTCTTGGAGCCAGCGGGTACTTCCTGTTTGAAACTTGAGGAGGGATGAGTCACATATTTCAGTTCTCATATACTGACCCCAAAATTTGACCGAAAGGGAAAATCGGCATCAGTTTTAGTGGATGAAGTAAACACCACCATCGACACAGTCCTGGTGTAGATGCTACCTGGAGCAAGAAACCTAACACCTGCTTATGTTTATACACATCCTTCTGGTTCCACCCGGGGAAGGATAGTCGTTCAGCCATTACATAGTCAATACTGGCACAGATGGGTTGGTGGACCATAAATAAATTAACATAAACTAAGAAAGTGAGTTGTTATGGATGTATAAATTAGGGCTACCACGATCAGTGAACTAAACGACTGTTAAAATAGTCGACGACAAATTTAATAATCGATTAATTGTTTCTTTATTTTATGTGGAGTCGGAGTGTAGTAAAGTTTTTTTTTTTAAGCTAATTTGAAGTTTAGATAATATTTCATCTGCATGCTAGCTATTTGGGCCAATTTAGGCTTTTTTCAGGTTTTTTTTAAGCTAATTAGGCATTTAGTTAATCTTCCAGCTGGCTATCAGCTTCAGTGTTTTCATCTATCAACTTCAAGGTTTTTAGCTATGAATTTCTTTATCTTCAGTTATCATCACTAGCATCTTCAATGGCCAAATCCCGCTTACAACATTCACACTAGCATTAGTGCAGGTAATACTATATATCTAGTTTATTGTTGGTTTAAAGCTAATGATGGTTAGGATGTGAGCTTTACATCCACTTATCACATGACTCAATTAATCGGGAAAAAAATAGGTAATTAGTGGATTATTCAAATAATCGTTTGTGGCAGGACGAGTACACATGGGTAGAGTTTAGATTTACTGTAGCTGGTTTGGTACTTAAAGATCTTTCATTCATCATTGGTGTATATGCTGCTTTTCAGCATTTGTGAGTTACCTAGTTCTTTACATTAAATGTGATCTTAGTCTTAAAGCGCTTCATTCAGATCTTCAACTAACCCCATAAATAAGCCACTTAAAACAGTTTGACCTGGAGCAACGTCGTTTTCCATCTCGACTTTAAAGACTTGTCATTGCGTCAAAGCGCCTGATTTTTTTCTCTTAAACTTCTAACATTTGAACAGTTCATAATTCTGCTTTTATAAATGTTTAAATGGTCTCTAACAAAAGAAAATAATTCAGATAATCCCAGCTGTGAAAGAATTGAGACTCTTTTTTTTTTTTTTTTTAATATATATATACAAGAAACCACTACATTCATTACAAACTGTTCATTCATATTTTGAGAGGTTTTGGTCTAAAGGACAAATGAAAATCTAACTAGTGACAGATCTGTTCTAATTACAAATTGATCAATTTAAAATTCTGCAGGGAAGCCCAGCAATAAGCAACTTTATTATTATTCTTAACAATATAGTCAGAGATAGGATTCAAAATCAACAGATTTTTCAATCAGATGATTAAATTATTCTCACTAAAAGTCACTAAAAAATCATGGCAGTACAAAGACTGTGATGACAAACGGCTGCATCATCTAGTATCCACTGTTAACCAATAACCATTGTAGATTTAAAATATCGTGTTAGACAAGTTGGTGACATTTGTGTGAAGCGTGCAGATGAAATGTCTTTCCCACTGGTCACATTATTCAAACCCCGACTATACATGGACCTCGAGGCTAGAGCTGTCCTCATTCTTGTCTTCTCTTTGAGCGCTCGGGTCATGGAGGAAATGGTCTAATGTTTTTTGACACTGCTGTCCTACTTAAGCGTAATCATGCACCATTTATAGGACCGCTTGCTGAAGAGAGCTTCGTGGCATCTCACTGTCAGGAGCTAAACATTCCTGGTCATCGATGTTTATTTTGGCCGTCTTTCACAGTCGATATAACTTAACCGACTGTTAACAGAGCTGCTAGCTGAATGCTGGCCTGGCTACTTATTTTAATTAGTGGGTTAGTAGGTCACTGCAGTGAAGACTGGCCGAAAAATGCTTTCATATTTCTCCAGTCAAATTTCTTTGGCTGGAATTTGACAAACATGATAACATATTGTTAGCATTTGTAATCCAGTCTGTAAAATGTAAAGTTATCGTGTACCCCCCCCCCCCCCCCCTCCCAAAAAAAATTTAAATAAATAAAATTAATAAACAGTGAAAGTGTTTAAGAATGTTTCCAGTTGAGTCATCTCATCCAAAAGGTGATGAATGCAATGAGGATTGAACTCTATCAATGTCCTCAGGACCAGTTCATGTCTTTATATGCACTGGTGATTAAAACCAGTTACACAATAGTTGTTCCCTCAAATTTTGAATCACTGACTTGTTCAAAATTTATTGGTTTGCTAAAGCGTTCAGAATGTGTTGCCAAACTCAGATTTGTTGCTTTTTTTCAGGTGGTGGAACTTGATTCATTTTTTTCCCTTGAGAATCCGTATCCACCATTTCCTGATCCTTCCACCACTACATCTGATGGTTAGCATTTCACCTTATGTTGCACAAATTCAGTAGAACAGCTATGCAAGCTGTACGTCTCCAAATGAAGCCAGTCTGTTGGTGGAGTTAGGTTTTAAGTTTTACTTTGTCTTAACGGCCACCCTGGTTTAGGGCTGGGTAATGATTTATAAATTAAAGAAAACAATTTATATCACCAAAAGCCTCGATCAATTCCGACTTTTTTTTTATTATTTCGATTCACTCAATCCATTCAATGTTGAGTTTAGACAGTTCACACATTTATACACATTTGTGTAGAAATACACAAATAATCTGTGTTTTTAATATATTTATAATAATTTGATACCGTTCATTCATATACTGTAAATTTATTAGTGAAAAAATGAGTGTTAATAGCAGACAGTGTTACATGATTTCTCTAAAGGAGAAACTATCAAAAGTTCAGATCATTAACATTGTTCTGCTTCTCCTGGAGGACGTTTCCGTTTGGCCACTAGGTGGCGATCGCGCTATAGAATTACACTTTATTCCAGAAGAAAGAAAATGGTTACTTTAAAAAATAAAAATGTTTTCTTAAGAGTTTGGAAAGATTGTTTTTAAAGATTTTAATTTAGTCAGAAATGTATGTTTAGGTCGACCGAGTGTTAGCATTAGCCATCCTGTGGGAAATTCCATTAAACGCTAGCATCAAGCTAACAGACTTAAGCTTTATGTGCTAAATCGATCTATATTTTTATGAATCGATTATTGACCCATTGAGCTTAAATCCATTTGATCAACCCTACTCTGGTTAAATGAGACGGTGCGATTATTTTGTCTCTCTCAAACTTTTTTCAGTATAACTGATGGACTGCTAATCCCACCTCAGAACCACGGCATCCTTGCATCTGTAGCCTCAGATGATGAAATTGCTTTGAAGTCTCTCAGTAGATCAGTGCTGCACACGTCCCAAACTGATGAGATTTCCCTACATGCTGCAGATTATCTCCACATTTGACTTCGTTTGCAGAGTCTAGTGCTAACACAGCCCTCTGCAGTCAGCTCGTCACATGAATCACACAAAGATTAAAAAAAAAACATTCATCTGCTCTTCTTTTTCCTGTGACCTCTGAGTTAAAGTATTATTTCTCACGACTGAAACTTTAGCCGAGTGCGACTTCCTTTTTTACACCATTTTATGTCCTGTGTGAAAAGACGGAAGAGTCCCTGTAGTGCAACAATAAGCAGCAAGAGCCTCTTTATTTAACCTCATCTAAACATCCCTACATGGACCTGGATGTCTGCATAATAACTGCTTGCTCTCTTTAGTTAGAAGGTTGAATTTTAAAATGACTTCAGGGAACCCAAAATGTCTATTTAATCTCGAGCAGCTCGACATTTCTGTTAGCAATAGTTTTTTTGTTGTAAATCTGTTTGTGTGTCTGGGACTTGACCTTTAAATGGGCGTGTGTTGTTGTACCAGTGAAGGTGTTGCATGTGCACTTTGCTTTGCTGGAGTATCATCTGTGAGTGAAGTGTGTGATCATTTTCACACCGATGCTGAAAATGTGACCTTGAAGTGTCTGATGAATTCATATTTTAAACCGACCGGCCTCCTTCCTGCGGCGCAGTGATCAAAACTTTGACGTTCCTCCTGCCGTCTTCTTCCAGGGATGGCAGCCATCCGGAAGAAGCTGGTGATAGTCGGGGATGGAGCGTGTGGGAAGACGTGTCTTCTCATCGTCTTCAGCAAAGACCAGTTCCCTGAAGTTTACGTTCCCACCGTGTTTGAGAACTACGTCGCTGACATCGAGGTTGACGGCAAACAGGTCAGACTCTGATTCCAAGATGTTAGTTTTTAGATATGCTTGAAAAAGAAATGTATCACCATCATGCATTTACAGCATGTGTCAAAGTCGAGGCCCAGGGGCCGGATCCGGCCCTCCAGATCATTTTGTTTTATTAGTTGCCTGATATTATGTTGTGCTTCTTTCTAACTTGTGTAATTTTGAAAAAAATTATTCTGGAAGAATATTAATGCCTTTTTATTATTCAAAATTATGTTGGAAAGTTACGACTTTAAAGTTTTAAAAATTGGCACTCCGCTAGCTGTTTGGACTATTTTGATATTTACTGCGTTTTTTTTTTTAAGGCTAATTAGGAGTTTAGCTAATATTTCAGCTACAAGCTAGTTGTTTGGGCTAGTTTAGGGTTTTTGGCTTTTTTAATGCTATTTTGGAGTTTTAGTGGTTCAGCTGCATGCTAGCTACTTTGGGAGACCTTGTTTTTTTTTTTTGTTTTTTTTTTTAGGCTAATTTAGCATTTAGCTAATATTTTAGCTGACTATCAGGTTCAACGTTTTCAGCTATCAACTTCAGCAGCCAAATTCAGTTGACAGCTTTCCCACTAGCATTATCGCTGGTGATGCTTTATATCTAGTTCATAATTATGTTAAAAAGTTACAAATGTGTTTTCATTTGTCTCAGGTGGAGTTGGCCCTCTGGGACACAGCCGGTCAAGAGGACTACGACCGGCTGAGGCCTCTCTCCTACCCAGACACTGATGTCATCCTCATGTGTTTCTCTATAGACAGTCCTGACAGCTTGGGTTAGTTCACACCACACACACACACACACACGCACACACAAGTGTAACGTCTGACGTCACATTCCAGTGCAAATCGTTGTTTCACTTCCTCATCATTTTAATTTTCCGCAGAGGTTATTTATAGGTTTGTAGATTGTGACATCAATTGTTGGGAAACAAAAGAACTTCTTGAAAGTTTTGAATGTAAACCTCAGCATGTTATTAGTGAAATGGACTTTCTTTGTTAAACCTGAACATCCTCAATAGTTTTTCTTCTTTCTTTAAATGACAGAAAACATCCCAGAGAAGTGGACTCCAGAGGTCAAGCACTTCTGTCCAAATGTCCCCATCATCCTGGTCGGAAACAAGAAAGATCTCCGTAATGATGACCACACGCGCAGAGAACTGGCCAAAATGAAGCAGGTACTGACTGTAAAGCCGCCTGCAAATGCTGCACGTCCACCTGACTAATTCAAGACTTCCTGGTTGCAGACGAGATGACAGCTGAAAATCATTAGTCAGAAGCAGAAACTATGAGATTTTAGAGCTGTAGCCACTTTTATTAAAGTTCAGTTCTCAGATTTGTAAACCTGTTCAGACATTGGAGCTTTAACTCCAAAAAATGTTTACGTTTGACTGCATTGAACTTTTTACGTGATCAATGTGAATCTGTTTGGAGAAAAGCAGATTTGCGCCAGTATAAAATTACTTTAAATGACTAAATTGTTGCATATCTGTGAAAAGCTGCTGTGAAGTGTTGCTTACAGAGAAAAAAAACTGCTTTGAAGATCAGCTAATTCACATTGATGGTGTAAGGAGGTGACGTGTGTCAAGCGTTGTAGGTTGTGACAGAGACCTCTCAGGTGTTCATTCATTCATTCATTTTATTTATTTCATTTTCAAAGCACACATAAGGAGTTTTACAGTAATCTAGGTTTCTGAGAAAAAAAAATAAAAATGAAAAGGGACAGAAAGAAGTAAACTTATTAACTCTGCCCCATTTAACCAAGTCAGTAAATAATTTCAGTCAACAAACAAAATTATGCAACAGATAAAGCAAGTGGTAAGAAAAAACAAACACCAAAAATAATAGGGAAAAGGCTCAAAGGTTAAAATGCAAAAAAATGAACTGATCAGGTCGCTTGTTAGTCTTTTTCTGACCACAATATGCTGTGTGGGCAGTGCTGATGTTACAGTTCTTGACTTCCTTCCAGCTGATTTCACTTCCATCTTGTCTGCCACCAAGTCTCTCTCTCCACAGTTCCTGAAAAACATGCATTTAGGTTGAGGGCTGGGTATCGACGATAATTTCTAGAAACAATTCGAGTCACCAGAGCCTGGATCCATTCAATTCAGACTTTTTTTTAAAATTCTTTTGATTCATTCATTTCAATTCGATTCAATTTTGATTTTAGACAGTTCACACATTTAGACACATTTGAGATACATTAACGATCTACTATATGTTTTGAATATATTTACATTAACCTGATATAGTTTATATACTGTAAAATGAATTGGTGAAATAATTCAGTGTTACACGGTTTCTCAAAAGGAAAAGTTCTAACAAAAATGTTTAGATGATTAACATGGAAAACATTGTTCTGCTTCTCCTGGAGAGCGTTTCAGTTTGGCCACTAGGTGGAGATCGCGCTAGAGCAGAACACCTTATTCCAGAACAAAAAAGTGTTTTAGAGCACAAATGGTTACTTAAAAAATATTTTCTTAAGAGTTTGGAAATTCATCCCTGAGAATTTAGTCAGAAATGTGTGTATATGTTAGCATCAAGCTAGCGAACTTTAGCTTTATGTTCTAAATCGGTTGATATTGTTATGATTATTGATCTGTTGTGTTTAAATCGATTCTAATTGATTTATCAACCCAGCCATGCGGTGACATTTCGGGATGGGTGACCGAATCCTAACCCTCCCCTCCTTTTTCCTCCCACAGGAGCCTGTGAAGTCAGAGGAAGGCCGGGACATGGCCGGGCGCATCGCAGCTTTCGGTTACATGGAGTGCTCTGCCAAGACCAAGGACGGCGTACGGGAGGTGTTCGAGATGGCCACCAGAGCGGCGCTCCAGGCCCGCCGCGGAAAGAAGAGCAATAAATGTGTGGTGCTGTAAAGACAGCAGGCATATACGGACTATTTTAACCCTGGCTGATGCGCCGGGGGCGAGGGCTCGGGAGGGGGGTGGGGGCGGAAAAAAACAAGAGTGAGGCAAAGGTCTACCACTGTAAACGGGCTGTCTGATGGACTCATTTACTCTGGGACTCGGGTTTGGGAATCTGTAAAGGAGAGGAACGGGTGAGCTCGTCACCTGTGGGTGTGCCATCAGGTTGGGGGAAATTGACACCAGCTTACCTGCGAAGAGTTGGTGCTTTTAGTCTTTTCAAGCCACTTACACGTTAGGATAAGAAGTTGCTCCCAGTTCTTGTTCAGACGCTGGCTGCTTCGTTTGAAGAGTAACGAACGGTTTCGTTCCTGCCCGGATGAGTCGACAGGAGCTAAAGTAGTACAGGTGTAAACAGGTTATTTCTCCCCCATTATTCATTCATGGATTCAAGTTTTTTGAGGCCAAACTAAGTTTCTGATATTTCTATTTGCTGCTGGTTGCATCCTATTTCCCAGCAGTCCTACAAGCAGATTTCAGAATAAGAGCTTTTGAAAGTTGATCGTATTATTAAAGCAGTCACATGCTAATGGGACTTTTTATTTCAAGTCAGAGGTGAAATGTTGGCATGCACAGCTCGGTGCCAACTCGTCTTTTACTGCTGTTAATTCTGCTCTCACGGATTCAAATGAAGCTGCACTCTGGAGATGATCTGCTAAAGGTTCAGTTCACTGAAAGCTGGTTTGAGATGTTATTGACTGAAGAAGGATGTTCACTTCGGATCAGCTGTGGAAACCTTACATGGCGAGTGCTGTTTTTCTATTCTGAAGAGATGACGAGTCAGCATTTGGTTCTTCTGGGGACGTGGATTTGGGCTGAATCTAAGAAAAATGCGACTGAATCCTAGTTTTTGCTGGTGACGATGAGGAAGCAGCCTCATCATCCTCCTCTTCCTCTGGTTTAGACCAGGACAAAGAACAAGGACAGGAAAGAGTTGTTTACTGAACTAAACAAACAAACAAAAGTGGCGTGTAGATTCTTTTTTTTTTTAAGTTAGGATGTCATTTATATAAGTTTTATTTAATTGAACTGCTTTTACAATTTTCTTAAAGATCGCAGACTTTAAGAATGTCAGGTTGGATCATCAAAAGTATTTAAAACTTATATTTTCGTCAAAATTATTGTAGTTTTTCTTCTATTTCGGAGAATCCATCACCAGCTATTAGTGACAGTTTTAACAAAGATCTCAAAGTTGTAGATTTCTGTTCTTCTTCCTTGTCTTCAGGATGAACCCTGGTCCCAGAACCAGTCTTGTTTTGTACTTGTTTCGAGCTTTTAAATATGTCAACAGTATTTTTAAACAAAATAGGGGGAAGACTAGTACTCATTTATTAATGCTTTAGTTCTTTTTTTTGGCGCTTTATCTGCGTTTCTCTGAAGTAGGTTTGAAAGTCCTGTCCATTATTCTTTCCATGTTTCTGTTGAGCAGTCAGGAGAACGGCTGGCCTCTCGACTGCCTGTTTAAAATCATTGCTAGGATCACCAGTGCTGTCTGTTTTTTTTTTTTTTTTTTTTTAAACACAATACTGGGCGAAAAGACAACATTTAAAAGCAACTCAAGTTGATCCAACATGTAATTTTTATTTCTGAAATGTTTCTTGTCATTTTGAATCCTGATGTTTGGAATGCTGAAGCAGTGACATAAACAAAGAAACAGGAAAACCATGCTGTATGCAAAAGTCTGTAAATATGAAATGTGGGTTTGTTCATACTAGAATATTCACATGCACATGACTGGAAACTGTATTTGTAAACTAGCTTTGGTTTGTGTAATAAATTACTTTCTATAACCTCCAGTTCTTTTTTCATTATAGTTTCAAGCTCTGAGGAGAAAGAATGCACACAAACGAAAAAATAAGATTAGTAACTTTAATGATTCTTATACAGAAAAAGTTTAATTTTTGGGATTTCCAATTTAAACATATCAGAATTCCCAAGGTTACTTACCTCTAAAAAGAATTTGGATTTAACTGATTTTCTGTCCAGCCATCTTTCCATTGAGATATGTCTTTGCCCATTTTTAATTTGTTATGTCAAGACTGTATTTTTCTTCTTTTATTGGGGAAAAATGATTGTAAAACATTCATATTTAAAATAAAGAAAACATTTGTGCACATTTTGTTATTTCTTTTTCCTGAGATGGAGGCCAAAATGAGACAAATCTGGAAGGAAAACCCCTCATGGAAGGCATGGCGGTGGTAGTATCATGTTTTAGGGTTCATGAAAAATCAAAGAATTGCATTTTCTTTTGCGTTAAAACCCTTTATCCACTGAAATGAACAATGCAATAGAAAATGGAAAGGTAACAAATATGCTCATTAAGTATGACTCAGGTAAAGGTAACCATCATTTTGTCCGCTGAGAAAATACCAGCACTTATCTATTAAGGTTTCCCAGCATCCCCTGCACTGAGGCCTGTGCAGCGGAGCGTGGGAGGCTGGGGTGAGGCGGCTTCAGCCTGTGTGGGATGATATTAGTAGCTGTGAAGTTAGAAAGCAGGCATCTGCGACTGCAGAACGAGGAGCCGCTCCGTGTCCGACAGAACGCAGGGGTTGTGTAAGCGGTTCAGAGAGAAACCCCCGTTAGCATCTCAGATGAAGACAAACTTACATAAGTTAGATCAAATATGCGATTTGAAGTATTCTCAGCACCAAATGCTGCAGAAGATGTAAATGTACACGTGGAGGAGCAGCAGCTCTAATTTTATTTGCAAGGAGAAACATAACAGGAATGAAGCAATTAAAGCTGTGACTCATTCACAGAGGTTGCTTAATAATCTCGAACCTTGAGGCGAATATTTTAACGACGGGCTTCTGGAACATGGAAGAACACAGTGTGGCTTATTTGAAGGTGAGGAGGAAGGATAAATATACAGGAAATGGGAGTGTGGGTAGAAGGTGGATGTCCCTATGGTGGACTATATGAGGGATGGTGGGTGGATGTGAGGAAGGAGCAGGTTGTGCTTTTCTGAGCTCCCTGTGAAATTAGCGTCCCCTTTTAAGAGGCCACTTTGTGTCTTTAGCGCAGCAGAAATAGAATCAGGCAAGACCCCTGATAGGTTTTTTAATTGTTAGCTTGAAAAAACCAAGAAAGAAATCCTTTCTTTATAGCAGTTATTTTTTAAATATAGGTATACTGTATTGGTATTATCTTGTCATTTTGAGTGTTTATGCATTTTAATTATTAAAAATGTTAAAATATCAGAAATATTTAGTCCTGTGATTGATTCTCAGTGGGTTCTCACCAATTATCGATCTTTTATTTTTGTTTGAAGATGCTGTAAAACGTTAAATTCATCATGTTTAGGTGAGACTCTCCTTTGGAGGTAGGTAGGGGGCACACAATGCAAGACTGGCTGTCGTGAGCACCAATGTGCCTGACAACTACTTGAATTGTTTAATTTTTGTTTTTTTTTTTTGTTTACAAAAATTATTGGCACTGTTGTTCATTTCTACTATTAACACGGAATTTTACAGATAATTCCTATTCAATTGGTGTAAATGCTTGTCAAAAACATACTGATTTCTGCCACGTTACACAAAAGTGTCTATATTTTGTTGCACAAAATAAGACACAAGTTGTTTATTTAGAGAATAAACACACCATAATGATTCTCCTGCTCCTTTCTGTACGTTTTTCAGCACATAAAAACTCAATGACACTTCAGCAATCTTGGTATCAAAGCGTTCAGCTCGTTCAGGACATTACTGCTATTGTGTTTGAAATTAATAAACTTTATAGTTTTTTTAAATAGCCTATTTACCAAAATATGCCCAATAGAAAATTAGCTTTAGCTAATATTTTAGCAACTTGCTAACTTTTTTTGCTAGTTGGTTATCAACTGCGTTTTTTTTTTTTTTTTTAGCGTCTATTTTAGCAGCAGGCTAACGTTTTTAGCTAATTTAGTTTAATGAGGAATTTTAGGCTGTTTTTGAGTTTACCTAGAATTTACACAATGTGCTAACGTTTTTGACTAATTTGTTGTCAACTGAGGTTTGTATTGGCTAATTTAGAGTTTATGTTCTATTTTAGCAACAGACTGACATTTTTGACTAATTTATTTACTGAGATTTTTAAGATGATTTTGAGTTTAGCTAGTATTTAAGCAGCAAACTAGCTTTATTGGCTAATTTGGCATCTACTAAGGTTTTTTGGGGTAATTTGGAGTTTAGCTCATATTATATACAACACACTAAATATTTTTTCAAAATTGGAATGTAATTTTTAAGCAGTTATGCTACAAAATCTTCAGAAGTTTAGGTCAACTTCAGCACCTTTGCATAATTTTTTAAACAAAATTTCCATTATTTTAGCAAATGTAAAATTTTGCAAACGTTTTTTAGGCTTTAGCTATTAAAGTAAAGCATCACCATTTTTAGCAAAAAGTTTCAGCATCTTCAGCGACTACTTCGAGCAAAAAGCATTTACACTAGCATTATCGCAGGTGAAACTTTTCTAGTTACGATTGTGTTCAACGGAAGCTAAGAAATAAATGGGGATAAATTTTTCTAAAAAAATATCTGTTTTTATTGGGATTTCAATAAATATCGTGAGCCATGTATCGTGAATCGTATTGTATCGTGAGGTGCCCAGTGGTTCCCAGCCCTACTTAAAACCATTGTGATAATTGGACTTACTTTTTGGTAATTTGCAGGTTTTGGAATAAAATGAGCCAAATCGGTTTAAACATTCTGCAAAGTAAAGCCATACACTGAACTTTTAATACGACAACCTTTGACAATCACTGACTATCTATGACCTACAATGTGTTTGAGTTACAAAATGACTTTATTAAAAGTCAAAGTTTACTATCCAGTGGTAAAAACCAGTGGTCTAGGTTTGTTTCCAATCAAACTGAGGTTCTCTCTGATTAGACTATAGTCTGAATAGGCTCCATCATCAGAGTGGAAAACTGGACCAAAATGACCACCGTAGCCAGGAATTGTACAGGATGTAAACAGAGTACAAAGGAAACAACTGATGGGCTCCAGAGAAACATGCAGCAATGATGAAAGACAGCAACTCGTGGAAATGTGATTGGATGAATGCAGGTTCATCAGAACATCTTTTAACGTGATACACATTGTTTTTCACACTACAGAGCAGCCGGAGCCTAGCCTGGCTACTGATGGGTGAAGGCAGGATATACCCTAGACAGGTTGCTGGTCTTTTGCAGGGCCTCAATCACACACCCGTATCCACACCTAGGGACAATTTAGAGTCACCAATTAACCTATGAAGCCTGTTTTTGGATGGTGGGAGGAAACTGGAGTACCCAGAGAAAATCCTCACTTGCATGGGCAGATGTTTTTGGGTCCCCCAGCTGGGACTTGAACCAGGGGATCTTCTTGCAGCAAGGCAAGAGTGCTAACCACTGCGCCACCAACGCTGAACGCAGCCAGTGTGGCGGTGGCAGTGTCAAGTTTCAATGTTAAGTCAATGTAAAGACGCGATCTGCTGCAGGATGGCGCGATTTCCGTGACGACCTTGACGCGGCACGTCAACCAATCAGGGACTCAAGTTGTGGGCATGTGACTTTTTCAGTGTCTAGGTCAGAGAGTAAAACATTCAAGATGGCGGCTCGATGCGAGGATTTTCATCATGGACTTCCATCCATTTTCTCAACTCACGGGGGCGGCTGGGTTCCCGGAAACTGTCCCTGTTACTGTTGGGTGAAGGCGGAAAACATCCTGGATCACCAGCCCGTCACAGAGACATTGAGCTGAATGGACGGCTATGTCGGTATGAATGCACCATCAGTCCGGATCAGAAGACTATCCAGTCTGAATATAGCATCCATCTACAACCACAACTGAAGTTTTGTTGACCTTTGATCTTGGTAAAAGGCCGCCATCTTAAATCCTTCCTCCTTCTCCCCAACACTTTTAAATTTAAACTCTTTTTGATCCAATGCTTCCCAACTCCTCAAGCATCATTAAAGCTAATGGGGGATTTCAAGTTTGTAGTTTTTTTTAACTGTGTTAGTTACTTTGATTTATGTCTTTCAGAAGCGAGCAAATTGAAATAATCAATAATCAACAATAAATTGATAAAACTTTAGCGTCATCGGAAAGACAAAGCTTAGGTGTCTTCTCATAGGAATTAATAACTAAAGAAAATAAGTTTTTAACCCTGTATGTAAAGCTTTTTAAAGCTTAGTTGAGTATAAAAACTTAAGAAAATGTAGGTGATATTTTGAAAATCTGTTCTAAGAATCAAGAAAAGCTATTAAAAAGTCTTCCAGCTAGCATTTACTGAGGGAAATAAAGACTGTTGGTCTGAAGAAAGATCAAGAAAAGGAACTGGAGTCAAACAGGAAGGAAGGAAGGAAGCTCGTCATCGACTCCACCAAACAGTGGCAGAGCTCTTAGACATAACGCTGCTTCTGGTGCAACACTTGTGAAGGAATGAGCAAGAGGGAGGGTGCTGCGGTTGACTAGCAAGACTGTTCCTTCTTTCTCTCTTTGTCCTCCTTCTAGCGCTCCGTCTCCACCAGACTCTCCCGTTTGCTCCTCGGGCGAGGACTGGCGCACTATCAGGAGCCGCTGCCGTCTTTATATACTGTTCTATTTTTAACCTCTCGCAAGCCAAACTATTTTTAACCAATATGAGCTCACGGCTCGCCCGGCTCAGCCAATGAGACGAGAGAATGGAGAAAAACGACGGTCCAATCAAAAGAGAGGCAAAGAGAGAGGGGGCGGGTTACACAAGATCCCATCATCTGCAGTGAAGGAGAGGAAAAAAGAAAGAGGTCTCACTCTGACGCATTTTCAAAAGGCCACAAATGTTCTAAAAGGGAAATTAATGACAAAATTAAAGAAAAAAAATGGTCTACATAAAAAGCTTTAACTTAAACATATACAAAATCTTCGAATTAGATATTTTCTAAATATAAAACATGGTATATATCAGCATTTGTCTTCACTAATACTCATTTGTGAATCTTGATTTTAACTAACGAAATAAAAAAATACATTCCAAATATAGTAGTTTCGTAAATAAAACATTTGCATTGTTTTTGTTATGATCACAGACTGAGACTATGGCAAGTGATTGCCTGCTGGTTGTGAGTCATCAACACACCCACTTTTGTGTTGTCTCCAAAATTTAGAACTTCGATTTTTATCCTCTGCGCTCACGGAAACATCGTGAGGCATCTGTTCCTCTTGTGACGAGGCTTCCTCTGCTTACAGAGGCGCGTGCGCACACACTTACACGTGTATTCTACCGGTTTATGCCTTGGCGCGCGCCCTCGAGAACTGCGCCCCCGCGCGCCCCAGAAGTTCCAACGCATTTACGCCGGGAGCGCGCAGGAGGAGGTCAAATCACATCGTTCCGAAATACGCGCTCCACCCTGTTAGACCTTTCATCACATCTGTTAAAAAAGTTTGAAAGGAAACTTTAGTTTAATCAATTTGAGTTTCTTTTCTTTCTTTCTTTTTTTTTTTTTTTTTTTAAGAAACATTGAAATGAAATTAATAGCTATAAAAATTAAAGCAGATGGTTAATATATTTTTCTGAAACCAAAGTTCATGGAATATGAACACTAATATGACAGATATTAAGTGATTATTAACGGGAAATGAAAATAAGAGTCATCACTTTGATTAAAGACATACTGGATCATTCAGTCAGAGGGATTTACACCAACGACAGTTATTTTCCTTGCAGTCACTCCGAAAGATTCAAAAATGAGGGGGATTTGGGCAATTTAACTAACAAAAATATCCGTTTCATGATTGAAATATTACTTAATACTACTTTTAAGTAGTTTACATATTTAAAGTCAGTAGTTCAACCTTCGTCTTCTTTACACTGGCTCAGTCTGACCTCTAGTGGTCCAAACATGTCATTACAACCCGAACGTTTTAAATAAAGTTTAAACGAATTTGTAAAATCTTTCAATGTCGCTGTTCTCTCATCATTTGAATTTATATCCTGTTTTATAACTTTTTTGTTATGTTTAACTGAAACAAAAAATCAACTTTATATACGTATAACGTTTGGGTTTAAGGTTGTTCTCGCGGGATCTAAAACATCGCGATATCTTCACAGTTCACAAACGTGTAAGATCAAGAAACCACGCCAGATGGCGGCAATGACTTTCTGGGAAGAAACGAAAATTGGTTCGAAAGAAATGATAAAAGGTAATTTTGAATTTATTTATCTCTAATTTAATGTGATTAATAAAACGTTTTAGATGAATGTATTAAATATTTAATCGTTTTTGAGGAAAAAAAAATACTTTAAAATAAAGAAATTTAGAGAAACATAAAAATAAATTGTAGCAGAAAGACTTGAGGTAGCAAAAGAGGATGCAAAGAGACCAAACTTGCAAATGTCCTCCTTATTATTTCCAAATGTAATTACGAGATGACCTTGCTTGAACTGAACGCCACTTATGGTGAGTAGCTGCTAATTGGAAATGAAGTGATGGTGATTATTTCAACAGGAACAGCTGAGGTGTGTGGAAATGTAAACCTGATGTGATCATTACACAAACAGAATGCAAAAACCCTCACAAAACTGCCTTAAATGAACCATGCCATTAGATAAAACTATTTTATCTATCAATTGAAAGTGTGCTAGCAATTTTTAAAATCAGATTCAAGGGCCGCACATCAATATGAACATGCAGGGACCAGCAGAAAATGAGAGCAAACATTATTGCGATTAGTGGATGGCTGGGTGCCCCCTTAGAGGGGTGGGGGGATCTCGGTCACCCGGAGAGAGCTCCTCTGCTTTGAGAGGAACCAGTTGAGGTGGTTTCGAGCATCTGGTCCGGATGCTTCCTGGACACCTCCCTCCCTGGGGAGATGTTCCCGGCGTGCCCCACTGGATGGAGGCCCCAAGAAAGATCCAGGACATGCCGAAGGGACTGTCTCGCCTCGGGGTCCCCCCACGGTAGATGGAGGAAGTCACAGTAGAGAGGAAAGTTTAATGCCCCCGTGACCCTATCCAGGATGAGTGGAAGAAGGGGAATGGATTATTTAGGGTTTGTTTTGGGAGTTTTTTTTTTTAAATAAATTGTTGATTTCAGACAGAACCCTGAAACTCAGGGGGAAAAGAAATTCTTATGGCTGAAGTATAAAAGCAACAGACCAATACACATTTTGCATTAGTTTCCACAGTCTGAAATTTTTATTTTTGCATCGTCACAGGCAAAAAAAATGTCAGAATGTGATATAGAAGTGAAAACTCCAATTTTTCCAATGGTGGCTGGAGTGAAAATTGTCCATTAAGGGATCCAAATCCCATATTAGACAGGTACTCAGATATTAGACAGGTATTCAATTCCATTAGGTTCAGTTCAGTTACGTTCGGTTCTGTTTGGTTCAATTAAATCAATCAATTCCATTCAATTAATTCAATTCAGTTTCATTCAATTCATGTAATTCAATTCAATAGGCTGAAGGCACGACCTACTTCAGCATTCGGTAAGTGACCGCTCAGTCATTTCCGGTTGGGGCAGCAGGCTGTTGTTTATATGTAAAAACATTATAGTAGTATTTGGACTTCAAAATATGTTTTTTGGAGCGACCGAGAGTCACTATAAATGATGTTAGGTGTATTGTTAGTTTTTCTAGCAAAATATTTCAAAATAAAGATGCAAGAAGGATTTAAATTGTTTTTGCTGTCCTACATATAAAACTTCAAAGGTAACTTGCTAAGACTGATAGTATTCCCACGTATTTAAATGTTAAATGTCGTATACTTGTATAGCGCTTTTTACCTTCCTTTGAAAGCCCAAACCGTTTTATAGTCATAGACCCATTCACACACACATTCACACACTCTTGCGACCACTGCAACACATTTATGCGCGACCAGCTCAAAAGCTGATGGAAATTCATGTTTGCGACACGTAATAGGTGCAGGAAAAATGCAGATTGCTTTTTCACATATTTGGTCTGGATCCAAAGCTAAATGTCGCAGTATTTAAGGAAGTCCCGTAAGTTGTCACACAGCTAGAGCGCGGAGCGCAGCTGCGGCTGCGATCGTGAACTATTTGCAGCATTATTCCAAACCGGAACCGTAGTCCTAACATTAACTGTGTAGCCAAGAAAAAAGAGAATGCAGTATTTAGATAATTACATGCGAAAACGATTGTCACTTTTCGTCTACGTCTGATTATCGCTGTTTTTATCTTTATTACCTGTTTGTTTTGTTTTTCAATTCGGCAGAATTTTCCTAAATTTGTGCCGATGTAATTTCAATTTTAGGTAGAAGCAGTCTGATATTTTTCCCTTTCCCTTTCCTAAAATGTTTAGCACAAGCAAAGGTTACTGTTAGCGCACGCTGTTACATGAAGAGGGCAGAGGCTCCTCATCATCTGCTGAGAGTACGATCACTAGTCCGAAAGTCACTTCAAAGTTTGTAAAGGTTTCTTTTGATTTTAAGTGCTCTACGTTTCATCTCAATACAGTACATGGTAGAATTTTGTGAGTATTTGGACTTTGCCTTTTTGGATGTCATTGCATAGACACATTACGACAAACTAACACACAATGTAAGAAATAGTGAAAATAAACCAACACCAAGGAAAGTACATGGAGATTTGCTAAGTTCACGCATATAAATAGTCACAACCGGAAGCAAGTAAGCTGTCTTATTTGAAACCGAAAATATGTCAGTCCATTCAATTCAGTTCAATTCAATAATTCAATTCAATTCTTTTCCTATATCCCAGTATTAGAACACAGTTGTCTCACTGGGTTTCACACCAGTAATTCCTAAAAAAACATAAAATCCGTCATACGATATACAAAATAGCTGATATTCTACCCTTGACTCAAGACGCTTAACCTTCTTAGTTGTTATAAAACCTGTAGTTTGCTTTTGTGTCGATGAAATAATTAACTGTAAATCAAGGTTTCATAATTCTCGTCCTCTTTTTTATTTTCCCATATTACGCTCAGTGATCATGCGCTGCAGATGATCGTATATCTGGTATCAGGAGCCCCCCGTTTCACTAATTGGCATCTGTGAAGTGGCCATGTTGGGTCAGAAACCAAACAAAACGACAAGATGGCTTTGAGGTCTCATTAACGGCTCCATTCTCCCTCACTTCAGGAAACACGGCGAACGGATATGAGTTAATGGAAGCTGAGTGTGTGTGTGTTTATGTGCTAGCCAGAGAATAGCAGTGGTGGAATCTGAGATCAGCGACAAAAGGGAACATCAACCAGAACTTAAATGCTAATTGACTAATTTAGGTCATTTGTTGGAGGAAAATCCGAGGCTTTTTGTTTGAGCTAACCGAGCGTTTACTTGTTGTTAACAAGCCGACTGATGAGGCTGGCAACAAGCTTCAAATGAGCCTGTCTTAATGGCCTGGAAGTTTAGACGGTCTGAGTTTGTCTGTGTGTGCCAGCCGCTTAAAAAACAATCCAGTGACACAACGTCATTTCATTCCTTAATGATCCAAACTAGTTTTGTAAATTTATGAAAATTGTGTTTTTAACATGTTTTTGTTGCATTTTTATGATGATGGAGGGCATATTTAAAGAAAATTAAAACGAAGATTTCATTTCTGAGTTTTTCTTCATCCAAACTGTGTGAATCTGGAGCATACAATAAAATAATAAAACGCCTCGACACCTGGTCAAAAAATGATCTGAAAGAATCTTTAAGGAAAAAACTGAGATAGTGTACAGTTAAAGTTGAACATTTCTGGAATTCATTTCCCTAAAGGGAAATAAAAAGTTGTTGTTGGTGAAAGAAGATGAACACAAGCGGCAGCACATGAATCATCAACTCCCAAGCTGTTAAGATCACGGCGTGATCTGAAGTTTTCCTACATTTTTCTTGTTTCTCCATGACCTTCGGATTTTTGAGAATTCCTCAAAACTGCAGGAAGTTGTTCATCCTCTCCGTGCTGCATAAACACTTGAAGGAATTGTGTTGCTAATAAATTTTGGTGACTCAAAAAACGTTTCATTCCAGTACAGTACCAGTTACTCAAGAAATTACACAACAATCATAAATCTATGTTCTGCTGCAGTTGGTATTTGTTTTCCTCTTCTTGCCAGTAGATATACTGTATGTCAACACAGTCATCCTGCTGAAGGTCACCCCAGCAGCAGCTGGTTACACAATTTAAGGTGACTTTATCTTGTTCTTCACCAATCAAGAAAACCTCAGGGTTGATTTAAGTTCCCCTAACTTAATAAGTATGTGTGTTATCAGGTCAGAACACTTTAATCCCAATCATTTGAAGTGCAGTCCTAAAAAACCCCACTAATTATCCGATAACCAACAAGCAGGGAGAATACTTTAACGAATCCCAATTCCTTCGAGGGAATTGATGCTTCTTCGTTTTCCGGGAAACCTAAATTCATTATTTATCCCTGTGAAGGAATAAATTGTCCCTGTTGTGATCTTCAGCTGTTGAAAAATTCAGCCTGAATCCCAGAGAGCTGGTGTCTAATGACAACAACGGAAGGAGGACGATGCTGGCTTTAAAGACACGCACCTATAAAGATGGTGTTTTTAACATGTTCTTGTAGCATTATTCTCATGATGGAAAGAAAATTAATCTTAAAATTGCATTAATAAGGAGCAAGTGAAAAAAAAAATAATTAAAAAAAAACTTGTTGTGACGTAGGACCTACAACATCTGTACTTCGTCTTTCACGAACCCTGTGGTATCTTCGATGCTTTGCACCATGATTGTTTGTGGACGCAGGGTTAGCTCTGTAAGAAAACGTCAATTTTAATATGTGGCAGACCTTGCAGCTCTTTAGTTTGGACACAAACACCTTGGCAACAACACTGGAAACTCATATTAGAAGACATTTATGACTCGTAGCATTCAAACATTAACTGGAACAAATTGCAAAGTTTTTCCTATGCCGACATTAAAGCGAAAATCCGCTAATGGAACACGAGTGTGCTACAGCATCCCAAACTTGCCAATTTCTTGGGAAAATAATGAAAGCTAACATCCAAATGCTCTTTCATTTATTTACAATCCTTTCCAACTGCGGTCAAATGAGCCGCCGTTCACATTTCCGTGGTCACATCAAGAAGCTCCGTGGAGTCTGTTGGAGATTTTCCAGCGTTCTCAGGACTGGTACCGTAAGTATTGGATGAAACTCACACCAAAAATCCAGTGACGCTGATTTGACCACAGAAATGTGAACGGCGGCTCGTTTGACTGCAGTCAATGTGAAGATACCATCTACTCTTCTCCAGAACCTGAACTAGACACGCTAGCTGGACCAGATGAAGGTTAAGTGCATGTGCAGCAGAGCAGAAGACCATTCATTCAAACAGAGTCTGTCCGAGACAGTTTGATTGACAGATTTAATAGGAGAAATAGTCAGAAATGCAAAAACAATATGATTTTCTTATTACATTTGTTCTCTTTCATAGGGAAAATGCCACAAATGCAAGTTAAAAACTCAAAAAACAGGATTTTCATTGGAGGGGGACTTTAAAGTGAAGGCTAAATTGATGAATGGCGTGTGGGGTGACACAAGAAGCCAGCTTACATAGAAGTGAGGTAGCTCTTCTTTACTGAAATTGGGCCAAAGCTTCACCCTGGGGTTGTTAGGGGCTGTAAGCTAGTGGGAGAGCATATCAACAAAGGGATGATGGGAAATTGAGGCAGCAGTCTCGCCCCCAACTCAGAGGTGAATTTCTATTGACATTCTGCAGAAATGATGTCCTACAAAATTACACAGGTTTTGAGGATTTTTTTTCTTCCTAAAAATAATCATAAATAATAAACTTCTATTTTAAAATAGATCAAAAGATGATCCGTGGGACTCAAATGAGTGCTTTTGAGTGAAACAGAACATTTTGCAAAAGAGTTTGACTTGTTTTGAGATGATTGTTACTTTCCTTTTATGGCTACACACAAATTCAAATGATGAGAAAAGGCATACAAATACTTAAAAGTTGTCAGCTTTTACTGTTTTTGTGTGTGTATTTTTAAACATTAGAGTCACATAATTTAGCTAATTGTTTTGCTATCAAACTTTAAAAAACCAGAGACTGAAAGAAAGATGAAGGGTGGAGGAGAAAGAGGGCCAGGGAGATCTGAATAAACATGAAAGCTGATTTCTTTTTCTCATTTCCACTTTAAGTAGGTTTTCCCAGAGCAGTGAATGGACGAGTGTGTTTGCTGCGTGTGTGTGTGTGTGTGTGTGTGGGTTGGGTGGCCACAGAGATCTGGGATCTCTTTCTCCCTCCGCCTTTCGGAGGGAGAAAGAGAGAAAGCACATGCAGGGACGAAACTCAGAAGGGTAGATAGCTGTCAGGCTGCGAGGAGGCAGCGCAGAGACGACTTCGTCTTTTCTGGGAACACGTGTGTTAGCTGAATCTGAAAAACAACAACAGATGGTGAGGTAGAATGTGTGTGTGAGTGCTGCTCCTACAAGAAGTGGTGAATTATTCTAAGGATCTGGACTGTTTAAAGTGTTTGGATTCAGCATCTTTGTGAGTTGGAATTACACTCGAACGGTGACACGTTCGAGACTTTGACTGGTTGGCTGAAGTTGTCGGATTGAAGCTGTGGAGAAGATGTTTTGGCTGGTGGCATCAGCGCTTGTAATCCAGCTGGGGTCCACTCTGACGGGAGCGTGGAGAGCATCTCAGCCGAGGCTGCAGTTCACTCACTCCGGTAAGAGCCACATGTGCTTTCAGCATGCCTCTGACCGTCTACTACATCAGTCATTCTCCCCACACACGCCCACACACACACAGGTGGAATGACTCACACCGTTCCCTTTAATCTTCTTTCTTTCCTTCTTCATATATTTGACAGATTATGGCAAAGTTTTCTTCTTCTTTTTCCCCCCATGATTGACTGAATTCTCCTTCAACCGTCTCCCTTATACACTCTGAAGCTTTGTCTGCAGACCCGGATCACCACTCCTCTTTCAGACATTTCCAGACCTGTCCACACAACCTGCAAACCAAAACACATCATGGAATTTATGGTCTTTTTGTGCAATTTTGTATTTTATTTTTTTCTAAATCTGATTGAACATTTTAGAGACTGATCACATGGGATAAAACGGGACAAGTTGCAGTCCATTTGACATGAAAGTGAATGCAAGGTGCAATATTTTAAGAAAAAACAATGTTTTCTACAGAGAATAGAGGAGATGAAAGACTTTTTTTTTTCAAAATCATGAATCTTTTTGACTTAAAAACTGAAATATACTTATAAATAAACAAAGTTTACATGAAGAGATGTTTTTGGTGCTAGTGGTCAACAGAAATTAAAGATCCACTCCAATGTTCTTGTAGCATTTGTTTCCACAATGGAGGACATATATAAAGAAAATTACAATTAAAGCTGGATTTCTAAGTATTTCTTCATTCAATTTGATTTGAAATTGTTTATTTCAAGCAATCAAACAAGAATGCATGAGAAGTACAATAAATAGACATACATCCATACAAAGATATATCAGTCCTAAGATAACTTGGCAACAAATTATAGATGGCTTGAAAGGGAGCGGGAGGAAATACATTTATATAATCCCACCCCGGCTCGATCAAACCATTTCCTTTACATGAAATATCATTTTCTGGTTCAAAACTTCTGATCGGACAGTTTTACCTTACTAACGTAGCTACAGGCCATTAGAAATCCTCGATAGGAATCAGTGGCAGACAAAAAATACAGTTTGAAAAAGCTTGTAGTTGTTATGTACAAACTACAATCAGCAGGTCACAGATAGGGCTGGGTATTGATTATATGTTCCAGAAACGATTTGGTTCACAAAATCCTGGATCGATTTGATTCACATTTTTTTTCTTTGATTCTTTTGATCGTTCAATTCAATTTTTAGTTTACACATTTGTTTAGAAATGCACTAATAATTTACTATATATTTTGGAATATATTTCTGTTAATCGGATACAGTTCACATACTGTTAAATGTGTGAAAAAATAAGATTGTTATACAGTGTTGAATGGATTCTCACAAGGAGAAGTTCTAACAAAAATGTTCAGATCATTAACTGTAAACATTGTTCTGCTTCACCTGGAGGGCGTTTCAGTTTGACCACTAGGTGGCGATTGCACTATAGCATTACACCTTATTCCAGAAGAAGACGAATGTATGAACAAAAATCAATGGTTTAGACTACAAATGGTTACTTTAAAAATATTTCCTTGAAAGAGTTTGGAAAGTTCATACCAGTGAGTTTATAAAGATGTTTATTTAATCATCAATGTATGTTTAGGTTGACTGAGCGTTAGCATTAACCGTCCAATGGGAAATTCCATTATACGTTAGCATCGAGTTAGCTGACTTTAGCTTTATGTGCTAAATTGATTTATATTTTATGAATCGATTATTGATGTGTTAAACTTAAATCAATTTAATTTGTTTTTATTAACCCAGCCCTATTCACAAGCTCCCTGCTCCACTCCATTCCGATATACGTGAATAGATCCATTAACGTCTTCATTTTCCTCATCTGAGCTGGTATTTGGTTCAAAACTGTACAGCTGGATATTTTTGATATTGCCATTTTTGTTGCACTGCTAATGTTAAGTTCGGAGTTGTGAGGGGCTGTAAGCTAGAGAGAAAGTGGAAACACAGGGATGATGGGAAATGAGAGCAAGTTTACAACTCAGAGCCAAATTTCTGCCGCTCTGCTGACACTATGTCCTGGAAAACAACTGTTTTTTAAAATTAGTCTAATAACAGCATAATCACAATTAAATACCAGTGGGAATGCTTTGAAAGTAAATCAAAAGATGATTGGATGCAGACTTTAAATACATTTCTTCCCAATCAGAACAAAAACATCCCAAATGCAGGTGGGACACTTTTTTTTTCCCCTTTCAAATTTATATCTTCTTGCAGTTTGTTAGCATCTTGGAACTATTTAGCAATTATTCATCAAAACCAAAGACATCCTCCCTGTCATAAATTTACCCCTTGTTAGCACAGCCCCCCCATCCCCCTTCAGGATTTGAAGAAGTGTCTGTCTGTTGGATTATTTATGCCTTACAAAGAAATAATTATCAGATGGCAGAAATCCCAGATCCACATCACCACCATGTTAATTATTTCTTGGCCCCGGGCTGATCTGTTTACCTCTGTGAAATCTATGAGCTCCGTGCTGGTTAATAAAACTGGATGTGAACAGCAGAAGCTCCCTTTGGAATATAAAGGTGACTGCAGGTCTTCGAAATTTCAGCACTGAACTGCATAAACAGGGAGTTGCATAAGGATAAACTGTGCAAGCGGCGTGTTTGTGGTGAGCTCCGGCTCGGATAGTCGGTTGACGCTTAAGCTTTACGTCTGCTGGGACCATCAGAAGTGTTGGGCTGACTGCAGAAGAGAGGGATTTGAACATGATGGACGGGTCACAGACGGGTCATTTGGTCTGTTCACACAAACAATGGCTGACTTAACACTTTGACCCTTGTTGGTTGTTTGCTGATAAAGGGAACGAGAAAGCTCTGCTTCTTGTAATTAAAACTCGGTTTGCCCTCTAAGATCAGTTTTTCATTTCCAATAATCATAATTAATGGAGGCACCAAACAATCTGATTATATTAATTCTACAAGCTCAATAAAGGACGGTGTCGGCGAGTTGAAGGTGAAAATCAACAGTTACGATCTAAAAAGTAGAAAAAATGGAAGAAAAATCTACTCGTTTCAGTTCTGTGTGAGGTTTTAAGCATACCGGTCACACATTTGCATGTATGTGTTTGTCAAAAGCACATCTGTCCATAAACAAACCCGCTCGGTTGTCAGAATCGCTGCCCACGTTTCTGTTTTTCTCAGAGCCGAAGCATCAAGTGTCTGAGCAGCAGAGGTCTCTATAGGAGCCAGAATCTGTGGAGGCTTTGATGAGCCAAAGGGAGAGATGTCTGCCATAATGCAAGCTTTTTATCCTCTCTATGGGAGCGCTACACGCTGGTCACTTCCCTTCTGAGGTTTTCCTCAGACAGAGGGTGGAGATTTTTTTCAGAGGATTTAATTACGAAAGGATTTCAGCTCCACTTTCTCAGTAATCTGTGAGATTGTTTATCGATTAATTTGTGTTCACTTTTTTTGTTACAATTTTTAGGAGGACCTAAAATAAATAAACTTTCAGTCTAGCTTTATTTATGTTAAAGGGGCCATACTATGAAAAAACAACTTTGAGTGTATTATATTGTTCATTCTTCACTATGAAGAACCCCAAAGCGGTGTTTTGATCCGTTCATGCATTTAATAGTAATCCTCAAAAAACCTGCGGTCTCTGCAGCAGCCCCTCTCATACCCACAAAAACAAGCGCATCGTATCGTGTTGATGTCAGCATGATGTGAACCGCTCCCTCCAGGAAGAGTCTTCTCTTCCAGCTCCGTCCCCAGTCTAACAATAACACTCAATGTCTCCACTGAGCTAAAATAACTTTCATACTAGATGCAGAATACCATTTATCTTCTAATTGTGTCTGTCCTCAATAAATTCCAGCTCAAACAGGTGTTTGTCCCTTTAGACGCGGGGCTCCTTTAAGACCGGTCGGGCACAGTCAGAGGTACTAAAGGCAGATATATGGTATGTGCATCCATCTTTTTTTTAAAAAAAAAGGATACTGTTTATTTTGGTGGGAGAAACAAAGAAAGACTGTAGGATGATGTCATGAAACGGTTGGTAGCCACGCGCAGCGAGCGGCAGGCGGAGCCTCAGGAATCGAGTCGTTTTACCTCCGGGTAGGGAAAAAACTCACAGAAAATAACTAATATTTCATAAATAATTTGTTTTTTAGTGTTCCAAAGGTAATCTATGATCATATATGTGGATATAGTTTACTCTGAAAGCCTTAAGAAAATCATGGTCCCTTTAAAGTCACTGAGGTCAACTTAAAAATTCAATAAATGAGTTTGATTTATTGGTTTAGTTCAAGAATAAAAAACAATTTAAAAAAACATACATTATATCAAACCTATTTCCGAAATCAATTCAGTCATTGATTAGAAAATAAGAAAAAAATGAAACAAAAGAAGATGTCTTAATCACTGTGTAGATTAGGATTTTCCTACTGGCTGAGTCTGGGCCGTATGGGGTTCCATTTGGGCCAAAAATAAGTTTTTGTTTCCACTGACTTTATCTATAGTTCTATATTTCATTATCTATGTCTACTGAACAAGTTGATTGAACATTTGTTCACGTCTATGCACACCTAAGCAATATTCTGTGAAACGACAGGAGCTAACAGCAACTGTTACTAAGGACTTTTCTGACGACCAGATCCAACGACAAATGCAAAGTTTTAAGCATAAAGCTGAAACATCACAAAGGAAATGCAAAGCTATCATCAAAGAAGCATGGACATGCAGAAGATATTGCTTAGTGGACTTATACTTTCATATTAAGGTGGGTGCCGCAAAATATTTACCTGGGGGCCACAAATGGCTTGCGTGCCGCCAGTTTGTAACCCCTGATGTAGATACGGATAATCATGAACACTAGGGGCGTAACGATTCATTTTAACAGCGATTCTATTCATATTATGGTTTGTGGTTGCTGATATGATTCATAGTTGATAATGGCTCATTTTGAACGCTCCCGTTTACTGATATTAAAATGAGTTCAAGACATCTTTAGCCTAAACTCAACCAGAGTGACTCAGAGATAAATAGCTGGCAGTGAACAGTGCAGGGGAAATTTTCCAGATTCCTTGTATTTCTTTCAAGATGTATATTAAACATGTACAAACAAGAATTAATATTGAAGTTCACTCCGCTGTTGTTTTTCCTCATCAAAATTGTACAGAAGTAATATTATTAGATCAAATGTATAGTCGCACATCTTTTCAAGTGTTTACTCACAATGGACTGTAAAGATGGTTGATCATTTTTTGTTGCTATAACATGTCCACTGTGATGAGACTTGGTCATTTTAAGATGTAGTAAAATAAATGTATGTCTAAATCTAAATGGTATTTTTCATTATTAATACAATCTATTTATTTTATTTGAAGTCATTTTTAGTGGAACAGTATTTATGAATGTGATTCGATTCTGCCTCGAACAGATCAATCTGGTTGGATCGTAGGAATAGAAATTAAAATATACTTTTTTACAGTAATGGAAACAATACATGTCACATTAGATTAATGATTGTCTATTAAAGTCAAGTTAATTTTGTTGAATTTCTTTGTTATCAAAATCTGTTCCGTTAATGTAAAAATGTTTTAATTTGATGTAAGAAAAAGTTTAGTTTGTGAAGTATTTGATAATTGCAAAACACAACCAAATAACAGAGTCTGAGCAGACCATGGAGGTGCAGCAAACAGAACACCTTCAACTTACTAAGACGAAACCAAATCAACTTTTCCCTTCAAAGAAAGAATGCAAGCAAGATTTCCTGACCAGTGAAGCTCAACAAAAGAGTTTTTCAGTTCAGACTTACTGGTGTCACTTCTGGATAACTTCATTAACTCACGTGCTGACAGCCAGCAGCTTTCTGTGAGTTGTAGGTCAGACATATTTTCTTTGTGTCAGTGTGCTGCTAGTCACCCTGGGTGGGAATTAAAGCAACAAAACCTGGCTTAGAGGACCGTTGTTGTAACCATTCAGGCAAGAAAATAATGAGAAGGACGTGAACAGCAGGACGAAAACCGTAATGTAAAGCCGTGGCGACACGTGACGAGGAGGACAGACGTTGAGAAGCTTTTATGGAAAGTCCTCAGAACCAAACATGGTCAAAAGAGACTTTTAATAAGTGGGAAAATGTTTTTAGCTTGACAAATATGGATGTAACTCACCAGCTGAGCGCAATAAATAAATAAAATCAAACTGAGATATGAACATGGTGCTAAATAAAGATGGGAAAATAATTATAAGTCTTTAATTGTGCATAAAAAAGTGTTTTGTTGTTTTTAACATATAGTTGTGCCATTTTTTTTCTTATGATGAAAACATATAAAAAGAAAATTAAGCTTAAAAATTGCATCACTGAGTATTTCTCGTTTTAAATTGTTGTAAATCAGGAGCAGACGAATAAATACTGTTTAAAAAAGATTGTATTTGTTTTGTAGAGAATACAATGGACAGATGATAAGCTCCCTGTTCTGCTCCATTTCGATTTAGTTGGGCTGTAAGATAGGGGGATGGCATTTAAAATAAATTAATAGATGGGTGACGGGAAGTGGGGCGGATTCTCTCCGCATCTACAGTCCTGCCCTCAACTCAGAATTGAATTTCTAATTAACTCAAAAATGACACTTTTTAAAAATTATTTTGGCTAAAATTGCCATAATCATAACAAAAAACCACTGGGGATGCTAATAAAATAGCTCAAAAGATTATATGAATGGGTCTTTAAAAAGACCAATTTCATAACTCTTCTAATATTTTAGTTCATCGCTCGTGCATTGAAAATTGATGCCAGAGAACAACACTAAAGCAAAGCAGAAATGTTGGCATCGTCAATAACCGCGACTTGACTGAAACTCGAACCAGATGGTGCAAATACAGACGGGTCTCTTGGCCAAATCGGAGCCAGTGCTTCTATAATTTTATTATATAAAAATGTTGAATTATTAAGTGGAAACATGGAGTCTGTCATGTCAGGGGTGTTGCCCTCTGGGTCTTAATCAAAAGCAAAACATAGACAGCAAGCACAGAAATCCCCCGCTATTATATTCGATTTAAGGCAGCAGCTACTGAGGTCACCACAGGTCAATGGCAGAGAGATGAACACAAACAAATCACAATTGTGATTTAGAAATACATTTTGATTTCCTAACATTGTTGTTGGCCTCTGAGTTTGCATTTTGCAACTGTTCCTCTGTGGAAGGATACGTTCATAGTAGATGTGTAACGAAAAATGTTTTTAAATATAAGAAAAAAATTTAACGAATGTGCTTTAACCAATAAGGTTCTAAAGGTATGATTGAAGAAATAAAGGGCTGTTTATTTTCAACATTGCTAAATCTAGCATATAAACAGTTCAGCTTGATCAGGTGAAAAAAGCATTTTTTTTCTTTAAGTATTTCAGTGTAATGACAGGATGAAGGAGAGCGCTTAAATGTGGCTAAGATGCTTTATTTATGTGACAGTTCGCACCGCATCTTCATTTTTTAACACGTGGAAGCCATGACGATTACCTTTTTTTTTGTTGCACTGTACACATCATTCTGATCCATCAGGTCGCTGACCTAGAATCTATAGCTGTGAAGTTCAGCAGAACTTTGGCTCAGTTTGCTGACAGCATTTTGACGGAGGCTCCGAGCCGCCAGGAGACAACGCCACCCGCGCTTTTATTAGATGCTAGCAGCAACGTGGCACAGAGTTTCAGTTTGGTACCCATCTCAAGACAAAACTAAGTAGTACATGTCTCATGACAACCAAAACCATAAGGCTGACTCAACATTTAACACAAGATTGTTCTTGCAAGATCTTGTTGTTTCGTGTGCTGCTCAAAGAGGCTCAGTGTGATGTGCTGCCAACTAGCGGTTGGGGGTCTTAAAAAAGTAAGCCGCTAAAGGACGTTCAAATAATGAATTAAATATCATCATGTCAGCATTTCAAATCGAAACGAGTATCGTCAAATAAAATATTGCGATATATCGCTGAATTGACGCTATGGACTACATAGGCAGAGATACTCCATCACTTTTGTACACACATAGTAAAAACACTTTCACCCTATAAAGGATTCAAACCCACAAACCATTGCTTCCAGGAGGTCACGGTCGCATCCATTAGGTCACTGGGGCTTTTATTATGAAAACCTGAAAAGGCGGTTCAGAAATCAAAAAGATAAAAACAAAACAAACAAAAAAGGAATGAGGAAAATCCAGATGGTAAAGATGACAATACACAGCAGACAAAACAAAAATATTGAAACCATTAGATGAAAAAATTGATAGAACGAAGCACAAATTCTGTAAATTTTACATCTGAATTATGGACAGCAAGCTGCTTAAATGCCACACTTTAGTCACCTCTGTTAGCTCTGACATCCAAACACAACCTAAAATAAGATATTCTTTGTCTAACACTCTTTTTGAACTTTGTCTTTTCATTATTATACCTGTGTTTATCAAGTTTATTTTTTATATAATGAGTTTGACATAAATAAAAGTAAAGAAACCTCTTTACTACACTGTTATAAAACATGCATGCTCATATGACAAACGGAAGACAAACATTTTACATAAACTTCTATGCATTTGTTAGTGAAAAGGATGTCTGTGAACTGTTTAAACCTTAATTTTTCTAATTTTTGACCTAAATCTCACAAGTTAAATGTCCAAAACCCTCTAATGTGAAATCATTAGAAGACTTTTTCGACAAAAATATGTATTTAACCTTTTAAAATGTCAAGTTTAAGCTAAATAAATAAATAAAAAGATAAGAACTAGAAAAGCTGCATTACCTGTGATAATACTAGTGTGAACGCTTTTTGATAAATCTGGTTACTTAAAACGCTGAAAAGATTTACCTTCATTGCTGAAGGAATTTGCTGAAAATGCAAAAGCTATTTGCAAAACTTTCTAAAAGACTTGAAATTTTGTTAAAGAAACTATGAAAGACCGCTGAAGTTGAACTAAATTTCAGAAAAATTGTTAGTAAGGTTGCTTAAAAATCCTCAGTACATGCCAATTTTGCAAAAACGTGATGTCACTTAAATATGAGCTAAATTCTAAATTATCCCATAAAACCTTAGTAGATCCCAAATTAGCCAAAAAAGGTTTCACATTGCTAAAAAGCTTGCACAACTTCAGAATAGGCTAAAAATCTTCAGTAAAATTAGTAAAAAAAATATTAGCATGTTGCTAAAATACAAGTTTAATACAAAAGTAGCCCAACAAACCTCAGTAGAAACAAATTAGCCAAAAACGTTAGCATGTTGCTAAAACTTAAGCTAAACATAAATGTAGTTTAAGAAACTATAGTAGATAACAAATTAGCCAAAAAATATTTGCATGTGGCTAAAATATAACCCAAAAGTAGCCAAACAAACCTCAGCCGGTGGCAAATTAGCTAAAAACCTTAGCCACTTCCTAGCTAAACTGCAAAAAATAACTTTACAACCGTAGTTAACAAAGTAGCTAAAAAAAAAGTTGGCACGTTGATATAAATTTAGATAAAAATAGCATAAAAAACCTCAGTGGATGCCAAATTACTAAAATGAGCTAGCATAATGCTAATATAACAGCTCAATGCCAAATTATCTTTTATAGGGCCCATTTTGCTCAATATTTTCAAAACTATCACGTTAATGAATACCAAAAACACAGGCAGTAATGCCCTGCACAAGGTGAACATTTTGATACCAAGATTTCTGAAATTGCTGAAAGTCTGAGTGAGATTTTATGTGCCGAAAAACATGCGGAAAAAATCAGGAGAATCACTATAGTGTGAACTCTGTAAAGTATTCACACAAATATTTAAACATGAGCAGTTTTACCCTCTAACAGTGAAGCACCTCCTTATGGCTAAGTATTACCAGTTAATCCCTAACTTTGGCTCAAACACGTGCACACTCCTTAGAGTAATGACTCCATTTTCCCACCCACTCCCTAAATGGAAGTGTGATTTTCTTGATGATAGATGGCAGCTGGTGATAGCATCTTTCTACCACACACACACACACACACACACACTGAGACAGTCAAACATAAAGTTAGAGTGGAATGTGCGAGGTTAGAAATCCATCCGTGAGCAGTGCAAACAGGACCGTCTTTAAAATCCACGACCGTATAATCACCAGTTGGGTGAAGTAATACAACTCTGTGGCTGTTTTAGTCAGTCGTTTTGAGTCTGTTAACTCACACAGGGGCAGAGCCATGTTTAATTCATGCAGCATCCACTTTGTGAATTAGTTTGGCAGACATTTAGTGTTAATCAGTCACTGGAGAAGGCTTATTTAGGAGGTGACTGTGTGAGACGGTGAAGTTACTCCACTGCGTCACTCTGGATAAACTGACAAATTACAACGTAAATGTGAAGGATGGCTGCCGTAGCATGCAAATACACCGGTTAATATGCATGTTGGATTGGTTATATACATATATTTACATGTTTGTTTGCTTTTCTTCTAGTTTTATGTTTGAATTTCCTAAAAGAAAAATAGAATTTCTATGTTTCATCATATATTGTTCTGTTCAGAAATTTTTACTCATGATTTTTCAGTATGTCTGAGATGTATTATAACTTTATTATCGATAGGGCTGGGTATCACTATTAAAGGCCCACGGGGGTTCATCTTTTGAGTTATTTTAGCTCAATGTGATTTTAAATCAAACAATCTTTTTAAAAAAAGAAAGAAAAAATCCTTACATTTCAACATCTCAACTCCACAAATTCTTCTGTGCACAAAAACGCCTCCAGAAGGCCACAGAACTAAGTTTCGCTACATTCATTTCATCTATTTTCAAATGGTTCCTAGTGGTCTTTTCAATTTGTTTATACCTCTTTCAGCAAAAAAAAAAAAAAAAAAAGTTGTTGTTTTCTGGACATAGAGACACAGTGCAGCAGGAGTTGATTAGAAATTAACCTGTGAGTTGTGGGTGGGACTGTTGGCGAGAAGCGACCCCCTTCCCCTCCCCATCTCTCTAGCTTTGTTTCCATTGGGCGGTACAATACAGTCAGGTTCGTAGCGTTTCCATTGCAAAATGGACCCATTAAACAATACTCAACCATACCTCTTGAGGGCCCCCATCTCTTGAGGGTCCCTTGAAAGGTGTAATGGAACTGTTGGGGCGGAGCCGCCGTAGTCACTCGTTGATTGGCAGGAAGTGATGGTGAGATTAGAAAGCGCCAATATAGCTCTGAGCTGGTGTTTCCATTTTCCTCTTTATGGTGATATTCTTCCACAATCTTCTTTCTAACAACAATAAATTCCTGTTATACACAATGTACCAAAAGTAAAGCAAGAAAAACGTGAGCTGCTGGATGACCTCCATTCTTGTTGCTTTTCTAGTCGTCGCATTACAATGACGCAACGACACGCTGCACCACGTATACACTGTACTAAACAAACCTCTCAGGGGAAATGAGGCTTAACCGAGAGGAAATTAGGGATGTAACGATTCAGTTAAGCCACGATTTGATTCGATTCACAGTTTTAAATTTTGATTTTTTCAATTAAAAAAAATATATTTTATTTCTAAACTCAATTAATTTAACCCATTTTAAGGCCAAGTATGCTTTTTTGCCCCTTACATCAAACTGTTTTCCTACTAAAAGAAGATTTAATACAGATAAACAGTTATACACAGTATTGAAATGATCACAAATCACTCTCACTGAGCGCAAATGACCGTTCATGCGCAGCCTGCAGAGAAAAACAGACAGAGAGGGCTAAAGAGAGTTAATAGAAAAGAGCACGGCTCCCGGGAAAAAACCAGAAGGGAAACAGTCGTGAAGGTGCGTCGTCACCCATGACTATTGTCATGGTAGATTGGTTAAAGTAGCGATGAAAATGTAAAGCTGCTGAGTGAGCAACAAATTTTGCTTAAATTTGCATTAACAGCTGCGATCGCAACATTGGAAAATTCTGGAGGAACTGACATATGAGAAACTATTAAATCTGAAGGAGCTGTGAGAATTTTCTAGTAGGGACGCGGAGCACTCAGCCATTCTATGTGCACGTGTACAGGTGCGCACACACACTCACAGCAAACCTGCATGAAGGAATGTCATCTACCCTGCATTTAACTAAATTTAGGCACAGGCTGTGACAAACCAATTTTGAAAATATTCTGCATTGATGAACATCTTGACGAGTTTGAATCGTTTTTTTTTAACCAATTCACTTACCGTGCCGTACCGGACTGCTCAGCGGAAACGAGGTTTCTGTTTACTTGCTCTCCTGCTAGCTTACATCCCCTTAAACCCTCAATAACTGGGGCAACAAAAATGGTGAGTAATATTGGAGGTAATCAGCCACACGGTTTTGATGATTACTCTGATGAGGAAAACAAAGACGTACATGGATCTAATCAGTTTTCACACATTCAGCGATCAATTGGGTGGAGGTGGAATCTTAATTAACAATAATATGAATTATTACACAGAAAATCAGCTTCTTTTGCCTGGAAAGATGCAAGACATTGCTTAAAGGAAAACTGTTTAGGGATTTGAAGATTCTATGCATTTTTTATGTACAAATAAATATGATTGATTGATTTAAAACCCAACCCCAGTCACCATGCATGTCCTGACTGCACACTCATCAATTATTATAACTGAATTTTCATCCCGTTTCCTCCTGACACGTGTCACTTTCCTCTGCTCTCTGCAGCCTCACTTCTCTCTCTTCACTGCATAATTTCTACAATAATGCACAAAAACCTTCAGAGCCAAATTAAAAATAAATCCATACTTCTTTATTCATTTATTCTTTCTGATCTGCGTCTATGTAGGCCAGCGCTTTCGAGGCTCTGGGCCTGGATGTGTAGCCGAGGTTTCACTGAGACACTTATCTGGCACAGGATCATGATATTCTCTGTCATTAATTTTAATTCATCCCGTCCCCAGCCGTAAAACCTCCATAACTTGTTACTCTTCAACTCAAATAGCAACTGATTGCTCCGTTCACATTTCAGAAATCTGCCTTTTTCTCCAGAGGGCGTCTTTAAGTTGTTTGCAGACAAATTTGGCAGAATGTAAAAGCTCACCATCATCACAATGCATTTTAAAGCCATTACCCCATATTGCTTTTCATTCTTTTTCCCCCTGAAATACTTAAGGAGCATGTTTGGTTTCTTTGAATCAAACAGAGGTAGTTACAGAGCCATTAAAACCCATGAATGAAGAGTTTGAAACTTGAGGGCATCTAATTGCAACCACGCTTTGGCAACAACAAACGCTGACAACAGTGGACATGCAGGAACTTTACTCCTGAGAAATGTCTAGCCTCAAGCCTGGTATTAAGGAAAAACCCACAAGCTTCTTCCATTTCCCATAAGTATTAATTTGCTCGGCTCTGACCTCCCATCAGTAATCTGCAGCTGTGGTGCTTTCTGCTCCTTCTTGGGTCTGTCTAACTTCAGCTTTGTTTTTACTATATTGTATTAAACTAATTTTAGGTTAAAAAAAATAGATTTAAATTTATGCTACTTTCCTCTTAAAGTAAGACGGCCATGAAGAAAACTGGTAAATGTTTCCACCCGTTCTTAGTGAGCTGACATGAGAGTGTAAATTGCCGATTATTTCATGAATGCGCACCGTTTTACTAAAGCCGGTGCGTCGTTTACGGCCACTCATTTCAGCAAAGTGCAGATGTATATTTCTCACAGCATTCCTTTCACCGTCGAGGCGTTAGGGAGTTAAATCCACAAAGGCACACTTGACCTGTTGGCCAGCGGGAAACCAGGAGCAGATGGTATCACCGGTCCTGGACTTACTCTGACCAAAGCTTTACCTCATTAGCTGTAGACTACGGTGAGCTGCAGATGCAGGATGTCTGACGGTGTGCAGAAATTGTGTTGAAATTATTTTTCAAAAAAAATTTTTTTTTTTTTTGGTGCATTTGAGATTTATTCTCCTACCAGAGTAAAAGTATCTGATGAGTTTGCTTTGATGTTAGCGAGCTGATGTTCCCATGGGTGATTGCAGAAGAAGAAACCGCAAGAATCTGATTCTGTCTGTTTTTTCAGTGATGGAAAGATCAGACTTTTCCACAAAAGGTTGAAAGTTGGACTTCCTTTTCCTGTTTAAAAAACCAGAGGATGTAGAGAAGCTGATAGGCGGCTTTATCATCTGGCCTCTAAAGTAGAGATTCTTCATTAAATTGATCCTCGACGTTGATTATAAATCACTGAAGACATGATGATTATCCCTAACTTCCACAGAAGAACTGCTTCTCTGTTTATAAAAATACTTTTATTACTTGTCTTTCCAAGTAGCACTGTATGTGCGCGGAGCTTTGAAGCAGAGCCAAAGGGAAATAAAAGACTGCAGCAGTCGTTCACTTGGGTGTGGACATTTGTAAGACCTTGCAGAAGGTTGACTTATTTCTCTTTTGCTGCAGTAGGAGCTCAGAGAGGAAACACTGCAATGATTTCAGGGTCCCCAGTCCAGAGAACCGTGATTGTTTCCTGGCAAGAGTCGAGCTCAAAGTCATAAACCAGAGCTTTACTGCAAACCGAGGAGATTAAACTTAAAGACAATTTAAGTGATATGTTTTAGAGTTTTTTGTACTCAAAAAAATACGAGAAATCTCCACAATGCATAAGCAGAAAATAAAATTATTACGAGTTTATACGTTTTTGCTCAACAAAATCCACCTGAGTTGATCTTAAACTTCTCGAGTGAGAATTTCTACTAGAATTTTCACAAATTTAAAAAAATCTTAGAGCTTTGGTGCCACATTCTGTAAAACTGATTATTTCCTCTCATCAAAAAGTAACTTTGAACTTTATGTCTCTTTTTTTGAAGTTATTTTGGATGTGTTCACGTTTATATTTGTATTAATTTATAACCTCATAATTCAATTCAGTTTTATTTATATAGCCCAATATCACAAAACAGTTTCCTTAAAAGGATGCCAGTAATTGTACAGAAGCAGAAGGTCCGTCATGAAATAGAAACTGAATAGACTAAATAAAAAACGTGATTCAGGAACAAAGAAAGCCGAGCCAGAGGCGAGGTCCACAGCCAAGAAAAAGAGCACAGGCGATCCACCTGGAATCTTAAAGCCCTCAAAAGAGGAGCAACACGTAGATGGCACTGCACCAAACAGAATCACAGAGAACCAAATATAATAAATAATAAAGAATAGAGGAGAGGCGAAGTAAATGAGAATAGAGAACAGAACCCCAGAGCTGATGTGGATAGTAACAATGACAGAAAATCTAAAGTTAATGTCAAAAGTATACCATAATGAACATGGTTTTTACTCATTTGCTAGAATAAAAGGTAAAAAGTGCTTTTAGAATTGTCTAATCTATCGGGAACAATCCATGTGAAGTCCTACAATTTAGTCTGAAGAAGTATTCCGTCAGACCTTCCCACACTACATGTACATGGTCTGTAGTATACGTGCTATAATTATACTCAAAGTCCCACTCCAGTAATCTTTGACTGTGTTTTTAGCGAAAATCAAAATTACCTGTGTCGTCTTCAAGGACATAGTTTCTGCAGAGCTTATCAGAAATTTGACTCTTGAGTTGTGGGCGGGATTGTTGGCGCAGAGTAACCCCGCCCCCTCTCCCTTCCCTTTGGCTGAGAGCTCTCTGTTTTCAAACTCTACCACTTGCTTACAGCCCCTCATACTCCTAACCAAGCATTAGTGGTGCAACAAAAATGGTGAGCAATATTGGAGCTATCCAGCTGTACAGTTTGAGTCAGATGGCAGGTTGGATGAGGAAAATGAAGATGTACATATCAGAGAGCTTGTGGCCTATCCAGCGTATTTTCTACATCACAATTAAAATCATTTTCAACCTGCATTTTTTTTGTCTGCTCTTGACTCGCAACGATTCAAATAAAATGTTTCCTTGCGGCAAAAACATGTTAAAAACATCCAAAACACCTTTTCTGTGGTGGTTTGCAGCCATAAATGCCGTCCCTGTAACATTTTTTACTTCTTTTTTTTTTTGAAAAATGAAAGAATTAATGTGAGGAAAAAAACCTGCCATGGCTGCCTACTGAAAGAATCTATCTGTCAGCAACGCAAGTCAACAAGACCTCACTTTCAAGTGTGTGAAAAATTTAACCTTCAATAAGACAAAAACAAATATAATTTAGATTAAGCACTAAATGGACTGTATTGTGTGTATTTCACAGCACGAGGACCCAAACCCAACTGTCTGATTATGATGAATATTCATTTGTCTAAAGGTTGAAGGTCGGGCCGTGCATGTGCTCTGGTCTGTTGGTGACACAGTCCAGACGTGCTGTGTCTGTGTGTTTAGCTATAATTCTGCTGTGGTATGTATGTGTGTGCATGCGTGAGTCCCAGCAGAACAGAAAGTAGATGGTTTGTGAGTGTTTGGGGGGGTGGACTCCACACACGAGCAGCTTCAAAACTGACCACAAGAGTTCGACAGGCAGGAAAAGTGTTCACTTTGCCAAAAACAGAAATGGTTTCTTCTGACAAATGAATGCAAATGCCACACTGAGAGAGCAGATATTTGAATTGGAATGGCTTTTTTAAACATGAATGAAAAACATACTAGGATTTTTTTTTTTGTGGTAACGCTGCACACTTGGGGAAAAAGAATCAAAGGGATTCCAAGATGTATGAGTTTGAACCAAATTATCCATCCATCCATCCATCCATCCATCCATCCATCCATCCATCCATCCATCCATCCATCCATCCATCCATCCATCCATCCATCCATCCATCCATCCATCCATCCATCCATCCATCCATCCATCCATCCATCCATCCATCCATCCATCCATCCATCCTCTCGCAGACAAATAGATCCATTGACGTCTTCATTTTCCTCGCCTGACCTGGCACCTGGTTTTAACTGTACGGCTGGATAGCTCCAATATTTCTCGCCATTTTAGTCGCAAAGCTTATATTAGGTTTAGGGTGTGAGGGGCTGTAAGCTAACGGGGTAGCGTGTAGACCAGTGGTGTCAAGATCCAGTCCTCGAGGACCGGTGTCCTACATGTTTTCTAACTACCCTTTCTATGGAAGCTCTTCATTGGCTAAACACACCTGATCCAGGTAATCAGCAACAGATGAGGCGGGATTTCTTAAAAACCAGCAGGAGGTCGGCCCTCGAGGACTGGAGTTTGACACCCCTGGTGTAGACAAAGAAAAAGTGGGAAGTGGGGGCGGGGTTGCTCTGTGTCAACAGTCTCGCCTACAGCTCTGGGTAAAAACGGCATATCTATAATTAAAAAACCACTGAGAACACTTTTACAATACTTAAAAAGAGGATTGGAGTGGGACTTAAAGTATACTTTATAAGTACAGCAAGTATATTTAGGAGGTATATTATTGAATACTTCTTTAGAGTAAGTTGGAGCATTTTATGTTAAATGGTTCCTGTTACGTCAAAACTTCTCATATCAAGTGAAACAACTTGACTGGAAATAGGACACGTATTTTTGGTAAGAAGTACAGCTTTGCAGTGCAGAGTCTGAAACTTGTTCTTTGAGGAGGCAGCAGACAGAGAATCCTTCATCTGGAGAAACTTGAGCCCCGGTGTGAAGACGACTCTGCTGCTCGATCGCAGCAGGAGGCGACAAGATCAGAGACGCTCACTACAACGCTGTCAGACACTTATCAGAGAAGCCACGGCACAATGTGTGGCTTAGCATTAAAAAACCATATTTTTGACGGTGCCATGTGTGTACAGAAGCACCTCTCCTCGGGAGTGCCCATCTGTGCGCCTATAGGCTTCTTTCCCAGGCTTCTGCACTGTAATTGTAACAGTAATTGGTGAAGTGATAACCCCATTTCCACAGGAAATGTGCCCTGGTTTCCTCATGCCGCCCCCCCCAAACATAACCCCCGCCTCTGGTGGTGCAGCCAACACAGTTGTCCCTTCGGGGACGCTGCACCAGACAGCTGAAGCTCCCTGGGGCTCTTTGAGCAGACAAACAGACGGACAAAGGCAGATGCTCTTGCAGAGACGGAACATGTGTGGAGGTTCCTGCAGCTCTCAGATGGACAATGCTTCACGCTTCTGAAGGAGAATACAATCCAAAAAACAAGGCCAGCTTGTGTGTTTGTGCAGCAAATTATGTGAGGAAATCAATATTTCAAGATGTTTTTCGGAGAGAAAAGGCTTCTGCAAGGCAAATGAAGACTTTTATTCATAAAAACAGCTTTTTCTTCTTAGTCGGTCCACTGTTTCTCAAAGTGTGAAACAATCCAGCACGGAATGTTTACTGATGTAATCAGCACCTGCCCCTCAGTTTACGTTTCATTTCAGCGCTGATCTACGGTGGCCCTGGTGTCCAAATCACATCAACAAATCATTCAGTGCAAAAGCATGTTAAAGATCACAACAATTCAAAAAGTAAAACAAATAATACATAACAACTTTACATTTTAGAAAACCTAAACGTATTTCCAACAAAACTAAACACAATTCAAAGAATAAAATAAAATAGAAACATTTTCAAAAACACAAGTAATTTCCAAAAATAGAAATAAAATGTTAAAAAAATGAAACCATAAGAAATCAGAAAAAGTAGATATTATTGGATGTTAATGGACATCAATCATAATTTCATATAAGGGTGGGAGTTTATTGAAATTCTAGAAATGTCAAACATATTTCTGCAATTACACTGTTTCCACTAAATCATAATTATGCGAATAAACAAAACTAACTCACACGATAAGTCATTAAAATTATACTGCCGAATGTGGAAAAAAGCATATACATTTAAATGTCTGCCACAGCAGTAGCGGTCATCATCATCATCTATCAAAGGAGACGTCGGCGTCTTAACCAGGCCGTTGAGCCTGAAGGTGGTTTTACAGTGGAGCTGGGGATCCAACCGCTCATCATGACACGCTTTACTTTTGATGAGCTGCGTGACGCTGTGGGATCTCTTGTGGCAGCTAACCGTGGTATCCGGCTGTTGGTCACGTGACTCATTTAACCCTTTAACACTGGAGCTCCAGTGTTTTATGTTCTTTGATCTACTGTAATGTTTTAACTGTTAACGCGATCAACGTAATTCCAGCAGATTCTGAAGGAGAAAAGCGTCGTGAGCTGGTTGAAAAGGTAACGATTTTGTGTTTCAGCTTCACCGGTGTCAGCTCAGGTGTCAGAGAATTAAGTTGAATATTGTGTTTCCGTTGCGGTTTTGCGAAACATGTCACTTTGATGTGTTTCAAAAACCACCTCCTTCAAGAGCAAAAACTTTTTTGATAAAGCTGAATTTTTTTCTAAATGGTCTTGTTCCATTAGGCAAGAATATTATCACAAATCCAATTTGCGCAGTTTCATAGTCAATAGAAATGTAGCTAATGATGGAATTTGTTCACCTTTTTAACTAGAAGTTATAATATCTTCTTGTAGAAGATATTTCTTTAAACCTCTAAGTTTTAGCTCCGGTGTTTACATTCCTTCTACCACCATAGCTCTTAACTGTTAACATAATTAACATAATTTTGTTTAGTGATTTAAGGGTTAGTAATATTGGTCCCTCATGTCAGAATCATTGGATTCATGTTGATTGCGTTAACAGTAGAGGAGTTACGATGTGTCAAAGAGCGTGTATTACTTAGGCGGCGGCGACGTCTCTGGAGTTAAAAGGTTATGCTTCTGGCCACAGTCACAGCTCAGACATTGCTTAATTAGTTCTTTTTTTTTTTATCAACAATCTTCTTATTTAAATTTCTTAAATACAACAAACATGACAAAAACCAAGGACAAAACAGTGACGACCGATGTAGACAACATATGATAACAGCTAGTAATAGAGAAACAACAATACAAAAAACCCCAACACGTTAAGTAATGCTAATGCGGTGAAATCAACCCTACCCTCCAATAACCCATACAAAGAAGGTTCATTCTACAATAAACTGAATGTTCAACTTTTTAACAACAGTGAGAAATGGGTCCCGTATCTTGTGAAATCCCTTCAGCATCTCATCCTTTCAAGCATCACTAAATTTAGGATCTCCCTGATCCAAAGTATGAGAAAGGGGGGCGGGGCAGATCATTACAATTAGACGCCTTGCCAACAAAGTGACCAATCAACTCTTTACGACAGTTCAGATAAAACGTCCTTCTGCTTTCCCTTCTCTTCAAAACTAAATGGCATTTTGATTTCTGGAAATTATTTTTTTTTTTTTTTTTACCTACAATGTTTGTTTGTTTTTTTAAGTTTCAGTTTCTAGAATTTTGTTCTGATTTCTGAAATGTAATGTTGTTTCTTTTAGTTGTTGGGATCTTTATGTTTTTGCCTTGAGTGATTTGCTGATGTGAGTTGGACCTCAGGGCCACCGTACTTCTCTGGTGATGCCGGCGTCCACAGCCTCGTGAATCAGACGGACTCCTTCCTGTCAGATTGCTTTCCTCTTTTGCTGCCGTTCTTGTTTTCCAGCCGCTTTTTCTCTGGTTACTTCATCTCTGCACAAATAACAAGGACAATGCAGCAAACTGCCAGAGTGTAACATGTTCAAAAAGTGCAAAGTGCGGCGACACCTCCAGTGACACTAATGAGGTCGCTTGTCCGCCAATAGAGAGCGGTGTTCAACAGACCTCATTGTGCCAAACGGCGCCTGCTGGAATTGAATTTTTATGGTTTCTTAAAACTTAAAACAGTCTGAGCAGGTGAGAATACAGTCGGAGGGATGAGATCATTATTATTTTAAAACTTGATGGAAAGGTGGAGCACGGAAAAAGGGAGGAAACCCTAAAATTTTCCAGAGCACTTTCTTTTTTTTTTTTAAAAAAAAAAAGGGGCTCTGGTACTGACAGTCAGTGAGAAACACATGGAGCTGATGGGTGAACACTTGCCAGCTAATCCGAAACAATTCCTTTACTTAAAAAAAAAAAAAAAAATCTATTGACTGTAAACCTTTAATCTAAAGTACTTATACAGACATCAAAAAGAGGCCTAATAAAATGATCTTCAACTGTGGTGGAATGAAGTCAAACATGTGAGTCCAAAGCTCTGCTTTTATTTTTATCAGTCAAACTAAAAGAGAAACCTAAGTGTTTAACAGATTTACTGCCATTTGGATTAACTGCCCTATAAAGATGGATTTAACAACTGATTCATTTACGGCAGATAGAAGATCCATGGAACTCGGTTAGAATTAGCTTGAGTGGTCCAAAATTGAATCTCCACCCATGAATATTTTCCTGCCTCGTTCCACGGATTCCTCCTGGCTCGTGTGCGTTTGTCTTTGTTCACGCCATCATCGGCGCACAGATGTAAAAAGTCTGTGTGAGTCAACGCTGTGCAAAACAGGAATGTTCTTAGCCGCATCACACGCCACACATTTTCTCTAATCACATCGAGGTCCAGCAGAGCTCCCATGACCTGCTGCCTTTAATCGAATGTTCACCGCGGATAAAAATATCAAGAACACTCACTCATACTCGCACTTAAAAGAGCATTATGTAAACAGAACACCCAAACAGACAAATTCAGACTTTGAGATAAAGGAGCCATTCATGCACGGATGTTCTCTGCATGTGTGCATGCACGCACCCATAGGATTACGTCTTAGCGTGTCCGCTCCTTTACTTTGTAACTTTTTTCGGCTTTGATTCCTAGTGACAGAAGTCAAAGGCCAATTGGTTCCAATCAGAGGTCAAGGCCCTCTTTGACCCCGTCTGCCAGCTTGATGTTGATAAAGGCAGCTCGGGCATGTGTGAACGTATCGGGCTGCTTTCGCTGACCCGCACAAGAAAGTTGTTTTTGCTGCCTGTAAACCTTCTGTCTCATTTTATCTGTTCTCACTTATCAAGAAAAATCTGACAAAGGCGATGACAGGGTTTGATAACGGCAGACGGTGCTTTGCTTCCTGTAAGAAGACCACTTCACGGTTGCACTGATGCATGAGCAGCATGTCTGCAGCTTATCACAAGGACGGAGGAGAAGTGACATTCGGATTAGGTCTGCTGCTTTACTCGTTAGAGATGAGATGAGAGCTCAGATCTCGACGTCTAGTTGCGTGTATTTTTGGTACCAATACACTTTATAGTTTTTGAAATATTGAGTAAAATATGCTCCATCAGAAATGAATGAGAAAGTCCTCAAATTTCAATATTTCAAGTTGATCAGCGACAAGCCTTTAAATATATTCATGGCCTTTGTTTTAATCTTTTATAGTAATTTTCCAAAAATTTTGAGTATACCTAATATTTTAGCAACTTGCTAGCATTTTTGGCTAATTTGTTATATACTGTGGTTTTATTGGCTAATTTAGAGTTTAGCCTCTATTCTTGCAACGTGTAAACATTTGGACTAATTTAGTTTACTGAGGAATTTTAGGCTATTTTTGGAGGTTAGCTAATATTTTAGCAACATGCTAACGTTTTGACTAATTTAGTTTATTGAGGTATTTTAGGCTGATTTTGGAGTTTAGCTTCTTTTTAAGCAACATGCTAATGTTTTTGGCTAATTTGTAATTTACTGAGGTTTATAGGCTAATTTAGAGTTTTGAGTTTATATCCGGCCCTCCAGATCATTTTGTATTATTGTTATTAAAGGCCCGATGTTATTTGCGGTTGTTTTTAACTTGAATTTTGACAAAACATTTTTTTATGGAGATTAAATTATTAAAAGTTATTTAAGGTTTAAGTTGATTTATTCTGTAATAATATGCCTGCCTTTTTATTATTCATAATTATGTTAAAAACTTGTGGTTTTAAAGTTTAAAAAATTGTCATTCTGCTAGCTTTTTGGACTAATTTGGCATTTACTACAATTGTTTTAGGCTATTTTGAAGTTTAGCTAATATTTTAGCTAAATACTAGCTGTTTTGGCTAATTCAGGCTTTTTTCAGTTTTTTAGGCTGTTTTGGAGTAAGGCTAATATTTAAACGTTAATTGATTTGCGTAGTTTAGGCTTTTTTAGGCTATTTTGAAGTTTAGCTATTTTTTCAGCTACATGCTAGCTGTTTATGCTAACCTAAGTTTTTTTGGTTTTGTTTTTCAGGCTAATTTTACATGTTGCTAATATTTTAGCTGGCTATTAGCTTCAATGTTTTTTTTTTTAGCTATTAGCTTCAGTGTTTTCAGCATTCAGCTTCAGTGTTTTTAGCTATCAAATTAGCTTCTTCAGCGGCCAAAATCATCTTACAGCATTCACACTAGCATTATCACAGGTAATACTATATGTCTTGTACATAAATATGTTAAAAAGTTACGGTTTTCAAAGTTTTTAAAATGTAGTTTTAGTTTAAATTTTAAATGTTTATCTTGTTGGGTCCGTGACCTAGGTGTGTTCTGGATTTTGGTCCGTTGTGCGATTGAGTTTGACCCCCCTGCTCTATGACCTTCCGAGAGTGGGACAACCCAATAACCAGCAGCGCTCGTACGGGTACTTGTGACTGAGTAGTTCTTTACACCTGTTTTAATGTTTTTGAGATTTTAGCTGTTTTTAGAAAATCAGCAACTATACAGAGATTTAAAAAAACGAAAAATAAAGGTCTTCTGAAGGAAGGACAGATTGCCAGTGAGTTGATTTAATCCCAAATGCTGAAACTTTACTCGCTAATTTCATCACAACTCCTGAAAGGATCCATTTAGCTCACTTAGAAAAAGGCTTCCACACAGTCAACATCTGAAGGATGTTTGTTGTTGTGCATGTGTGTTAACAGCTCTCAAATACAGATGAACTATAGTGTGTAATGTGTGCATGTGTAGAGGCCACGCCCCCTTCACTAAAGAGCTTTGATGTCTTGTTTTCTTATTGTACCTGCTGTGTGTGTGTTGATGGTTGTTTTTCGCCAAATCAATCATGTGTCAGTTTGCGTGTTTGCGAGAGGAGGGTTAGGAAGTAACCTCCGCTCCCCTCCTACTCCACCCTCCTTCACCCAAATTATGTCGGCATGGTTGCTGTAACCAAGGCAACCGTCCCAGGAGTTGGGGTGGAGTGGGTGCAGCTGGTGTTTCATGGAAGAGTAAGAAGTGTGTGTGAGTGCTTCATAAAGAAAAGATTTTTTTTTTGTCACTAAACAAGAGCCATTCATCTCTAAAGTGGGACACGACTGATTCCAAAGTTGCTCAGAAACTCTGGGTTTCTCTGCAGTTCTGCACAGTTCAGGGAGCAAAACAGAAGTGGAATTACATGTTAATATGCACAAATGAAAATTTTAGTTTTCAATGTTTATCCTGTCTTTTAACAATCACTTCCCATAAATGTGTTTGTTTTTTTGTGTCCCAAAGCAAAAGATTCCTCAGAGCAGTTATTGTGTTTGTTCCTTCCATAATTCTGACTTAATGAGTTTATGAAGTGCATCTTCTTCCCTCTTCTGACCCAATGGGAACCCACGATGCTGCCAGATGCTGAATGTTGTTGGATTTCTTCACTGCAGAGGTGGTTTCAGTTTCAATTAAGTCGTTTTCCCCCCTTCGAATTGAATCAAACAGGGTCACGCTGCTCCTGCGGGGCACAAACTGTTATTGTGGTGAAGTTCTGACTGTTGGAGTGGGCAGAGGAAAGCAATTTCCTGTGAAGAGAAACATCCCTTCCTCAGTGGGAAGATTGAATATAAAATTAAAGCACATGTCTGACACATATGGCGGAGGATTGGGGCCGCTAAAGAAGAAATCGATACAGAAATATGAGAATTAAGGAGTAAAACTGTTAGAAGAAAAGATGAGATTTTATAAGGATAAAAATCGGGCAATTATGAAAAAAGTTCAACAATTAACTAGAATAAAGTTGAAAATTTCTGTTTCATACAGTCGTAACTTTACAATGAGAAAGTCATGGTAATGGGAAAATAAAAAGCTAAAATTTGCTTATAAAGTGTTTCCACAAAGTTTAATTTAAGATGCAGAAAAAAAAAAATTACACAACACCGCAATTAGTCAGAACATAAAAAGATGAATCCACAACATGAAAAAATTAACTCACAACACGAATAAAATCAACCAACAATACAAAAAGAAAAACAACTGACAACACAAAAAAATGAACTCATTACCAGAGTTAAAATCAACTCACAACACAAAAACCAAATGAACTCAGAAACACACAAAAAACTAATCTATAACACAAATAAAATCAACTCACAAAAAAAATAACTCGCAACACACAAATATTAACTCAAAAAACAGGAATAAAATTAAAGACACTGTTCAAAAATCTCTGAATTGACTTTACTTTTTTTTATAAACGTTACAACTTTGTTTTACAAACATTAAATTTATGGTTTTCTTCTTATAAAATGTTGAATTTTTGCTAATATTTTTGTGACCTTGTTATTCCTAAAATTTAGATTTTTTGTTTTTTTTAAGTCGATGGACAGACACAATCTTAGGGCCTGTGGCGCGATTTCGGCGTGGGGCACAGGGTGTCCAACAGCGGTGCGATTTGGGTCTTCTTCTTCTTATCCTTTCGACTTTTCCCTTCAGGGGTCGCCACAGTGAATCAGTTTCCTCCAGTCTTCAGCATCCTCTACTCTAACACCAGCCACCTTCATGTCTTCATTCTCTGCATCCATAAACCTCCTCTTTGGTCTTCCTCTAGACCTCTTTCCTGCAGCTCTAGACTCAGCATCCTTCTACCAATATCTTCACTGTCTCTCCTCTGAACATGTCCAAACCATCTCAGTCTGGCCTCTCTGACTTTATCTCCAAAACCTCTAACATGTGCTGTCCCTCTGATGGATTCATTCCTGATCATATCCATCCTGGTCACTCCCAAAGAGAACCTCAGCATCTTCATCTCTGCTACCTCCAGCTCTGCTTCCTGTCTTTTCTTCAGTCCCACTGTTTCTAGCCAGAACAACATGGCTGCTCTCACCACAGTCTTGTACATCTTTCCTTTCATTTGTGCTGAAACTCTTCTATCACACATCACACCTGACACTTTTCTCCTCCCATTCCAACCTGCTTGTACTCGCCTCTTCACTTCTTTTCCACACTCTCCATTACTCTGTACTGTTGACCCTAAATACTTAAACTCCTCCCCCTTCTTTATCTCTTCTCCCTGTAACCTCACTCTTCCACTTGGGTTCCTCTCATTCACACACATTTACTCTGTCTTACTGCTAACCTTCATTCCTCTCCTTTCCAGGGAAAACCTCCACCGAAAACCTCCACCTCTCTAGCTCCTCCTCCACCTCATCTCTGCTCTCACTACAAATCACAATATCATCTGCAAACATCATAATCCATGGTGATTCCTGTCTAACCTCATCAGTCAGTCTGTCCATCACCATTGCAAACAGGAAGTGGCTCACAGTATGTCTACCTTGCATCATGTCAACTAACTCTCTACCTTTTCCTGTCATAGTTCCAACATTCAAAGTTCCAACTCTCAGTCCAACACTAGTGACTTTCCTCTTTTCTCTCTTCCTACGAACCCGCCTTCCTCAGTCTTTGACCAACAGTAGTCCAATTTCCACCGGCACCCTGTCGGTGAACAGCACCAATGGCGGTCGTTGTTAACCCGGGCCGGTATGGATATCGTAGGTCTGATTTGCATATTTGATTTGGCAAAGATTTTACGTTGGATGCCCTTCCTGACACAACCCTCCGTATTTATTCGGGCTTGGGACCGGCACAATGAGACCCTGGCTTGGGCCCCCTCGTGGCTACATTATATAGTAGCGCGATTTGAGTGGCGCAGTGCAATTAGAGCAGCAGACGCGGCCAGCAAGACTTAAAAAATCTGAAGTTTGGTTAGAATCAGGGACTTAGCCTTCAGTCTGTGACATTTTCAGTGACTCGATCAGCAGCTAGAAAAAATCCAAAATGGCTTCTCAATGGAAGATTTTTCCTTCTGAACTTCCAACCATTTTCCTATCCCGTTGGAGCCGCAAGGTTCTCAGAGACTGTCCCGCCCACTGTTGGGCGAAGGTGGGATGCACCCTGGACAGGTCGGCAACCTGTCACAGAGCCCAAGGAGCTGGAGCGATTTAGCCTGCTAGCTAGACAGCCGCCTACTGGACAGTGTAGCGAGCTAGGAAGCTCCACCACCCAGGGTCTGTCAGGGCTCACCATGTTGGCCTGGGGATGGTTGGCCGCCGTCATTGTGGATGTGATTGCTCCAGCTCAGTGGACTTGTGTTTTTCTTATTTTTATTGAAGCAATAATAAAAAGTTCCTCCAGTTTTATGTCTTCAAACTGGACAACAGACAAACACAAGTAACATTTAAAGTGGCCGTCATTCAGCTGCGGCTCCGACTGCAGTAGTGAAGTACACCGTAATGGGAGAGACTATGAATGATCTGATGTATCCACACGCGGCGATGTGTTTTCCCGCGCCTCTGTTGAGCTCTCCAAAACACATAAACCCAAAACATCATTCATGTTTTCCATGATGTGGCAACAAATGCAGTCCAGAAAAGCTTTGGCGGATCTTTCTCACACACGTAGGTCATTTTGGAGCAGGAGTCCATCATTAAATATAACGCATGGCGATGAGAATTTGACACTGAATCCTGTCTGTGTGATATAATACTTTAATTGTTAAAAAACTTTTAATGACAAGATAAATAACAATTTTGTGTCTAAATGTAGCTTTTTACCTCCTCTAGAAATTGATAAAAGAAGATGAAAAGCTAAAAGTTCAATATTATTAGTTTGTCTGAATTAACTAACATTAAAATTGCATTTATGGATTATTTCATTTAAAGCGTTTTTTCTGTTTTTTATACCTACAAATAAATGAATAAAACAGAAAACATTGGACCATAGTCTTGCTTCATCTGTTGTTTCTGTGCTGCTCAGGCCAGAAGGAAAAACAACAATTGACCTCCCTGATGCTTTGCTGAATAATAACCAAACACAGCAACATTTCATGCTGAGCCAAGCACGAGTTTCTGCTTTCTACCTATTTTGTGGAAAAGCGTTTCTCTCCAACTGTGATCGTTTCTCTGGTGCAAATCATTTCAGAGGATTTTGTTTATTCTTTATTTCTTTTTTTGCTCATCCATCCTTTTTTTTGCTTTCCTTGAATGTCAGCATATTGTGATCACTCTTAACTTTCTGTCTTCAGCATCAATCTTCCTTTCTTTATTTGTTCTCTCCTTCTGCGGCTTTTTGACATTTTCTTTTCTGGGTTTTTTCCCCTCTCCCACCGACAGCCTGTCACCTCGCTCCTTCCACTACTCATCATCTGTCTCATCATCGTTTTTCATCTTGTCCTCAAACTGTTGTTGCGTCTTCTTTTTTTCCCCATCTGCCCTTTTAGCCCATTTTCTCCTCCACTATCCTCCAATCTATCTTTCTTTCTGTTATTTCCAATTTCCCATCATGCTTGTGGTGGCTCTTTTCCATCTGACTTTGCTTCACCTTCACTTCAGCCTCATGTCCATCATTTACTCCGCCGTGTCACCCAAACATGATTTCAATGAATCTTACTTCACCTTCGCCCCCGTCCACCGATCCCGCTCAATCTTCCTCTGTTTTTTCCTCATCCCTCGTCTTCCCCTTGACCCTCATCCATTATCATTCATTCATTTATTCCATCAGAATTCTTTGCTCTGTTCACCTCCATCTGCCCCCTCACTTTCACATCTGCCCGTCATCATGGGGGCTTTTGACGTTTTTCCCATTTTCATAACTGAACCGCCTTCACTCCGTCAGCGGCGCTCACCTCGACATCCCTTTGCCAGATCATTTTCACATCCTCTCCTCCATTTCTTCCTCTTTCCACCTGAAGATTTTGACCTTCTGCTGTTCCACCAGGTTACTTCTTGTTTAAAAGAATCTCAGATTCAAAATGACGCCACATTTAACCTTTCTGAAAACTATTTCAGTTTGCATCAAACAAATTTGTTCCCAAATTATATTCCTGCACATCAAAGAATTTTGCAGGTTTCCTGTGCTGTAGGTATGATTATATTACACTTTGATACCAGCAGCTCTAGAGTTATATGCATAATATTTATAGATTTACATATTTGACCCATAAGAACCCAGAGTAACATTAGAAAAATATCTGAAATGTTTTCTGTGATCAACTTGTTTTTTTTTTTAATCTTTTCCACATCATTTTATTTTTACATTTTTTTTATGGGTTAAATTTGCCCTATGACAGGGTTTGATCCCAGAAATTTCAAAAAAGAGCCAAGATGAAGCTCCAATTGCACTATTACTTGTTTTTATCTTAAAGTTAAGTCAAATAAAAATGACATTTTCACATTCCTCAACAGAATAGACAAAGTAAAGGCAAATTAAAGCATCAATGCACATTTCCTGTATTGATAAAGGCACATTTAAGAATTACTTGAAAAAATCAAAATCAAACTTATTTATGAAAAGTATTTCTCATGCTTCATGCAGATGCGAGCAACTGAATAATCAGAGGGTCAGAAATTCCCCCCACTCTTTACCCTGCCGCCATTAAAATATACACCACATACTAGGAATACTCAATTATCAAAGAAACTCATACAGTAGCTATGGCTCGTTATAATTGAAAAAGTAAGAGAAACGCTTCTAAAACTTGTTTGTTTCTCATTTTACAAATAATAATGTCAGAAAAAGTTAGCAATGCTAATAGTGTTTCATCTGTTTAAAGAGTGATGAATAGAAAAGTTAATATACTTATAGTTTTGCTGTTTTGTACACTGTAAAAATGAAATCTTTAGAATATAAAGACACTTGCTTAAAAATACATTTTCGTTTTTGCAAGAAAATTAATCTCATCAAGAACGTTTTTTTGTATCAACATAATCTTAGATTGAGAAAACATCTCTTATAGTGACAAAAAATGTTTTAATAAGTATTTGACTCCATTCACAGATTTTTTTTTTTTTGCCTTTTTAAAGGAACGAGGAAAGAAATGATTATGTTTTTCCAAGGGGTCTGTTTTTTGCAGTACAGTGCTATACTACAGTGGCCCGGAGGGGTCACAACACAACACTTCAAACTTGCAACAACAACACACTGCAATTAGTCATAACATGAAAAATTAACTCACAACATGAAAAAATCAACTTACACCACAAAAAAGATTAACTTGCAACATAGAAAAAAATTAACTCGCAACACAAAAAAATTAACCCAAAACAGGTAATAAACTAGTGTGTTGAGTTGTGAATTTAAAGTGTTTACAGTGTTCCAACCCTTCTGGGCCACCGTACTATACCTGTTTAAGGAAAATACCCCCTTAAAAATTGGTTTAGACTCATGATTTTCCTAGATAATCGTTATTGTTTGAATTTACTTTGTCAAATTTTTGTTTTATTTTCAAAAACAGAAAAGTCAGGATAATGTTCCATATGTTTGGATATACGTATCAAAAATGGACTATTTTTCCACGACTGTACAGTACATTGTGACCAAGAAATGTATTGAAAAGTCACATGAGCTCCCAGCATGAAACTTCTTAATTGGGTCTGGTGGTGAAAACCCGTCAACCCCCAATTCTGATGAACCTGGCAACAGTCAGAGGGGATCAGTTTCAAGGGTCTTTACTGAAGCGTCACTGACTTCTGCCCTCCTTCGTTCGTCTGTCCATAAATGCATCTGTAGGTGAACTCCAGCGAATCACTGCAGAAGGAAAATCTAAAAGGTGCTTGTTGGCTTTTTATCTTTATTTTTTAGCTCCATAATAATGACGGCTGAGGTTTGCAGTTTATAGAAATTAATGGAGTCGCGCTGCAGGCTGTGTATTGATATTCAGATGTTTTGTCCTTTCTTAATGTGGCTCCAGAGAAAAAAAACATGCTGTGATAACAGGAACGCATTTTTCTAAAAAGACTTATGAAACATTTACAACAAGAGAAAGCGGTTTTGCTTTTTTAAATTCTTTATTTTTTTCATTTATTCTCAGTAAGAAAACCGATATTTGAAAAATGTGCTCGCCTCGACCTTGTACGGCTCTCCAAGCTGTGGTAGGAGGAGGGCGAGTCGGTTCATCCAACCAGTTTTTCCCCAGAGGTGCAGAGGTGTTTCAGATCCGATCGACATTAGAATGTTTTGATTTTAACTTGTGGGTTGGATGGATGAATATTATTTCTGACCTTGTTAAGAAAAAAAAAAAAATCAATCAATAAATGAATGTATAAATAAATAGAAAACATAGATTCATTTGAAATGCAACAAATAAAGAGGCTTCTATTTATTTTTCAGGTCTTGCACATTATTACAGATCTTGTTAGATAAAATAAAATGAATGTGTATCATCAGATTGTTGTCTACTGAGGAGAATGGGGCTTTACCAGCTGATCAGAATGGCTGCACGAACAGCTTTTTGTCACCTCGACAAACAACTGTTCACTTGAGCTGCTCCAAACAATCTTCAGCTGATGGCCTTTCTCTCACCTCCGTCTGCTGCTTGGCATGCCCGATTCTCTCCTTGCATATTATGCACAATCTGTCATTGATTCACAGTCTTTTCACGCAAAGCATCACACTTCTCCGCGTGTTTGGCAGCGTTGTCCTTTTTTTTTTCCTGCATTCCTTCTCTCCGTCTGTCCTTGCTTTTCTTCGTTTCTTCTCCTCTGAAGTCGCACTTCTTCATATTATTATAGAAATAACTTGCCTCCTCTTTGCTGTGCTGACTCACTGCTCTGATTATTTTTGGTTTTCTCAATCGTTTTATTTATGCATCTGACTGAAAGATGTTTTCAGAGCATAACAAGCTAAAATAAAACTAGTTTCATAAGGACAGATTGTAGAATACAGGTCAAGATTTAAGAATAATACAAAATAAATCTGTAGTCTTTGGTGGTTAGGCTGTAGTGATTTCTTTCATGCTGATTGGATAAGCTCAGACCTTAAATGAATAAACTCAAAGCCTAGAACCTAGAAAATAACTATAAATCCTCGACTGTTTATGCAATCAATATGAATCAGCTGATTCTGATGCGGAGAAAAACTGCTTTCATGTTAGCGTTGCACCAATATGCAACGCATTAGTAACGACAAGTTTGAATAACAGCTTTTCTCTTTGACAGAATCAGCTGATTTAGATTGATTGCGTAAGCACTTGACGACTGTGAAGAGCTAAATGTCTTCACAAGGTCGCTTTTCTCCACTAGAATGAACCAAAATGATATTATTAAGCTGTTAAAAGGTTATTATAATAGTGCCGGGGTGGCGAACCGGGATGCAAAGAGATAAACGTCCATGTGTTAAGGAAAATAATTATTTTGATTGGACGAAAAGAAAAGGTGGGCAATTTTGCTGATGTTTCAGAGTGAATGCTGAAATGGTGGATGGTGTTTGGAGGGATGTAAAAACCCAGCATACTCAGAAGGGAAGTAGGAAATAGAACTCCCTCATTTAAATTGTGCCAAAGCTTCACCATAGCTGTATCTCCATTACACATAGGCCAAAAAAAAAACAATAAAAAAAACACTATTTTGCAATTATACTGTTTCCATTACATCATAATTATGCAAATAAACACAAACCAGCTTATATGATAAGTCATTAAAACATGGTGACTATCACTGCAGGCAGCAGGTTTATATGTTCAGTCAGGAAATAAACATAGCTACAAGTCCACAAAGCTAAATCAAGCTCAGACAGGTAGAGGTCAAACACGAGCATGGGGTCATCCAAGAAGACACTTGAGTTGTCAGAGTTCAGGCGAGGGTCAGGGCAGGCGGCAAGCAAACAGAGATAAAGCGGAGTCACATACACAGAAGATCAGGTCCAGATAGAAACACTCAGTAATGCAGGCAAGTTAACACAAAGGGCAGCATCCAAGAACTGTGCGTTGTGGCTGCTGGGAGATGTAGTGTAGTCAGTACTCCTGACAGAGATTGATATAAATACTACTTTGATTTACAGCAGATACATTCAAATTTCTGCCACGACACTAGCGCTCATCATCATCTATCAAAGGAGACGTTGGCGTCTCATTCAGGCCCATTGATATATATATATATTGCTGGATTGGCCCTTGCCTATTTGCTGCTATAGACAGAGACATGCAGTCGCCATTGTTATGCATCGAGTCATGGTGGGAGAATACTGCTGTTTCAATGGAGGACCGGCAAACGTCAACCACAAAAACATCGAGCTCCCTCATTTCTTAACCAGTTTTTATAAAATATGTCTCGAATTAAAGCTTAGACAATGATTGATCTTGTGGTATATTTAAATGTTTATTATGCATAAAGATTAATCTCTAAATAGTGCAAGAATTGCACCTTATACTGCTATAGGTATTGCATTGCTGACAAATTAACAGATTCTAAAAGTATTTTTTATGTTACTTCTGTGCTAAAACCTATTTAACTGATCTTATAAATGCTTGTCACGCAAGACCAGAAAAGAGAGATTGATGTTTAATGGCATGAATGACTGACAAAGTTTAGTGACAAAGTCCTTGTGACAAAGTCATATAAAAACACCCTTTACTATATTTTGAAATGAAACTACAACTGTATTATCTTTGGATTACATGGTAAATACATCTCAATTGACTTCAAAATTTACTTTTAAAGAGACGATTTCATTTAACTTTGAGAATAAGGCTCCAGCTGGCATCTTTAGCTGATATAGAAACATTTATACACTTAAAAACATGGATCATAACATCAAATTCACCTGTCAAACTGTTAAGATTCAAAACACAGTGATAATAGCTGTAAATAGTGTGGCAGGTTAAAGTTTGGGGCCTCGGCTTCTTCCCTAACAACTGCTCTCTGCTGTGTTTACGTCACTGAGGAGAAAGTTAGGCTGCATTTTCTAGCTGGGATGTCTCCAGTCTGTGCGACAAAGAGAGAAGTTTTCTTACCAAAAAGAAAAAAAAGTGATATCCCGTTGTTGGCCATGTGACTCATTTAATTAATGTGCATATGGGGAATTTTAGTTGAATAAATCTGTTTATATTCAGCATTTTTAGGAGTTTCTCTGCATCTGTTTCTCTCTACTCGTGCTGGTGTGATTGAGCTGAATTATCTGCTTCAAGTGAAACATTTCTAGTTAAGCACATTTTAAAATGACAGCTAGACTTTTAGACTTATTTTGACTTTTTAAAAAATTTTGATAACATCTTTTTTTTCCTCTCGTTTTAGTGTAATTTACAAATCTTCTGGATTATTTTGTTTTCTCCTAAATTTCCATGATATTCTCTATCCTCTTTGTACTTCCTGCTCCTATAAAGATTTGTCAGTCTGTTAAGCCAATTTTTGCCTTTTTTTTCTCTTTTCAAGTGAAACCAAATTCAATCAACATTTAAACATCAACTTTAGGGAAAAAAAGTCTGAATTTGTTGTCTTCGCTCAGACATCGGACAATCTCTGGCACCATAGTTCTCATAGTTTACATGATGTATCAGAACAACCAATAATCTCTGCAGTCATTCGTTCATTCATACATTTGAGTATCACTCGTTATCAACAGACTATGTGTCTACACTCGTTTGTTTATTCACAAATGTTACATTACATTTTTATTTTGCTGCATGATGCAGGTGAGCAGTCTGATAAGACGGTAGAGAATAAGACAAAAAAACTGCCACTACAGACACTGAAGGTGTGGGAAAGTTTGGGTTTTGTTTGGTACATCTGGTTACACCAGTAATGATTGATCAGTTAAGACAATATTTTACGTCAGAGCCATCCATTGTTATGTGTGTGTGCACACATTTTCATATATTATGTAAACTATTATATCTATGGTTTGGCTTTTTTTTTTTTTTTTAATATATATTCCTTTTCATATCAAAATAAAATTGTATTTATAAAAACAAGTTGCAAACTTAATTCTAGAACCCCAATCTTCACTTTTGCCTTTTTCTCCTCTCTCAATAGAGCTGGTCCAGAACGGTCGGCTGCTGACGCTGCCCCTGGTGGCCGGAGACCTGCACTCCCTGCTGCTGGACGAAGACAGGAAGCGTTTGTACGTGGCCATGAAAGACAACCTGCTGTCCACCAGCTTAGATGATATAACGCAGAACCCACGAAAGGTTAGAATCCACCGTCTGAGTTACTGTAAAGTGTAGAGCGGTTGACTTCTGGTAGGAAGATTGCAGGTTCAATTCCCACCCTGCTCGCCCATGTGTTGACGTGTCCTTTGGAAAAACACTGAACCTCACATCGATTATGTGACACAAAGAATGACTGATTTGTTGATTTAAAGATGGCTGGATCTCTATGCAGTATTTGATATAACATCTGCATCTTAAACTTTTTTAAATTGTGTACTTTTGTTACCCCTTTCCTGCTTTTGGTGGTTCAAGCCATTCCATGAACTCACAGCAAAACTAGGCCTTCTATAAATAAATAAATTAAAAAACGTCTTAAAATGGGAAACATTTTCCCTTAATAAGGGGAAAAAATTGTCAATGGGGTAAAAAAAATAGCTTATTTTAAGGAAAAAAAAACACTCGCTAAGACGTGTTTGCTACAAACTTATATTGTGGTATTTATTTATTTTCTTAAGATATTTTTTTTAGCAAGACAAAAAATTAGACGTTTTACCCATAAAAACTTTTTGCTTTCTTAAGATTTTATTTGTGTAGTGCATCTAAATGTTTTTTAGAGTAATATGAGATTTATTGTTCCCTTTTTTTTATTGGTGAAGTGTGTTAAAAGGAATTTGGTGCAACAACCAGTTGTGACGTTGAAGAAAAAAGCTAGTAGGAAAATCCCTTAAAACACAAAATAGATTAAAATATAGAAGACATACACTGGAAAAAATGTTTTCAAAAGGGTTAAAAAATGCATAATACAAGATGATTTTCCCTTGTTATAAGTGGCACAATCTGCAGATAGAATTAGTAGAATTTGTTTTGATAAGACTTCTTACGATACATTGTGAAGACCTGACCTTTAAAACAAGATTTAATCCTGAAATCAGCTATTAAAAGTTATATTCAGATATATCAATGTCACAAACAAAACAGGAGCCAAGCACAGCTACAAGTCCACAAACCAAATCAGGGTCAGACGGGGAGAGATCAATGACGAGCCTCAAAGAGGATAGAGTTGTCCAGGCGAGGGTCAGGGCAGGCGGCAAGCAATCAGAGATAAAGCAGAGTCAGAAACAGGAGATCAGGTAGAAATTCTCAGTAATGCATCCAAGTAACGTGGGTGAGTGTCAGCTGAGCGGCATCCGGGCAGTGTGCGCCGGGGTTGCAGGGAGATGTAGTGTCTTCAGTGTTCCCGTCAATGACCAGAGGGGGACACATAACTCTGACTCCTGACAATCACTCTGATAAATGGAAACGTTCTGTAAAATAAGCATGTTTGGTGAAAGAAAAGTTTCATATCTTTAAATTAGTGACATTTACATACAGTAAACGCTCATACTTTTTACCTCAAAAATACTCTATTCTGTCTGCTACAATGGTTATTTGTAAACTACGTCTAAGTTCAAACACTTCATTCTAAGATGTAGATGCCATAAAAGTTTCTCATTGATGCAATTTTCAGCCAAAGGAGCAAAAACAGCTAATAGGTGGTCCAACCTTTGACCTCCATTAAAATATGAATTTTTGATTAGATAATTTTTCTATGAGTAAAAAAGCAATCATGTTTTAGCTCAATTTTTTTATCAAACCACATTCATTTTAGGAATTTTTTCAAAGTAAGACTGGACATTCACACAAGACAGAGCTGATTATTTAATGATGGTGTCCTCATTTTCTATACGACTGTAAAGCACAATGTATACATAGGAAGCATATTGATTAATGTCATTTTGGGAATATGTTTATGTCATCTTAATTTCAAATATAAATACAGGTTGATGAGCTGAGCGTAGACAGGTGTGTTTGTGCTGTCAGAGCAACATTTTTCAGCATTTCTGCATCATCTTTCCCGTCTTTCGAGCTATTAGCTTTATACTGGTAAACACAAACTGAACAAGCCGGCGTCTCCGTACTTTACTACTTTCTATGACCTGAAAGGAACAGTTGTTCTCTGATATTTTGCGACTTGCCAAAATCGACAAACAGATTTGAACATAACGTGTTCCAGACAGACCACAGATCATTTTATACACATTTTTTGCATTCTGGATTTCTCTATGCTTCGTGTTTACTGCAGAGCTGCTCCATCAGCTCAGGTTTGGCAGCAGGGAAGACCTTCAGATAAAACCTGGAATCTGTTCGGAGTTATGAACGCCAGATCAGCTGCACCCTTCGTTTTTATGTTTTGCTATTCAGTAATTTAAATTAAATTGTGAAGAAAAATGAATTTTTTGAGCATTACTGTGAATTTTGGTGCAGTTGTTGTAGTGTCACATCTATTTGGGATGCACTTAAACGGGTAGGTTCAGTCTGAACTGTGAAACTTCTGCTCTCTTTAGTGCTTTTGTCACAGCTTCCTGTTTCCACCGACGCCTCGTTGTAGCTGAGGCGTTAACGGCTGATTGAGTTGGAGGTCACGGCAAAGACGGTGACTGTGCCGCCTTCTCATATCTATCTATGACCTGTCAGATTAAATCAATAATCTCATCAGTCAAAGCGGCAAGACAGCCAAGCAGGTAAAAGAGAGCAGACAGGCAGCAATCATGCCAGCCAGCCGCCCACTCCACCAGGCAGACGGCCAACTAAGAGAGATTGTCAACTTGTAACTCAGGTTCATGCGGGCTGTCAGGTTATGTAATGACACAAACAGCTTTCATTGTCTGCTTGTGCCACAATCACTTGTGTGCAGTGTTTTTCCTGTTCAGGTGAAATCACTCACAGTGTCGTTTTGCATCCACATTTGAAGGGAAATTTAGTTTCAGAGCTATGGAGCTAAATTGGGGCCAATAGTATTTAAAACTTAGTTTTAAGTATTTGAAGGAATTCTGACATAGCCAGTGAATATTTTTGTACCCATTGCATGTATGGCCACCATTATATGTATGTATCGCCATTGTCTTTAACAATGGATGCCTGTCTAGAGATTTTTTAAGGCCAACGTGTTTTTCTCAAATAAATCCTAAATCTATGCTAGCTCTGTTGCTTGTACCATAAAATACATCGATTGACTGAAATATCAATGTAACCAGTTATGCTATTCTCATAGATGTACTGGAACTCAGGACAAAACTACAGTAAATATTCAACAAGGGTTTCAGATGCAAATTTCAGTAAAAAAATGTCAATGAAATAACCATAAAACAGTCATTTTTGTTTGTAAGGCTGTATTTTAGCTCACTCACGATTTCCTAAAAAACTCTGTTGTGGAACTATCAAGCGATTTTACTTTTTTCTTTTTTTTTGCCGAGATGTCTCCAAAAAAAGTGAAAAATTGAAAAAAAATTTTTAAAAAATAATAAGAAGAAATATAGAATGACCATTTTACAAAGACTGCTTATGGATCTACTGTGTTTTGTTCTGATGATTAAAAACTTTAATTACGTTTAATTACGTTTGCACTAAGTAGTGACACAAGCTTTCAGCTGACTCTGCATTTCCAGGAGTCCTCATGTGTTTTTAAGTGTCTTTCGCTTCTTCTTCTTTTTTTACAGTGTTCCCTTGCAATATCAACAATTTTGGTCTTACTGTTTTGATGATTTTTTTCAGCAATCTTACATGTTTTCTTTTCTTTTTTTTTTTTTGTTTTTAAGTAGATCACTGTGTTCTGCGTCCTGATTGGCTCTTGACCTTGTCACTCAATCTTCTCTATACTGTGTCTATTGTGTACAGAATGAGTTCAGTTTGCCATTTTTTTTTAATCTGGAATTGTTATCAACATTTTAGCCGTGTTTTTATTGTTCTTTGACCTTTTAATGTGCGGCGCCTTGTTTGACCGTGGTCAATTTAAGGCGGCATATAAATCCAATAAACTTACGTTTATTTAGGCTACATCATCACTGATGGAGATCTTTGATTTCAGTCTTTAATACTGGATTTATCTTTCTACCAAGGTTTGAACTTAGAAATTTAAACAATAGAGAAAAGTGTATAATGTGTATTTGGGGTCTTACAGGCATCAAACTTCTGTAATTGTACTTTTTTCTATCTCGGTTTATTTTTAGAACATAACTCCTGCGATAAACACACGATCACTGTCAACATTTTGATCTACTTTCTGCTTTATTTCTGTAATTCCGTACTCTAATGTAATGTTTTGATACATTTGGTTATCCCCATTGACTGTATATAAACAGCTGCACTGAGCGAGCGAGACGTCACTCATAGAAAAAGAATTACTTCCGGTTCCAACCACATAAAGTCAATTTAGTCACCATTTCTATGGCAACCACTCCATCCAATCAGGAGTTAGCATGTTAGAAGGCCACACCCGTTTCACTGAAAGCAAGCTCGGAAGAATCTGTCCATCAAACATTTGATGTGAGGCCGCCTACTTTCATTGAGCCCTCTGATTGGTCAGTTTATAACTTGCGCTACGGCAAAAACATCATGAAAAATAAAAAAGGATTAGCGAGAACAGATGCAGAAGAGCAAAAATAACGACTGAGCGAGCGCTGTTTCTCGATAGACATTGGGACACAAAGGGGGGAGGGGTCACTCAGTCCAGTTTTCCTGTACAGTCACACTCCTCCTGTGACAGCTGCTACAGTTTATACGGAGGGTTACATTCACACAGAAACGGTCCTTACCTGGTGGCACTCCTTTAGTGGTGGTCCCTGTTTGTGTCAGTGTGTGGTACGAGTAGATTAGGGGAGCTGCGGTCTCTAATCTCATCTGATTGTCTCAGATGTGCTCCGGGCTCTAAGAGAAAGACTGCATCAGGGAACAATTACTGAGATAAAGTTTCCCTTAAACTCCAACATTTGCCACTAATAATCACTTTATCTTAACTAATTTCTAAATGAAGAGCAACAGCTTTCCTGTAGGACCACCATACTTTCACAAGCAGATCATGATATCTCAAATGTTTTTTTTATGGGAATTTTTCCTTTATGTGAATTCAGTTATCGGTAATGGTTTTCTCCAGAACTCTGCAGACTCTGTGGTATGTAAGGACACGTGTGGACATCGGTCATATCGATTCCATCTCAGCCTCGCCACTCTGTTGTCTGAGTGGAGAAGTGACTCAGAGAAAACAGTTAGATTAGTCACGGCGCTGGTATTCAGCAGCAAGCCTCACCTCTCCCTCGTGGACATTATCTGGATCTCAGCTATTTCCTTCCTTGTTGAATTTACATAATAGCATAAAAAAATGTTCTCATTGAGGTTCATTTTCTTCCGCTTCAGGGGTCAAAAGTTTCAAGATTTCAAGTTTCATATTGATGTGATTAGGTTACTTCCTTCACGTTTGGCTTTGGAAAAACTGCCTTGCTGGTTCAGTCTTTAAGATGAGTTCAATGTTGAGTTATACTCCGAGATGAACAAAATCTGACCCTTAAAATGCTTCAGCAAATGGATTAATATTGCCACTTAAATGGTTTTTTGCACAACAAAAACAATCATTTTTAGAGACCTTATAGTCTTCGGTTAGAACTGCATTACAAACTAATCCGTCACATAGAACACGTGTCAAAGTCAAGGCCCGGGGGCCGGATTCGGCCCTCCGGGTAATTATATCCAGCCCACTAGATTATTTTATTTTATTGTTAATAATGGCCCGATGCTATCTTGCGCTCATATCTAGCTTGTAAAAATTTTGAGATTAAAATGTTGAAAGTTATTTAAAGGGGCCCTGCATGAAAATTCTACTTTTTGAGGTTTTAAATGCATGTTGATGTTCAGTCATTCCTCCCTATAAAGAACCTCAAAACGACATTTTGATCCGTTTATGCATTTAAGAGTAATCCTCTAAAAACATGCACAGTCTGCAGCAGCCCCTCCCACACCCACGAAAACGAGCGGTTGGAAACGTGCTGACACAAGACTGATGCCAACAGCTCCCTCCAGGAAGAGTCTGCTCTGACAGCTCCGCCCCCAGTCTAACACAACCCCCAATTTCTCCACTGAACTAGTGATGATCTGCAAAAAAAAATCATTTTAGATGCAGAATACCGTATATCTTCCAGTTGTGTCCTGTCTCTGTGTGTTGGTTAATCAGTGATGAAGAAAGTCATCAAAAATCTCAATTGGAATTTGGTTAATTTAATAAAAATTGGCTCAAACTTGTACAGAGATTTCTGGGTCTCGAGGAATGCAAAGACAAGAAAACATAAAATACAGTTCACTTATATACCTTGCAGGCAGGCCTTATCTGACTCCAGGCCTATTTGTCAACAATAGAACCCCCTAAAAACCTTAACACCTTATTGGTCTTTTTTCAGTGGAAAACTATTGCTGAAGTCCTTCAAGTAACTGGTTTCAACTGGTCTTCAGCTCCATGTAGATTGATGTGACATTGAATATTCCTCAATGTGTTCATGACAAAATATAAGAATAACCCTAATATAAAAGCATTTGAAAAAACCAGCATGAAACCTAAATGGATTTCTAATATTAACTCGTCAGAGGATGTATTATTGTGACGGTTGCTTAAAGCATTTGATTGACAGATTTTCAGTCTTTCAATTGGTAGGGGGTGTGTCCTTCCATCAAGGTCACATGACTCACGTTGAGTCCGATCAACTCGGACCAATAGCTACTTAGTGGCTCCAACATGCATGACAACATCCAAATTTGGGGACAGAATTCACTTCATTTGGAAGTCGGGCCTTTTCTGTGGGTGATGTCACACTCACTCGGTCCAGTTCTGTTATGCAGTCAGTGGTCAGAACCACAAACCATGTCTGGACAGAAACACCTCCATGTTCTCCGGTTACAAGCTCATGTCAGAGATGATATATTCAGTTAAACGTCTGGTTCCATTTTTTTATGGGTAGATCCATTTATATGTACAAAATAATGGTGTTTTTGTGTTTGTTTACACTAATATGAACAACTGATATGAGTGAGAGCTTTCTTTTTACTCCACTGATGCAGGTAGGTCGTTGATTGGCTATTTGGCACATTAACAAAAATTCTGTGGCGCTAAATCCTCTTCACAGAAAAGAAGCTCTTTCTGTCCAGATTGGTCATATTTGCTTGGATTTTTACAGAGCATCTGCCATTCCCAAGAGCTTTTTATTGAGGAAAACATTAAAAAAACACAAAAATTCAGTAAAACGGTGCTTGTCTGACTTCATTTTCTTCCCTTCTCATCACCTGTAGTTGTACTGGCCAGCCAGCCCGGACCGGGTCCAAGAATGTCTTATGGCTGGAAAAGATCCAGAGGTAACTGAAGTCACGCAAATGCACACACAAAACAACAACATATGTGATTGCAAATGCAGCAAACAGTCTTCTAAAGTTGCAGAAAAAAAGGCGAGTTGAGACAGAATATTGAGAAGTCAGGCTGTGTCTACTTTTGAAAAAAAAGTGTCCTGGAAAAGTTACACGAGAGATGACAATCTGTGGCAAATCAATGTGAAGATTTGGGACAAAACAAATAAACAAACCTGTTGCTGCTGGTAGGAAAATCTAGAATTAGGTTAGGAAAATGCACTGAAAGAAGAAGATATTTTGGAAAATGACCCGATAACAAGCCGAGGACTCCTGTTTTCTCCCCCTGCCTTGTCTTCTCTCTCACCAGTTGGAGTGTGCTAACTTCCTGCGAGTTCTGCAGCATTTCAATCAGACTCATTTGTATGTATGCGGCACCGGAGCGTTCAACCCACGCTGCTCCTTTATTCATACCAGCATCTTCCTTCAGGTAATACAACACAAACGTGCACATAGACCATGGAAATCCATACAAACTAATGACTCCTCTTATATGTGTATCTAAAGCCTCTTAGCCCCTATACTATGATATAAGAGCAGCTAAAATTTCTAAAGTGTTGTCTGCCCCTATGCCCATATACCTGTCAGAATTCTTACTTTGCCTGTCAGTAGTTTATGGAGTTTTCCATTATTCATTGTGGCTCCAATGTGGGGCCCACCCAACACTCTTCCATTTATTTGACATTTCTTAGTCAGGTACAAAGTAATTCTAGAAAACAAGAATGTCCTCTATTTAGGTTAGTTATGCAGGATATCTTCTCGGAGTCATGGGAATCCCACTGAGTGTATGGAGCTCCAACCTCCACCTCGTTGGTTTGGGGGAGTGAGTGCATTCCTGCATCGGTGTTGTCTAAAGTTTTGCATGTGTGTGTCTCTCGCAGCACAATGCACATGTGTGCAAGCATGTGTGTCTGCTAATTCCATGAAAGCAAAGGTGGGATCAAAGCGAGGATCAGACATGGTTCTTAGAGAAGCTGGTGGTGCCGAGTGGTTTAAGACTGGACTTCACACATTTTAGAAATCCCTCCATTTAGCCCGATTACTGTCAGTCAGCTATTCCGTCTGTGTGGCAGTGGTCAAATATTCCCTCAGCTCATTTTCTCCTATCGCTGCATGCCTGAGATTTATGAATATAAATTGGATTTAAATATTAATAGGTCTTATTTCTTATCGGCGTGCCGTTTTATATTTGCCATTTTCGTCCTCCTTATTGTATGAATGCTTTGTAGGCATTTTTCAAATGCAATTGGTGCAAATTATGCAATTAAAAACATTTAGCATGTTTAGAAAAATTCATCCTTGTACTTTTGGTGTTAAATTTCACGCACATTTAGAAATATTACACAATTATTAACCATTTTTTTCATGCAATTCCTGAAACCTTTTTTGCGCACTTTAAAAATTATGCAAGTTTAGTATCAAAACGTTTAGCATGTTAAGGACATGTTTAAGGCTAATTTTGAGTTTGGTAGTAATATGCTAATGTTTTTGGCTAATTTAGCGTCTAATGAGGTTTTTTTCAGCTAATTTTGAGTTAAGCTAGTATTTTAGCAGCGTTTTTTGATAATTTGGCATCTGCTATGTTTTTTTGGGCTAATTCTGAGTTAAGCTAGTGTTTTAGTGACATGCTAACATTTTTTGATAATTATGCATCTCATGAATTTTTTGGGCTTTTCTGAAGTAAGCTAGTATTTCAGAAGTGTGCTAAATGTTTTGGCTAATTTAGCACTTACTAAGGATTTTAAAAACTTTTTTGGAGCTAACATTTGAGCAAAATGCTCTTTTTTTATAATTTCACATTTAATTAGTTTTTTGGACTAATTTTGAGTTTAGCTAACACTTGAGGAAAAAAGCTCACTTTTTTGGCTAATTTGGCATTTAGTGGGGTTTTTTGGGCTAATTCGAAGTAAAGCTAGCATTTTAGCACTGTGCTAGCTTTTTTTTTTGGCTAATGTGGCACCTACTAAGGATTCTTTGACTTTTTTGGAGTTAACACAAGCTAACGTTTCAGCAAAATACTCACTCTTTCGGCTATTTTGGCATTTAGTGAGGTTTTTTGGGCTAATTTAGAGTAAAGCTAGCATTTTAGCACTGTGCTAGCTTTTTTTTTGCTTATGTCGCACCTACTAAGGATTTTTTTTACTTTTTTGTAGCTAACATAAGCTAAATTTTCAGCAAAATACTCGCTCTTTTGGCTTATTTGGCATCTGCTGAGGTTTAGAGCTAATTCTGATTCATACCTTGCATTTTTACATTTTATAGATACTTTTTGTTCAATTTTTCAAGAAATTCTTCAATTTCTTTACGCTCTTAATGCAATATATGAAACGTTAAGTCCTTTAGCAGTTTTAGCAGTAGGCAAATAGCTTTAGCATTTTCAGCAAATCTGTTCAGGAATTACAGTAAATTTCTTCAGCATCTTTAGCCCAAAGCTTTCACTCTAGCATTATTGCAGGTAATGCAACTTTTCTAGTTATATTTGTGTTTGTCTGCTCTTCTAGTCGGAGCACCAGACTCTCTTCTACAGCCAGACAGAGTGTGGCAAAGGAAAATGCCCTTATGACCCGTTCCAGAAAACAGCATCTGCTGTTGTTGGTAAGAACGCCTTTTTCCCTAAGAGCCCAGCACAAATAAGATAAGAAGTGTGAAGAGGTACACAAGCATGGCTGCTGCGTCCTTGTGCCTGATCAGAATCGCAGTTTCTCATGACGAACAACCTGCCGACGAGGTCACCAACAAAGTGTTAAACGGAGATTCTGAATACAGTAAACTGATACTCCTCAGCAGGTTAAATCAGGTGATCTTTAATGTTTAAGTTGCAGTGTTTTTCTGGCCAAGTACCAGCTAAAAAGCTTTTTTTCCCACCTTGTTTTTGTGAACTTGTGTGTTGAATCCTTGTTATTTTCGTGCAGATGGAGAGCTGTATGCTGGCATCACCTCAGACTTCATGAGTCGGGACTCTGCTTTCTTCCGAAGTCTTGGCAGCAGACACGTTATCCGCACTGAACAGTACGACTCCACCTGGCTGCAGGGTGAGCGCAAAAACCAATGTTCAAAGTACAGAAATCGTTTGGAAAATTGCACATTTAAGGGATTCTGTTCTCTCATGTTGACCATCAGAAATATGACAGCTCACCTCAACTGTTGTAGGACCAAAGAATTCAAAAACTTCCTCTGGAAAACAAATTCAAGTCAGTTATATTCATACAAAAAAGCAGGGATCCCCAAACTTTTTCTTGTGATGTCCACGAATCTCTTTTCTTCTCTGATGTGGAACCGGGGTGAGTGTAAAAATCACAGGGTGTGTATAAAAAAAAGCATTTCTGGTTTTCTAGAAAGTCACATGTAACCAATAATAATGCACTCTTTCTGAGATATTCACAGAAAAAAATCAGAAAATAAAAAAAAGAATCCTTTTAATTAAATATCATCTGGTGCAGCTAGACATAAATATGTACGTTTCATTTTCATTCACAGAACAGAGTTTCCTTATTTATTGCAGGAGTTAAATTCTAAATGTAACTCATGAAGGTCAAATCCGTGAATTAGGGCTACAGTTGTAAAACTCAAACTTCAACACACTTTATCCACTTTTCTTAGACAAACACGAACATTTTCACACTTTTACATTATAAATTCTTAAAAGTTCAAAACATCCTAGAAAATACGTCCAGTTTGATAGAATGTAAACAAATATCTGATCGTGATTAGAGCTGCACATATTAGACAGGAGCACAGACTGCAGAAGGCTGGAAGAAAAAGTCACATTCTGCGTGGGTCTCGATTGCAGACTGAAAAAAAAAAAAAAAGAAATTAGAGTCTCTGATGTTGTTCAGAGGGGCGGGCCAAATGTGAAAGCTGGATGGGCCGGATTTGGCCCGTGGGCCGAAGTTTGTGGTCCCTGCAATAAAGTAATAAACATAAAGACGAGGCATTTATAAATTCAAAATAGAGCAAATCGTAAATAATTTGAAACTTTCCTTCAGTTAAATGTGAAGAAGTGAGGAGATGACTATTAATTAACCAGTTCAGTGGTCTTGTGGTAGAGTGTTCGCCCCGACATTAGAAGGACACGAGTACAAATCCATGGTCAAGTCAAGTCATACTAAGTGTCAAACTCAGTCGAACAGAGGGCAAAAATCTAAAATACACCTTAGGTCATGGGCTGACCAGGAAAAACATTTATTCCACACACTAAAACTGAACTTTTAAAACTTTCAAAATGTAACTTTTTAACATTACAATGAATAACAACAGACAGGAATGTTATTCAAAAATAAAAAATAAACCTAAACATTAAATAACTTTCAATATTTTACTCTCCATAAAAATATATTTTGTCAAAATTATACAAGTTAGAAAAAACGCAAGATAACATTGGGTCATCAATAACAATAAAATGACTTGAAGGGCCGAATATAAATACTTGGGGGGCCGAATCCGGCCCTTGGGCCTTAACTTTGACACATGTGCCCTATGGCTTCTCCCTACTCCCACATATTGCCCTCCATATGGAGTGTTAAGGAAAATGAATGTCTTCAAATTCGGACTTCACGGACCCTTAATGACATCATCGATAGTCGCCGGTCTCCTATGTTAGCGTAGAGCTACCGGTGTTTGGAAAATACATGAACGTAGGTTTCATCCACAAATTCATCCACATAAATGCATTTTTCTTACTTTTTTAAGATTTTAAGTCTTTGCTCTTTTGTTATTGAGAGCAGTGTCTCCACCAAATTCAAGTCAATGAGATTGTTTTTTCAGTTTTACAAGGTGAGACATGACTCCCTTTTCTCTTTGGTTCTGGCTAAGAAAGTCTGAATATAATCTGCTGAATTCAGCCGATGTGTCCAGCCGGGGTTTTATCGGCCCGGTGTTCCACCGTCAGCTGCTGAAAGCAAGATACACGTTGATTTATCTATTCCATATAAACTCCGTTCCACCTTAATCATCCTGTCTCCCTATCTCCCCTCCTTGTATGCTCTCTGCATGCATATCTGCATTTTTAGTGCAGTTGCACAGCATCAGAGTTGATTTTCCTGTCTTTGTGTGTTTGTTTCCAGATGCCCAATTTGTGCGGGTAGCGCCACTGTCTGAAACTGATAACCCGGAGGATGATAAAGTCTACGTGTTCTTTACCGAGCGCGCTCAGGAGGCAGAGGGGGCTGCTGGGAAGGTGCTCTACTCAAGAGTGGCGCGCGTGTGCAAGGTACGGGGAGTGTTTCGTCAGATAGGGAACAGGTTCACATCTCCACTTGTCTGGCTGTGGTTTATGTAAACATGTTTGGCTGAGTGTGTACGTGCCCACCAGTGTGTGTATCTGTTCCTGCTGAGATGAGAATTCTCTGAGTGTGTTTAGCGTCGTTGTGTTAATCAGGTTAACTTTAAAGTCCCCCTTTGATGAAAATCATGTTTTCTGAGTTTTTAACATGCATGTGTGGTGTTTTTCTAATGAAAGGGAACAAACGTAATAAGAAATCAGTTTTTTTTTCATTTCTGAGTATTTCTCCTTTTAAATGTCTGTCAATCAAACTGTCCCGGACAGACTCTGCTTGAATTAATGATCTTCTTTCCATCACAACAGCTCTGCTGCTCATGCACTAAACCCTCATCTGGTCCAGCTAGAGTGTCTAGTTCAAATTCCCTCCCTGACCCAAAACTATTAAAAAACTAAACAGTGCAGGACTATATAGTGTCCTGGTTTTTAAAGGCAATTCTAACACCATGTTCACTACTTTTCTTTCATTTTTCTTAACGCCAGATTTGATTTCAGCAATTTAACAAAGTCAAAATCGAATCATTACGAACATTTCACGACATTCTTTTGACTCCACTGTATGTGGATGGATTTTTCAAAATATTCATTTAAACATGTTTTTTTTATTGAAATTGTTTGACTGCAATCCATTGTGGTCCATATTTGCTAATCTAGTGAGCATCTGTTCACGCTAGTTTTTCGCAAAGACTTGTGGGAAATTTCTAGTGCACTCGACTTTGGACTTTAGTAGATTCGGACAGCACTAGAAAACGGTGACCTCACCATACAGTGCACTGTATAGTGAGCTATCATAATCAGACGGGGGGGATCAGGGGCGGAGCACTAAAAGTCACGCCCCCTCAGAGGAGATTTTGGAAGCAGAGGCTTCAGATCAACATAAAAAAATAGCTTTTTTAAGACATTTAAATTGTGGGATTTTGATTGAAATCTTCATCTTCATAATTAAAACTGGGAACATTTTTTTAAATGAAGAAAATTGTCATGTAGGGACTTGAAACCAAGCATTGTTTACTTTGCAAATGAGAAAATTGATTTGTTCTGGTTTGCAACTGTCAAGATCCTTGTTTAAGTCATTTGACATTCTGAAGTGAGCATTCAAAATATTCAATTCTTCTTTCTCTTTTTGTCAAGAATGACATTGGAGGCCAGAGGAGTTTAGTCAATAAGTGGAGCACCTTCCAGAAGGCTCGCATGGTATGCTCCGTTCCAGGACCAGATGGCCTACAGACACATTTCGACCAGCTGCGTGAGTACACACTCAATTGCCAAACGCATTACATGCCTAATCGCACCTCAGCTGCAGCTGGAGCATTGCCACTTTCGACCGAACCGGCGCATTCAGAGGCGTTTGCGTGCGGGGGGGGATGTGTTCCTCGTTTGAGGTGATGCACGCGCCGAGGAAACTTCAGGACCATCGACCGCAGTCTGGGTGAAGCGCACGTCCGCGTAGCTTTGGCTGTTACCACGGTGACCAACAGCCAGTGGGTCACCTTGGGTTTGTCTTTATGCTTGAAGCCCGGGGTTGCCATGGCAACTGGCCTCAACATTGTGTTGCACTCATTATGGAGGATTCACACCAATGTCATGCTGGCATCTGTGAATGTGTCTGTTGGAACATGTTTAGTGACAGGTCCGTGCTCCTTTTAGAGTTCGCTCTCTAAATGAGGAGGTGTCAGGTTTGCTTCAGCAAAACACTTCAGTCTGGAAGTTAGACGATCTGTACAGGTTTTAAAAACGAGACTGAAAAGTTTAAAAAAACTTTTTTGATAAAGAAGATTAAATTCTTTATGTGATAAAAACCTTTAAAGGTACTTTAAAGACCCACTCCAATGTTTCAACATGTTCTTGTGGCATGTTTCTCCTGACGGAGGACATGAATACAATAATTTAAGATTAAAATGACATTTCTGAATATTTCTTCATTCTAATTGGAGCGGATCAAAATTGAAGAAACTCAAATTTGTGATGCAGCAAATGAAATGGGCTGAACAAAGTCTCCCTGCTTAGATCCGATTCTGATACATCCACTAGCAGACAAACTGATCCATGAACGTCTTTGTTTTCCTCGTCTTGGCTGGAATCCGGCTCTAAACTGTACGACTGGATAGCTCTGATATTTCTCACTGTTTTATCAAGACGACCTGGCTGCAGACAACAAGATGGGGCTCAGATATCATAGGCAGAACAGGAAATACTCACCTGAAATCGGAAGTTTCGGTCAACAAAAACTCTTATTTTATACAAAAATTCTGAAAACTTGTGGAATTTCTGCACCGGCTGATGATGCCTGGGCGTCTTATTGTCTGCAGCCAGGTTTCCTCATTTTTGGTGCACCGCTAATGTTGGCCTGGGGTTGTGAGGGGCTGTAAGCTAGCAGGAAAGAGTAATAACAAAAGAATTGAAGGAAATCAGCAAAGCTGGCTGTCCCTCCCACAACTAAGAGGTGAATTTCTGATTAATCAGAGACCACTGGAAAAAAATTTACAAACGATAAACAAAAATATAGATGGAGAGGGACTTTAATTGAAAAGAAAGCAGCTAACACCTCTTTCTCTTTTTTTCTGCTAATCATATCCCTAATGTTTAAAGCTATATTATTAGCAGCAGCTTTACTAAAGGAAAAAAGGTTTAGATAAAAACGCTCAAATAAATTACGATTCAAACAGACTCAAGGCAGTGAAATGAAGGCTGGCTGCGTCTGGTGCAGGTATTTCTTTACGCTGAGTGGACCGGCTCTGAGGTCCCACATGGAAAATGAGAAACACCGAGCTGCTGTGGAATCCAGACATACATCTGGCACTTCTGACTTTCTGTTAACCCCACACGGTTTCACGAGCTGCCACTCATAAACTGTAAACAAAGTTGCAGGACAAATGGCCCGTGCAATGTGGATCTTTAAATTAAAACGTTTGGATTTAGTGCAGCGCTGACATTCTGTGTTTGAATCAGAAAAGATAAATGAAAAAAACACATAATTTTTTTAATTGTTATTATTTGATATACATAAATAAAACATCAAAAAGGTAGAAGAGTGGACTGAAAAAGAAAGAGGAGACGTTTTTATTTTACAGTTAAGTAATGAACCTGGGCATTAACACTTAAAAGCAGCCAATAGCATTTTTACAATAATAAATAAGAACATGAATTGTTTAATTTTGGTAATTAATTTCTTTCTTTAAAGGGGAAATACAATGAAAATTCTACTTTTTCAGGTTTTATGTGCTGTATACTGTTCATTTCTCACTATACATAAGAGCCCCAAAGTGCTATTTTGATCCGTTCATGCATTTAAGAGTAATTCTTTAAAAACCTGCGCTCTTTGCAGCAGCCCCTCCCATACCCACAAAAACGAGCGGGTGGAAACGTGCTGACGTAAGCACGATGTGAACTGCCCCCGTCCAGGAAGAGTCTGCTCTGCCAGCACCGTCCCCAGTCTAACACCAATGCTTAGTTTCTCTACAGAGCTAGCAGAGATCATTGTATTTGTGTTGGGAACCAGTGTAGTGTTTAACACATTCAGAGTTTAAACCTAAACTCAGAGTTTGCTGACTCAAAATTCTCAAACTCAGAGTTTTCGGTTTCAGAACAGCTGAAAAGAGTTGATTCAATCAACTTTAAGTTGTTGGACTCAGAATCAGGTGCGAGTGTCGTGACCATAAAAAGCCCTAAAGACATTACGGTTCACCATGGCAACGGGAGCCACCATTAGGGCCCTATACTTCATGGTGACAGAAATTGATGAGTTCCTACAAGCTTATGCCGACTACGAGCACATTTTCCGCAAGAAAAGCAACACAGCTGCAGCGGTAAACAAAGAGAGTTGGCGTGGAAAAAAATGGCCGCCAGAGTTAATGCGTACATCTACATTTGAATAATTTCAACTCAGGATAAGAACTAACTGATGTCAGGAATTTTGTCACTTGTTAAGTGAGGAATTGTTTTTGATCTGTCAATAATTTAACGAATAATCTCCGTTATTGCATGAATGACCGTTTTTTATAATTCATTTTCAATTTAATTTTTGATAAAATGAGCTCATCTTTTCCTGCCAAAAGTGTTTGTGATTTCATGGTGGCAGCCATTTTGAATCGAGCAGGAAAAGACATTCTACTGCCCCTAGTGGAATGTTGATGAACTACAGCGCAGAAAAAATTCTATCTAACGGGTTTTTAGGGAAAGTTTGGATCAAATATGAAACGTAGGGTTAAAGAACAGTTGAAAAAATGTAAATCTAGATGGAAAAAAAACAATTAAAACTCAACAAAAAGAGAAAAGTGTAAAAAGTTTAGCAAAATAAATGGGTAAAAACGCTGTAAATAAACTAAGTGTTTTTTTATTTGACAGGGGTGACAAATGATTTTGAAGACGAGCGCTAATATCCTTTACATGCAGATTCCATAACTTGTGTCCAGAATGAGCCAACAGATTCAACACAAACCCACTCTTCTCTTGTTGTTTCAGACTCCCTACACACAAACCTGTGCAGGCAGCTCGAGCTGTGTCTTTCTGCATGAACATTTTACAGTTTTAACCTCCAAGTTAAAACAATTATCCTGTTCAGAAACACATTTCTGTGTCTGCGGTTATAGAAGAGGTTTTCATTTAAAAATATTTACGTTTAGTGAATAATTTCAACCAAAGACGGAAGCAATCGGAGAGGAGTTCCGGTTAACTTCTATAGAGATAAAGTTTATGAAGCTTGTCCTAAACCCCTGGATGTGTCTTATGCACAAAAAAAAAAAAAGAAAAAAAATCAGGGATGAGTCGAGAAATTGTGGCCCAACAAATCTAAAGCGCTCTCTTATCTCAGCTCTTCATGTAAACAAAAGGCTTTTAAAGTACGAGTCCCTCACCGAACTTGAGCTTTTGGACGCAGCACAAATCACGTAATGAAGACTGGAAGCTCTTTGATGTTGTCTAACTCTTACTGACTCTAATGCAACAAAAAATAAACATTTGAAAGTACGCGTGCACGCAGACAAACACACACTTTTGAACAGACAGTTGATGACACACCCATCCACGTGCCTGGACCCGACTGTGTACACTGAAGCGTTTGGACTTGTTGAGAGCGTAAACATTTCTACCCAGCATGCTCGGGGCCATGTTCTACGCATCAGATAAGAGCCCGTACAGATTTGTTTGTGAACACACTTTAGCTAAATGCTTATAAACAAAACCACAAATCCCATTTACAGAGGATGAAACCATCAGGTAAAAGGGATTTGTGTGTTGTTTTTTAGGCTGCACCAAAGCAACACTCCACCCAAAATCCCGTAACCGTTTGCAGGTTTGTCATTGCAGAGGAGTGCTAATGTCTGCTTTCAGTAAGCAAGGAGATGTGAAAATGACTGGTGCTCAGCTAAAAACCCACTCTCATCATCTTTTGATCTGTTGGAAAAGCGTTCCCAGTGTTTGTTTGTTTTTTAATTATGCTGTTTTTTTCTCAAATAAAAAAAAACTTCATTTTTGAGGACATAAATTGTTCAGAGCAGCAGTGGTTTATTAGGACAGTTGACACAGAGCAACACCGCCCCCTTTCCTCTCCCCATTGCTGAGAGCTCTCTGTTTACACGCTCTCCCACTAGCTTGCAGCCCCTCACAACCCAGCCCTAACATTAGCAGTGCAACAAAAATGGCGAGCAACATTGGAGTTATCCATCCGTCCAGTTTTGAGCCAAATATCAGCTCAGACGAAGAAAATGCGGATGCATCAGAATGGAGCGGAGCAGGGATCTCTCGACCCAACCAGTTTATTTTATTCATCCCAAATACAATATTTTCTAAATTGGATTTTCTTTCAACTATTTGAAAAAAGAAACACTCAGAAATTCAATTTTGAGCTTAATTTTATTATATTTGTCCTAAATCATCAGAAAGGTGTTATTAAATATGAGTCTTTAAAGATTCACTCCAGTGAAAGTCTTCTTGTTTTGTGTTTTTAACATGTTCTTGTAGCATTTTTCTCATAAAAGAGGACCTATATAAAATAATTTATGATTCAATGTCAGGACGTGGTGGTGATGGACCCAAACACAGGAGACCAGGCTTGGTGACAGGAACTTAACACATTTAATAAAGTAACCAAAACGCAGCAAAAACCCATGGAGAAACAAAAATGATGATAGAAGAGAGCAGATGATCTGATGAGGAAGAATTTAAAACCAGAGACTTTTATAGATTGAGGGTCAATAACTGAAATGAAGACAGCTGTGAATCATGACAAGCCGGAAACTGATGCGACTGAGGGACGACTAAAAACAGAACATGACCAAAAACCCACAACATAACTGACAAAAACTATACCAAAGTCCACTGTCCTCACAGTACCCCTCCCAAAAGGGCAGATCCCAGATGCCCCAAAATGCCACACCTGATATTGAGGAACAGAAGAAAAGATATAATAGGTCCAGAACACAGTTTGGGTTCCTGCAGCCTAACAGATGTGAGGGGTGCAAACTCCTCCGCGGGAACACACATGTAGAGGAGCAGGGAATTGTGGGAATTTCTGATGAGCTACTGCCACTGTGCAAAAAAAGTTTCTCAAAAAACAACGGCTTTTTAATTTTGGCTAAAAACTTAATGGATCATAATAACAAATAACTGGGAACGATTTTACAATAGAAAAAAATATTACTAGGAGGACTTTAATATTTTGCATTTTTATAAAAATAGAGTAAAAAAAATAAGTTTTTTTACAAAATTTAAGTAAATTAATTCATATAAAGAAAGGAAAGAGGAAGATTTAGTGAAGAAACCAGAACAGATTAAAGCATCTGTTAAAAACGACTAATTTTATTCTTTGCTGAAGAGTTTTGTTTTTAGTCATAAATGGAAGTCGTCACTCTACTGTAATTGTAACCATAATAACAATGATGGTTTGTACAAAGATCAGAGCAGAAAACATGCCTTTGTTTTTCTACAGTACAGCTATAAATTCTGTTGCTCTCAAAGTAATGTCGGGCTGTATATTTAAATATTTTTGTTTTTTACAGGAATTCTTTCACTGTAGTTCTTTACTTATGTAATTCAAATTTAAATGTTTCCTGTCTGACGTGAAGAATCTGGTCTGCAGCCGCCGCAGGATCTGATTCACAGGACTGGATTGCTTTGAGTCTTTTGTTTCGCTGTTTTGAAGTCTGCTGCACTTTAACGTATGTCTCATCGTCAAAGGTTTGGGTTGAAGCTGTTGACACTGTAAGTATGGAAACAATTAGCCATTTGAGAGCGACCTCGGACAATTGAGTGAGAGCACAGACTGGATATTGCTGCCTTGTTGTGGTTGTCATTATGGATACGAGTCATGCTTTGAGGTTTGAACAAAGAGACAGAGAGCTCATTGTGGCTAGAACTAGTATCCTCACGGTAAAGACGTTAAGGTCTTTTCTGTCATCTCTGGTATCTATTTTTGTATGGGTGTGTAGCATTTTATGTTCCAGACATAGAACGTCACCAAAACCTTTTTTGAGGGAGAAAAGACCAAACTTTGGGACAAAAGTTGCTGCAGTAGGATGATACTTAAAGTCTTTGTGTTGCTTTGGGAGGAAATCAAATGCTGGTGAAAAGTTGGCAAAGCAGGTGGGCCACAAGAAACATAGAAGAAAGTATTCATGCTTTTTTTTCTACAGGCATAATGTGAGTGACCGGTCATATCAAAACCCCAAACAACACCTTTTTTTTTTTTTTTTTTTTTTAAACAGCACCTAACCCCGGGATCACACAGCTCGCATTACAGCTCAGGTAGCAGATATAGCAGATGGCTCATACTGGATGTCTGCAGCCACAGAATCTGCTGCTGACGTCACGAAACCCCAGACCCATGAACGTTCCCAAGATAACCCGACATTTACATAGGAAATGTAGTAATCCCCCTTTATTCGCAACAAAACGGACCGCAGACTGGTAACGTAAAGACTGCAGCGGTTACATCGGAGTCATAACGCTAGCTGTGGGAGCACGGGGGAGGGTTGGCCACCGATTGAGTTTTTTTCGGTTCTGGTGCCAAAAGGTTTCATCTAATCTGTGCCAATTTTGGTAATTCAGGAATTAAAAATAATCTTCAAAAATCAAGACATTTTGATTTCCAAGTCGTCGCATATTGACGCATGGTTAAGACTTTCGCGTCAGAAATTGACGTTTTGGGTGTCATCCCTTTTTTGACGTGCTGACTAAATGTGACTAAATAATTGAACAGTGGATCACCTCTGATTGGCTGGATGTCTAGTGAGCTGCATCTGGAGTGCGTTGGAGCATCTTGTTCAGTTCAAGCTTTTTATTTCATTCTATTTGGTCACTCTATAAAACCATCTCGGTTGACCAAAATGCTTTACAATCTTCCTTAGAAATGAAAAGAAAAACAAAGCAATAAACTCAGAAAGCATAAACTCACAGTATGAGTCATTTACCAACATAAAACCACTTACTTCCATTACCACGGGATCTAATTTGGATAAAAATGTAAAGAACCAATGAAACGATTTAAAACATTAAAGTTTGAGAGCATAATGCAGCTCAAAGCAAATCATTTGACTTCCACTCGTCCATCTTCCGTGGATCCGTGTCCTTGGTGACGCTCAGTTGGTTTTAGTGGTTAAAGATGGCAAAGGAAAGAGATTTTTGCTTTTGAAACAACAGTCTGACTTTTTTCTCACTGTTCAAGCTTAATCGATTATGAGGATGAAAAGTAAAAATATATAGAAATGAAATATATTAACAGTAAAGTAAAAAAACAAACTGAAGCATCTGTTACTGATGACACTGAAACACCAGGAAAAGCAGATGTGACTTAAGAGAAATGTTTGCATCAAACAACAGTACATTCTTTAGAGCCTATAATAAACTAATACGTTGATAAATAGCTTTTATATAGAAAAATAGAAAAATGCTTTTGCTTCCACACTGATAGGCAAAGGTAGAGAAAGGATGACTAAAGCAGAGCATTGAAAAAAACGCTGCAATTAAGTAATGATAAAAAAGTATTTTTTGTACAATAAAAAGTTTACATAGAAGTAATAAACTTCAAAAAGATCAACATCCTTTCATCTTATGCAAGGAAGAATCTGAAATGTGAAGTCTTGATCCTAAACAGGATGAAATAAATTGAAACAATAGAAAATGTTGGTCCATTCTACGTCATCTGAAGGTTTTTCTTAGTTATAAGTTGTGGCATGATTCAAACTGATTGGATAAAAAAACAAAAAAGGGTCAAATTAGTATTTGAAATCAAAATAATTTGTGTGAATTATTTGAGGGACAGCAACTAAAGATATCAATCAGAAATTGACCTAAAATAATATGTTATGTATGATATGTATTATTTTTGTTTTTTAATAAAGTGGTACTTTCCCAGTACAAAAAGAGGATCAAATGAAGATTTTCTCCACTGATCTTCGTCAGACGTTGAGGGACAGATCGGAGTGAAGACGAGACCAGAGGCTGGCTGGTGGAGGGAAAACGTGTCACAGAGAACAATAGCAATACAAAAGAATTAGGCCCAATAGCCGCGGGGGCCAAAGGGGCAGACAAGATGGAGTCAGAGGTATTATTAGCGAATTACTGTAAGACGAAGTTTGAACAAAAAGGTGACGAAGAGGAGGAGGAGCAGGGCGAAGAAGCAGCCAGGGGTGGATGTTTACATTCTGGATAGAAAGGGAGGGAAAGAAAGGTGGAGAAATGAAGAGAATATGGGTGTTTGGGGGGGTTCAAGGCAGACAATTAGGATGAGAAGGAGGAGAAAGATAAGGGCTGGGGCTGTGGGGCAGACAAGACTATCTTTCCTCAGGGGAAACAGCCTTGTTTTGTTTAGAGAAGAAGAAACAAGAACAAGCCTTCTTAGAAAATAGGCCAGACAGATGGATGGACTAGAGATGAGGAAAAATAGACAAAGCAGGAGGGAGGTATGGAGACTGGAAAGGACAGGGGGAGTGAGAAACAAAAAAAAAGAGAAGCCCTGAGGAACCCTGGGAAGTTTAGATTTGAGTGAGAAGTGACAAAAAACAAGATAAAGGAAAGGAAAGCAGATTGTAACTAGAAAAGTCGCATTACCTGCAATAATGCTAATGTGAAATGCTATATGCTGAAAATGGTGACGAGATGTACTTTTATTACGGAAAAGATTTGTTGAAAATGCAAAAAGCTATTTGCAAAATGTTAAATTTGCTTAAAGACTTGAAATTTTGTTAAAGAACTATGAAAGAGTGCTGAAGTTGACCTAAATTTCAATAAAATTTGAAGTAAAATTGACTAAAAATTCTCAATCAATTTTTCAAAAATATTTAGTGTGTTGAAATATGAGCCAAACTTTAACGTATCCCAAAAAATCTCAGATGTCAAATTAGATGAAAAAAATTAGCTCATTGCTTAACTACTAGCTATACAGCGTAAAGTTCCTTGGTAAACCAAATCAGTCTAAAACATTAGCTTGTGGCTAAAATAGATGCTAAACTCTAATAAATTAGCCTAAAAACTCCAGTAGACAGCAAATTAGCCAAAAACGTTAGCATGTTGCTGAAATAATAGGTTAACTCCAAATTAGCATAAAAATCGTTGTAGATGCCAAATTATTATTAAGGATGTATTGAGTCAGTAAAGCCACAATTTGATTCACAGTTTTAAAGTCACAATATCGATTTTTTTCAATTTTTCTTTCCTCTCAACACAATGAATTGAAGGTATTTTTAGGCCAAATATGTTTTCTTTTTGCTCCTTTCATCAAACTATCTGTTTTCTACTAACAGAAAGGATTTAATACAAGTAAACAATTATACATTGGCCTATTACTGAAATGATGATAAATTATTTTATACTCGGTTCATGTTATGCTCCATGTGGTGGACGTACAAATTAGCCAAAAAAAGCTAGCATGTTGCTTAAATACTAGCTAAACTTCGAATAACCTAAAATTCCTCAGTAAACTAAATTAGTCAAAAACGATAGCTGTTGCTAAAATAGAAGCTAAACTCTATATTAGCCAAAACACTCTAATAGATCAATTAGCCAAATAGATTAGCATCTTGCTAAAATATTAGCTAAACTCCAAATTAGCATAAAAAACTCAGAAGATAAAAAATTATACAAATTTAACAGCTCAATTCAAAATTTTTTGAAGATTAATATAAAAGATGAAAACACATGAATATATTTAAAAGCTTGATAGTTTTACTTTATTTTAGCTTTCTCATTCATTTCATATTTTTGCTTAATATTTAAAAAACTATAAAGTTTATGAACACCAAAGATACAAGCAGTCATGTCCCGAACAAGCTAAACATTTTGATACTAAGATTGCTGTAATCGCTAAAAATGTTATTGAGTTCTTACTAAAGAATCACTATAGTGTGAATGTTTATTAAGCGTTTTAAAATTATGCAACATTGTTAAAAACTTTTAATCAGCCTTCTATTCATCGTCATTTCTCATTAAATTACCTGATTTTCTGTTGGAAGCAGCCTGGCCTCATACTCTATGCAGCCTGTCTGATAAACGTTTCTGTGAGATTTTACTTTTTTTGTATCTGTACTGTTAATGATTAATAGCAATAAAATCCCTACAGTTAAATAAATCAGGCAGCAGAGATGTGTGGCGAGGCGGAGTGAGGCTAAATCAGATGTGATTTAAGCTTGTCGTGAAGCGATAAGATTGAGCGTTTGCCGGGCTGCGCCATAAATAACCCAGGCGTCTTCTTCAAAAAGTGTGTGGAAAGAAAAATGCTGCGCTGACTGTGTCTTCTAACCTTTAACAACGTTCTCATGCGGAGATGAATGCTCACAGAAAAAAAGCAACATTTTAGTTTTGTCTTTAAGTCATTTTTATGAACTTTACTTTTATTTCAATTTGTTGAAGAAAACCACTTCCAAGCCATGTTGAAAACTACAAATATATATATATTTTTTTTACAGAAACGTTGACATTCTCAAGTCCTGATGATGTTTCCTGAACGTTTGTATCTTGTTTTGGGAATATTTGTGATAGAGGAGCAGCTGTGTTGATGGGAGTGTCAGGTTTGAATTTCTTTATGATTAGGAATGAAAAAAAAGCATCTACAGGCAGATAATAGATAGTTCTGCACTTTTATCAAGTTGATACTCAATAATTTACTAGCTTACGTGACTTCTAGCTACTTTTTTAAAGAAGATATTTTAGTTTTTAAAGTTTGTCAGCAGTGTGAATTTTGCACAACTACAAATATCTAATTTATAAGAGTAAAAGTTGTTGAACGTAAGGCATTTTATTGATGGGAATGTATGGTTTTACATCCCCTCCACATTAAAATAAACAGCTTAACTTGTTATTTTGAATCTTCCTGTAAACAGAAGACGTTTCTAATGAAAAGATCCCGCTTGGCTTCAGAGTGATTCGTTATTTCGCCCCGATTGCTTTTCTGACAGATTTCTCGCCCTCGCTGGTGAGTTCACGCTCACAGGTTGCTCTTCGTGAACTTCAGCGAGTCGGTTAACAGATTAAAAATTTTAAATACACGATGGCGTCCAAAAAGGAAAACAGAGAATCAAAACAAATAAAACTGTCAGCTAATAAAGAGAGAAGCAGCTGAAATGCTTATTTGCTCGAGCTCGTTAACGAACCTGCTAACGAGGAATATTAGCTGTTTATACACATCAAACAAATTTAAAAATCTATAATATTACACTAGTAACAAAAAAACAAATTACTAATTAACATATTGTCTTTTGAACTACTGAAACTGATCGTTTACGCAAATATGTAACGAACGGGGAGCAGGGGGTACGGGGTAGGCGACGCGACCAAGGTGAGCAATTTAGTCCGTCGCGACCCTCCACCACTGCAGTCCAGATCAGCCGGGAGCAGGGCAAAAACTACACATAGACCCAGTTCTTGCACAAGAGAATGACAAGTTTTTATTTGGTCCAGCGTTGGAGTCCTTAAAAGTCATGCTGTCCATTGGGAGGAGTTCGAGTCCATAAAAGAAAAATCAGGTGCCTGAATAAAACAATAAAAGGGAAGATAACTAAAAGCTTTAGTAAAAACAATAACAACATGCAAAGTATAAAACAGGCCCTGAGATAAAAAATATATGCACTCCTCCCATTGCAGCTAAAAACATTGCTCTTTAAAAAAACTCAATTTGGGAAGGTCAAGGAAGGGGTACTTGGCTCAAAGAGGGGTGGGTCGCAACCACACTCCTCTGCCTCTCCAGTTGACTACAACCTTTCCTTGGCTTCAAGCTGCCAGTACGCAGGACAGTCACCAACTAGCTCCCAGGGAGGCATGGGGGACCCCCACGCGGGTCCCTTCTCTTAGTGGAAGAGAGCGTAAAGACAGGGATGATGGGATATCTGCAAGGCTTATTTCCACGCTTACAATTCAGTGGCAAATTTCAGATGAACTCCTGCCACTCTGCGTAATCTATGTCCTTGAAAACTATACAGTTTTTCAAATTTTGGCTAAAAACAGCATAACTATAAAAGATCATTGGTAATACTTTAACAAAAGATCAAAATATGATCACAGTGGAACTTAAACCTAGATCAAACGGATTCTGATATGGAGAAAAATACATTTGCATATCGGCTTTGCAATAACTACATGAAGTATTGTATTACAGCGCAATGTCAGTTTTCTCTGTGTCAATACCACGAGCAGGTAAACACTTCATGACTGCTAAGTGTTGCAATTCGTCCCAAAACTGCTTTTCTCTGCTCAAGAATGTGGTGGCATTACGCTGATTAATGGTTAAAGAGATACTGCTGTCAAAAGAATATCAACACTGGAGCTTAAGCTCCAATATTTCAGAGTTAAAGTTAAAAGTTCATATTTAGTTCATAGAGACATTACCTCTAACAGAAAAGACAGCTGCTACACCAATATAAGCTGTTTGCCATAAGCAGAGAAGATTTGGCAAATAATCCACCAAACAGGGGCTGCATGGTAGCTCAGTGGTAAGTGCATTTACCCCGCAGTGAAAATCATCTGGAACCTTTTTGTGTGGAGTTTGTATGTTCACTGCCCTACAACAGCTCGTTGATCTGTTCAGAGTGGACTCTGTTTGCCCAACGGTAGCTGGGTTAGGCTCCAGCAACCCAAAAAGGATTAGGATGGATGGATGGAGTGTAGGATGGATGGATGGATGGATGGAGTATAGGATGGATGGATGGATGGATGAAGTGTAGATGGATGGATGGATGGATGGAGTATAGGAATGAAGGATGGATGGATGGATGGACAGTGTTGAATGGATGGATGGATGAAGTGTAGAATGGATGGATGGATGGATGGACGGACAGTGTAGGATGGATGGATGGATGGATGGAGTATAGGATGGATGGATGGATGGATGGATGATGGATGATGGATGGATGGATGAAGTGTAGGATGGATGGATGGATGGAGTATAGGAATGAAGGATGGATGGATGGATGGATGGATGGATGGATGGATGGATGGATGGATGGACAGTGTTGGATGGATGGATGGATGAAGTGTAGAATGGATGGATGGATGGATGGATGAAGTTTAGGATGGATGGATGGATGGATGGATGGATGGATGGATGGAGTATAGGATGGATGGATGGATGGAGTATAGGATGGATGGATGTATGGATGGATGGATGAATAGGTGGTCAGATGGATGAATGGATGGATGGATGAATGGATGGAGTATAGGATGGTTGGATGGATTGGTGGATGGATGGATAGAGTGTGGGATGGATGGATGACGGACAGACGGATGGATGGATGGACGGATGGATGGAGTATAGGATGGATGGATGGAGTATAGGATGGATGGATGGAGTATAGGATGGAGATGGATGGATGGATGGATGGATAGATGGAGTGTGGGATGGATGGATGGACGGACTATAGGATGCATGGATGGATGGACAGTGTAGGATGAATGGATTGAGTATAGGAAGGAAGGATGGATGGATGGATGGATGGATGGATGGATGGATGGATGGATGGATGATTGATCTACCAAACACAAATGTATGTATTTTGTGTATAACTTTCAAATTTAGAAAGTCAAAAAGATCCAGTTCTCTGTAACTATTTTCTGTTCATGTTGTTTTTTTACGCCTCTTCTTATGAAAGCTTTCATTAATCGTTCACCTCTTTGTCGTTCACATTCCACACGTCTTCCTGAAGCAGACAGCGACATCACTGAACATGCTCCATTATGGATCCATTCCACCTCAGTTTTTCAGCTCTGGCTAGCATGAGCTTGACCATCCGTCTGGAAGCGCAGGTTTTCCCAGGTGTCTCCTCTTGCCACCAGTTAATCAATGTTCCCATCAGCTTTAATGAGACCCCAGCTGCAGCAGCACTTCACCAATCTTCTGTCAGGCTGATTGTGCAGCTATAAAACTCAGTTCTACATCCATAAATTCCAGCAGAGACCCTGTTGTCATGGTGCCTCTCACTGTACCGTCCTTCACTAAACTTTAAATCCAACAACAGGGCGCGGAGCTTATACATCAGCCAGAGCTGTAAAGCAAACATAATAAAACCTTTAAGGTAAGTGGAGGGGGAGGAAGACAAAAAGAAGAGATAATAAAAGTTTTGATGAACTGGAGTTGAGGAGGGTGGGGGGGGCATTCTTTGGGAGAAATGAACCGGAAAAAACGACTCACTGTAAATGATGGTGGAGAGTAAAAAAAAAAGATCTTAAGAAAAGAGAAATGATAAGAAAGGAAAACAACGTAAGGGTGACGACATTTATGAAACCAAAAACATGTTCTTTTAAAGTTGTAATAAATAAGCTCTGATATGACAGAAAGCATCCACGGTTCCCTCCTGAGTGACTGTTTGTGACGGTTCATTAGTGTGAGAGTCTCCATGCTGTCGGCGATGGCGTGTGCACAAACGCGGCTGGACGTGTTTGTGTTTCTGTCATTGTTGTGCGAGCACCCCAGAATCTGTCACTGTGTGTGGTAAAACGTGATCGTGATGAGATGAGATCGGCCCTCCCGCGAGCCCCCGTTTCATGGTGGCCACTCCAAGCGGCAGGAACGACAGGAATGTGGGAACGGGGATCCGCTTGGGCGTCTCCGTCACCACAACAACATCTCCGCCTCAGACTGGGAGAGGGAGGCTTGTTGTAAACATCCATTTTTAACCTGTAAAGCTGCAAACTTTCATCCCCGAGCTTTCTCAAAACTTTAACAGTGATTTACCAAACAGGCCTCCGTAGCCGAACTGAAACGTGGGGAAAACAATGCGGCGTTCTCTCCTGTTGTGATGGGAGGATAAAACGTTCCCAGGTCTTATCTGGGACTGCGCTGCCAAACAGAAAACAAAAGCCTTTGAGTGAGGAGGAATTAAATAAACTGAGACATAGCAGACTCATGGCTGTAACAGCCAAAGAAAAACATTATGCAACTACATGCACAGCCAAAAATAATAATATGAAGATACATCATAGAAAAGAATGAATAATATCTGATCCAGATTTATAAAATCCTTCTCAGTCCTCAGAGACATCCATATATCTACATTTGTAAATTGAGGAAGGGGCTTCTGTTTTGGCACAATGTTTAACATTCTGGGAAAAAACAGTGAAGGGGTTTAAATCTCAAGTTAGTGCAAATTTTTAGTCTTATGGAAGCTGACAATGTTCGTTTCTACATATGTGATCTATAATAATATTGAATTATAGGATTATTTGTTAATTTTTTTTAATTCTTTAAGTTACGCTATAGGTTTACAGCTTTAGTGTGATGTGTGTTGTTTTTTGGGGGAAATGGTGTCAAATGCTGAGTTAGCATTGGATATTATTTCACCAACCCTTGTTAATCTGTCAAAGATTTTGATTGGTTCATCAAATTATGTTTTTTTTTTACATATATATATATGTGTGTATGTGTGTGTGTGTGTATATATGTGTATATATAAATATATGTGTGTGTGTGTATATGTATGTGTGTGTGTATATATACTGTGTATATATATATATATGTATATATATATATATATGTATGTATATCTGTGTGTGTACACAAGAAGGTCAGTAAAATGATTGTTAGTTTAACTTTTTTATTTAAGTAAAGCTGTGTACATTAATGCCTTAACTCATGCGATTAAAAAACTAACGTGTTAATATTTATTAAAGCAAATTAAACATTTTTCCGCTTTGGCTCAAACGGTTCAGTCTTCCATGGCATACGTCAATACACTTTGTCGGCTATTATCCCACTTATACCGTGGTCACTTACAAATTGCATAAATATTCTATCTGTTTTTAGTACTTTATTGTTGCTGTTTTTCTTGGTTTAGATCATTTAATCCATGGTCAACGCGGCGTTATTCCTCAACTGCAGCTGCAAAGGAATGCAATACATAAACTGATTGTCACAATACGTTACATAAAGTATCATATCAGAGAGAAAGTTCACCTCTTATCCATTATTTTTGGCCAGATGATGAAGAAATACTTTATTTTAAAGCGGCCTGCGCAGTGATTTAGGTTGTGTGACCCAAAAGAAACATTTTCTCTCTGGCCTGTATTTGTTCAAACGCCAAATTTATCTAGTAAAACATTGCAATTATTGTAAATATTCACAATCTAAAAGTGGAATTGATCAGATTTTTTGTTTTTTAATTGATTGACATCATTAAATAAAAATAAATGTTCTAAATGTACAGTTTTGTGTGTGAATTCCATTTTCAACATGTCATATTACTTATTAAATTAAAATATTTCTATAACTTGTAGAAACATGATTTTACAATTCCAAACAACTTTTCTGAAGTTTTAGTAGCAGAAATAGAATATTGACAGAATAATTTAAGACAGAAGTATATATTGGAATATACTGGAATATATATTAAGAAATACATTTCAATATATCAACAACTCACACTTATATTTATACATTTATTGGATGGACAACCTGTTTCTTTTGATAGATTTATAGATATTTAAAACCCTTTGGCGTTTCCAATTTTATTTCATAATTTGTTGAAATACTTGTTTTATTTGGCAGGAATTGAAAATCAGATTTTGCAATCTGCATTTCTTAATGTAAAGAGATAAATAGACCACATGTGGTTAATGTGTCCATTTATATAACTTAAATACCATTGACTGTAATACTAAAATGGAAAAAAATCTTTGATCCATAGATATATGTATTTGTGAAACATATAACATCATATAAGTCCTCTTCAATACATGATTTTATGGGAGAAAATATAAAACATAGTATATAGTAAAAATGTTGGATATTTCAGTATAAACCACAACCTTTTGCATACAAAAACAGCCATAATTAAAGTATTTAAATATAATGAAAAATATACTTAGATCAGAACTGTGCGTCTTAGAGCTCCAGTATTGTTTACCATTTGTTTTACACCAGGTTGGGGGTGTGAGAGGCTGTAAGCTAGCAGGAGAGCAGTTAAACAGAAAGCTCTTTGTAATGGGTGATGGAAAGAGGGGTGGGGATTTCTCCTCACCATCAGTCCAATTCATAAATTTTTAACGATTGGGGTATAGCTTTGCAGAAACTTTTTTTGATTTTGGCTAAAAACTGCATAAAAACACTTTGAAAATAGATCAAAAGATGATCCAAGTGTTTATTCCTGCATTTAAGCCTTTAATGGTTCAAATTCAAAGTAAAAGGAAAAAATGAAACACTTGTGTCACTATATAGATTATATAGATGCCAAAAGAAAAGATCAACTTCAAACTGTAAAATCATAAAGCAGAGCCACAATAAATGTATGAAAGAGCTGCATAAGAGGCCACAGATGGGCCCAAAACATGCGGCAGATGTAATGAAGTGCAGTGTTTTGAAATGCAGAATGATGACTGAGGCGCGATGGTAGCTTGTGACAGCAGGAGTTGTTCTGCTGCAGCCGACTCAGCCCTTATCCCACCAACTGCAGCTTGTTATTAATGGCTACGTGCTCACTGCAGGCAGCCATTCAGCTGTGCAGTCATCATCAGTCAGACTGATGGATGCATACATGCAATACAGACACAGAGACAGCCCTAATGAATACAAAGTACCTGCAAGACCCACACTTGTACAGACAGACAGCTACAGTTTAGTCGTATTACCTAACTTTTCAAATGCTATTATTGTGTGAACGCTCGCAAAGCACACAACAGTGGTTCTCCTGCTCCTTTCTGTATGTTTTTCATCATGTAAAAACTCAATCACACTTTCAGTGAGTTTAGCAATCTTGCTATCAAAAAGTTTCACCTCGTTCAGGACATTATACTGCTTGTCTTTTTGGTATTCATAAACTAAATAGTTATACAAATATAACTTTACATTTTAAAAATATTTTGAATTTACCTAATATTTTAGCAACATGCTAAAGTTTTGGGGTAATTCGTTATCCACAGAAGTTTTTTAGACTACCGTAATTTAGCTTTAATTTTAGCAACAAGCTAACGTTTTTGACTAATTTAGCTTACTGAGGCTTAGGCTATTTTGGAGTTTAGCTTGCATTTAAGCAACGTGCTAGCTTTTTTGGCTAGTTTGGCATCTATCTACTGAGGCTTTTTTATGCTAATTTGAAATTCAGTCCATATTTTAGCAACATGCTAATGTTTTTGGCTAATTTGTAATCTACTGAGATTTTCATAGGCTAATTTTGAATTTAGCTTCTATTGCAGCAACAGGCTAGCGTTTTTGACTAATTTAGTTTGCTGAGGAACTTTAGACTATTTTGTAGTATAGCTAGTATTTAACCAACAAGCTTGCTTTTTTGGCTAAACAGGCATCTACTAAGGTTTTTTAGGGCTAATTTGGAGTTCAGCTCATATTTAGAGATCACACTGAATATTTTTGCAAAACTGGCATGCGGGATGTTTAGGCAATTTTACTACAATTTTTTTTTTTTTTTTTTTTTTTTTAGAAATTTAGGTCAACTTCAGCACTCTTTCATATATTTAGATAAATGTACAGTCTTTTAGGAAATTTAACATTTTGCAAATAGCTTTTGGATTTTCAGCAAATCCCATCAGAAATTGATGTTAATAGCTTTACCATTTTCAGCAAAAAGCATTCACACTAGAATTCTTACAGCTAATGCAACTTTTCTAGTTAGAATTTAATTTTACTGCTGTTTAACTGACCTTTGTGTTTCTTCTCTCCATTTAATCTTGCAGAGGACATCTTTATCCTCAACGGAAAAGACAAGAAGAATCCTCTCATCTATGGCCTGTTTACCACTTCAAGGTATTTTCCCCTTGTAATACAGAAAAGGATCAGTAAAAAGTAATGTGTAGTTTGTTTGGATCATTGCTTATGCGTTTAAAAATATTTGTCCAGTAGTGAAAGAAGGAGACGGTCTTTAATTTGAAATCCTCCTTTCTCAGAGGTTTTTCATGTTGGTTTGAAGGTTTTTATCTGCTACTTTAAATTTAGGTTGGGCGTTTGCTGATGCCACAGTTCAGGGGAGTGAAGCTTTAAGTGTCAAGTGAAGGAAAAAGAGCATAAACTGCCAAGAAAAAAAAACATTATGAGGAGAAAAATGTACAAAGACTTCCTGCTGAGCTGGCAGGCGTCTCACGTGGGTGTAAACCTTGTGAACAGTTATGACTAATTCAAATTCATTCCACTTTTATTTATATAGCACATTTCATACAGTCGGGGCTGCGCAGTAGCTCTCGCCTCAGTCTGGTTCAAATCCCGACTGGGACCTTTTTGTATGTTCTTGCCGTACATGTGTGGGTTTTCTCCGAGCGCTTCCTCCTACAGTCCAAAAACACGCTTCATGTCCCCAGGTGTAGGCGTGTGTGTGGGAGTGGCTGTGTGCCCTTTGACAGACTGGTAACCTGTCCAGGGTGTACACTCTGTGACCCTGAAAGGGGTCAAGAAAATGGTTAAATTTCATTAAGTCAATAAAAAATGTCAAGTAACAATAAATAACTGTAACAACGTAGTTTAATAGCTAGAAATAAATGCACAAATGAATACATTTAAGTTAAATGCAACAATTACCTTTCAGTCCACCAAAAATCTGTAACTTGAGGTTGTTAAGATTACAAAAAGATTAAATAAAAATTATACATTAACCTCCTTAAGTGGAAGAATGAATCAGTATAATCCACAATTATCTACATAATGGAAAACGATCCTCTGCCCTCAAGATTCAAAGTGTCAACTTTATGAACGATGGACAGAATGGACCGAGTATGTCAAACTAGTAAGATCTGACTTTAAATCTCACTTATTTATTTTTGTTTTGTCTAAAAAGTGCTCTTCCTAATTGTAATATTTTGTTAATATGATGTTGTATTATAACAGCTCAAAACCTGTAAAATAAAAGTATAGATTATCATACAAATACATCATAAATCTATTGTTCAAATGCAGAGATTTCATCCCCTCTATAAACAAATAAAATAAAATATACATATATTTTTTGTATTTTATTGCACTCACTGACACGCTTTGCATGATAGTCATATGTGATGAGACGATATATGAGCATCCTGTGGGTCATTGTGATGTGGCACACACAAACACACTGCTGTTACACACAGATACACAAAGCAGTGTGGTTTTCTGTCCCTGTGAGTCATGAATGGAATCCTTTCAGTTCAGACCGCGGAGCTCATGCAGGGCTTCACCCCTACTTTAACACTGTAATGCCTTCATTATGAAGCTGTCATCGAGCACAAGTGCTGTGCTTTGGGCAGAGTAAACCGTCAGACACTCGCGGATTGCTAACATAAAAGATGAGAAGAGTTCAACTCTATGGCGTTCAGATGATTAAAAAAGACTAAATATCAAAGACAGATACGTAGAAAAAGCTGCTGGTCAAAGAGACGCTGGAAGACTGAAGATACTCTGTATCTGGTTTATATAAATTATTATATATATTTTTTACTATTATCACTACTTTGCTGTGTGAAGGTTTTTGTTTTTGCTTTTGGATGAATCGAAACATGTTTCGGTGCAGGGTACTTTGAGTTACAGGAGTATGAAAAGTGCTTTACAAATAAAGTTTGATTTGATTTGATATAATTTGATTTGATTTGATTTAATTTGATAACTGGAAGTCTATCAAAGCTCCTTGTGTTCTAGTCGAGGCTGAGCAGGACGGTACAGTAGCTGCATAGCGGTATGACTACTGACAGGAAGTACCGCTCTGGTCCCAAAAAGATGAAATCCTACGAACTTCTACTGAGAAATTAACAGCTATTATTCAGTCATTCTATTTGTCAGAATAACCATTCTTTCTTTTAACCTTTTTTTTTTAAACATGTTCTTGCTAACTATAACTTAATATTATTTTTTAGCTTTAGTTCAAATTATAAACTGACCAATTAGATGCTTCAATCAAAGTGGGCGGCGTCACATCACATGTTTGAAGTGTTTGATTGACAGGTTCTCTCGTTTTTAGTCAAAGGGGTGTGGTCTTCTAACAGGTTCAGTCCTGACTGGAGACAGTGGTTGCCATAGAAACAAAGACTCAGACCAATCACTGCTCACTGAGGATGTCTGGTTCCGTATTGCGGAAAATGAGTGACGTCACACTAGCTCAGTCCAGTTATCTTATACAGTCAACGGATATGACACATTCGTCCGGGCCGTGTAGGGCGTCGGTCTGCTTTCTGGAATTTGTGTTTGGAATCCCAGCGAGGACTGAACATGAAATCTGAAGCATCTCTCAGGGTGGGGTCACAACCACAGAACTGCAGGGTCAGGAGGGGTCACTCTCTCTGACTGGAGGCTCGTGTCTCTTTACAGTCGTGATTATTCACACTCAATAGATTTGTAATGAGCAGATTACTCATTCTGAATTTTTTTATGCAGCACACTGAGACAACCTCAATTGTAAGTTGGGACTTTATAAATCAACAGAATTATGTTGGGTTTAATTTTTATTTTGGTACAAATCTAATATGAATATTTCTTTTATATTATGTTGATTCACTGATTTATTGTTAATCCTTGTTTATTATTTTATGGAGGGTTGATTATTGCAGTATTGGGTGGGTGGGGCAATTTTTTAAACATGTAACTGTTTTTAATGTTTTTCTTGTTTTTATGTTCAGCGCCTTGGGCTGGCACAAGCCATGAAATGCGCTTTATAAATAAAATTGAATGAATCTGCTATCAATGGAAATAATAGAAGAGAGTTTTTCCTGAACAAGAACACGTGTGCCTCTAAAGTGAAGCCAGCAAGACATTTGGAGTCATCGGAGTGTCTGTTTTTACTTTGTTTTGTCGTCTGGATTAAAAATCTTCCAGATTTCATTATGATCTGTATTTATTTTGTGGCACAGTTTATAAAACTCAACAATCATGTGGATTTTAAGTCGCCAGACATTAAGTTAATTTGTGTTTTTTATTTTAAAAATCACAATGAGTTGTATTTTTTTAGGCATATCTTAAACTAGCTGGATATGACTAATTAGGCTTAAAGCATTCTGGTATCAAGGAAATCACTTTAATAATAAAAAGACACCTACAGCCTCTGGATCCTGTAGCATCTCATCAAACTATCAAAGGAGCTCTTAGATTACATTAGCCTTTCCAATATGTTGATGAGGAGAGTGGAAGTAAACCTTGATGATCCTCTGCTTGATTCCCAGTGATATCCTGAACGGCTCAGCTGTTTGTGTTTATCGAATGGAGGATGTGGTTCGAGCTTTCAAAGGAAACTTCCTGCATAAAGAGGGGCCTCAGTATAAGTGGGCAGAGTTCACAGGAAAAGTTCCTTATCCACGGCCTGGAACCGTAAGTTACCACGAAAACTCTCTTCTCCAGATCACTTTTTGGTTGGGTCTGAATTCTCTCACTATGCTGTACATCTGTGATGGAAATTATACATTTCCATTATCAATGACATTTACCAAGCGACCTTTGTACACAGTTAGAAGTCACAAGATGTGTTTGTTTCTCGACAGGACATTCTATCATGATGTTAGAACATCTTGTACATTTTTAGATTTGTTCATCACTTTTTAATCTATAATTCCAAAATCCAGTTCCCTACAAATTCCCCAGAAAAAAAAGAAAATCCGTGTGCATTGATGCTCACAAGATTAGCAACTATTGAACACAATGAATTTTGCTGGAATCATTTTCTATTTGAAAAAATGTATTTTTGTGTATTTTTATTTCATAAATAATTCAAGTTTTCATCATCAGAACCCAGTGTGTTCATGAAAAGTTTTACTTCAGCTAATGGGTGACACCATATTTGCCATTTAAAAAAAAGTTGTGAGAATGTGGACAACTTGTGTTGACCCTTTAACGTCAGAGATGTTGCTGACGACACTTAAGTAGCACACACTTTTTGACGTATCATAACTCTTTGATCGTCAATGTGATCAACGTGAATCAGTTGACTCTCTGGAGTGGCTTTTCAAATTGGTTTTGCACCGATAACCAACACATTTTTGATGTAAAGTGTTGCAAAATGATGAAAAGCTGCTTTATTCCACTACAGAATCCACTGGAATTATGGTAATCGCCTAAATCAGGGGTGTCACACTCAATCCAACAGGGGGAAAAAATTCTGAAACACATCTTAGGTCGCGGTTCAAACAGGATAAAAATGTGTTGAACACAAAAACTATATTTTTAAGACATTAAAAACGTAACTTTTAACGATAACTATAAATAAAAACAGGCAGGAATATTATTCCAGAATAAATCAATGTAAACCTTAAATAACTTTCAATATTTTACTCTCCATAATCCGGCCCGCGGGCCATGACTTTAACACGAGTGTAAAAGGGCGTTTTTTCGGGGAACCAAATTTACAAAATGTAGTTCCCTACAAATTTTCCCAGAAGTCGCTGCAAAAAAGCATAAAAACTGTGTGGATTGATGCTCACAAGATTGGCAAATATAGACCACAATGCATTGTGTTTGAATTATTTTCATTTGCAAAAATGTATTTAAATTTTGTTTTTTAAATTTTTTTATTTATAAATAATCCACGTTTAAAAGTTTTTGTGAAATGTTTACTTTCTTTTTTTTTCTTCAACAAATGGGTGACTCCATATTTGCAGTTAAAAAAATAAAATGGTGAACATGTTTACACATTGTGTTGAGCCTTTAACATCATAGATTGTTGTTAATTCCCTAAATCAGGGGTGTCAAACTCTATCCAACAGGGGGGCAAAATCTAAAACACATCTTAGGTTGCGGTTCGAACGAAATACAATTTTGAAACGTAAAAAATGTAACTTTTTAAGATTTCTATTTCTAAAAACTGCCAGGAATATTATTCTAGAATAAATCAACTTAAACCTTAAATAACTGTCAATATTTTACTCTCCAAAAAATGTGTCAAAATTATGTAAGTTAGAAATAAGTGAAAGATAACATTGGGCCATTTATAACAATAAAGTGGTCTGGAGGGCCAGATCCGGCCCCCGGGCCTTGACTTTGAAACATGAGGTCTAAACGCTTCAATAGTGACAGTAGTCGAAAGAATGTCAAAACTGGAGCTAAAGTGTTAAAGGGTTAAAAGAAGTCTTCACAGAAGTCTCTGTCTGACTCAGATTAGTTACAAAAATAATGCTCCATTAGAGACGTAATTTAAATGTTTTTTACATCTCTTTGTGGTCTTTCCCTCTCAGTGTCCCAGCAGCACTTATGGAAGCTACAGCTCAACCAGAGAATATCCTGATGACGTCATTTTCTTCAGCAGGACTCACCCGCTGCTGCAGGTTCAGCTGATCCTTTAATACATTCATTTAATTTAATCCCACGGTGATCCATCTTATCCCTGACCGAGAGTCATTCTTCTCTCTATTTTTGTACAAAGAATTTAATTAAATTGAGTAATTGAATAAGTGAAGTCACTGGAGACATGAAACCTTTGTCATTTTAGTCAAGAACACCTTGGCTGACGCGGTGGAAAAGCGGTCATTCAGCATGATGGAGTTTCCTAATGTAATTTGCACTTTTATAGGAAAATGTGCTTCCACTGGGAGAGCGCCCCCTATTGGTCAGAGTCGGCATCAACTACAAGTTCAGCAAGCTGCTGGTGGACAGAGTGGAGGCGGTGGACAGCACTTATGATGTCTTGTTCATCGGAACAGGTCGGCTTTTGTCCATTTGTTAAATCACTGAACCCATTTATGAATCTGAATATTAAAGTGATTTTTCTTCAGACTCTGGGCTCGTGCTTAAGGCCATCCATCTACCCAGAGAACACGGACAGAGTCAGGAGGTCACTCTGGAGCAGATGCAGGTCTTTCAGGTACAAAAAAACGGATTCTGTTTTAAAGATTGATAGATTTTTAATTTTTTCAGCATAATTCCAAGGATTTTTTTATTGCAACTTATTACAAGATAGTCGGAGTGATAGTGTGGGCAAAAAACAGAATAGAACTTGATACTAACAACAAGAATATTTGTTAAATTAAGACTGTCTTCTACTATAAAATACACGTTTACCAAACATTTTATCTCCACTCTATTTGAAATTGTGTTTTTGGACTTACCACTTGCTGTTGCTCCATTGTGAGTCTTTCTGTCTGACTTTTTCCCACAATTCTTAGTGCCACTAGCAAGAAAAGGGATTTTTTTCTTTCTTTTCATGAGCAGGAAAATGGTCAATCGGCTGACTGATATTTGTAGGAGAGATGTCTGAGTTTACCCAACACACTTCAGTTGTGTAGGCCTAACAAAACACTTAACATCGGACGGGGGCTGGATTGATAAAACTGATTAATGGATTTTGAATTCTATCCCTTGAAATCTGAGTCATCTCCTGAAGAATGGAAAATGCTTTGACGCTCATTATGGCAAAATTAAGTTGCAATGATTTAAAGCCTACTAATATATCACAGGAATAAGTTTATATATTGTTTAGTTATTGATTGCATTAGAAATTATTTTTAATGGAGTGTTTTAAATTTAGAAAGAGCTAAATCTCAAACTATAACCAAAACTTTTCATTTGGTTTGGGCTCAGCGTCTCACCAGAATCCAGAATGTACTTATTCTCTTTTATTTAAACAAAAGAAAAGAAATAGAACCAGAAAAGTGGCATTACCTCCGATAATGCTTGTGTGAATGCTTTTGCTGAAAATGCTGAAGCTTTTTGCTGAAAATGCAATACACTTTAACTGCTGAAGGGGTTTGCTGAAAATTCAAAAGCTATTTGCAACACGTTAAATTGGCTAAAAGACTTTAGACATTTTGTTAAATAACTATGAAAGATTGCTAAAGTTTACCAACATTTAAAAAAAGTTTCTAGTAAAATTGCTTAAAAATCCCTAATACATGCAAATTTTGCACAAATTCAAAGTGTTGCTTAAATATGAGCTAAGCTCTGCAGATTTCAAATTAGCCAAAATAGCTAGCTCGTTGGTTAAATCTAGCTAAACTCCAAAATGGCCTAAAATTCCAAAACAAATTAGTCAAAAATGTTAGCATGTTGCTAACATAGAGGCTAAACTCTAAATTAGCCAAAAAAACTCCAGTAGATAACAAATTAGCCAAAAATGTTAGCATGTTTTGCTATTTTAGGTAAACTCTAAATTTTTTGAAAATTATTAGAAAATACTAAAACATTGTCCATGAATATATTTAAAAGGTTGTTGCCAATCTACTTAAAATTTTACAATTAGAAGACTTTCTCATTTATTTGCAGTGGGGCCATATTTTACTTAATATTTCAAAAACTATAAAGTTTAGGAATTCCAGAAAAACAAGCAGTAATGAACGACCAACAAATGAAATTGTGATTGAGTTTTTACGTGCTGAAAAATGTACTGAAAGAAGCAGGAGTGTGTGAATACTTACTAAGCATTCACTCTATAAGTAGTCACAGCTTTACCATTTCTTTAAAATGTTTAATGTAAACAATTTTTAACTGTATTTGTGAACAAAATCAACAAGAATGTACCATGAAAACACTCTTTCAAGTGAAATTAAGACATTTTCATCATCATTTTCTACTGATCAGTTGTTCCAATATCTATAATTTTGAAGAAGAGTATTTTATTTGTCTTTTTAATTTCATATTTATAGTAGCTGTCCTGGATTCTAGTCTTTCAGCGTGAACTCACAGCGTTCCTCTTTTTGTGTGTCTCGCAGCACCGAGCGCCGGTGACAGCGATGGCACTTTCAAAGAAGAAGGTAAATGATGAGAGAAACTCCCTGTCAAACTTCCAAACTCCCCTGCTGACACACACCAGCTCGCACAACATCACACGTATCACTCATCTCCCCGCCATGTGTCTCCAAGGACGGCTTCATCACCAGTTGCTATGGTTACCCCTCAGCCAGAGCATTGATGAAGAGATACCGCACAGACACACACATGCATTATTAAAATAGTCTGTGCTCCATGAGAAAGAAAATCCACAGCGCGCTCACGACGCCAAACGGGGTTCATAAAAACAAAAGCATCGACACATTTCTCATTCCCGCACACAAACATGACCCCCCCGTGACCCCTTGCTGTCAGTAGTGTGAGTTGCACGGATGTCTGAAGGAAATAGGAGTTTTGTTTCATCGCTGATCCTCTGCATTGAAGCTAATTCCCTCTTTCTCTTTCTTGACGGTTCTTCATTCTGGATCCACCCCTCTTTCAGCAGTGGTTGTTTGTGGGCTCCAAGGAGGGCGTGTCCCAGCTGGCTCTGTACCAGTGTGAGCTGTACGGCCAGGCCTGCGCTGAGTGCTGCCTGGCCCGAGATCCCTACTGCACCTGGGACGGACATGCCTGCAGTCCCTACATGCCCTCCGTGCGCCGGTGCGTAACAAAATGAGATAACTAATGAGATAACTGCAGTGTGCTGGGGATCTCCCCGTAATGCGTGTTGAACTCTGTCACTGAGGTCTGAGTGTGAATGGAATGAATGTGGTATCAATCTTCTACAATTGAATTTAAACCACATATGTTGACATTTTCAAATGTGGCTCAAATTACATCTGAGTTCAGATCTGTTTAATTACATTTTAAACATTTTTCTTGTGATTAAAGACGTTCTTGATGCTGGAATGCTGACTTTCTCTGCAGCGTGTTTAGAAGCAAATCCATCCCAGAGATTGCATTGTTTCTTTCATTTGAATTAGCTTGAAATGGCTTTCTTTAGCGCCACCATCAGACAGATTTTGCTAAATAAACTCACTGTGTATCACGATTTAGTTGTTGTTATTAGGAGGACCTCTCCTCTGTGCAGTCAGTCTCTTACAGGGATTTTTGTGTATTTGCAGGAGAAACGCGCGTCACTTAGGAGAAGATGAAGATCCACTGACTCAGTGTGTCCGACGGGGAGGTGAGGAGTGAATCCACTTCCTGTGTGTGTATTTTATTTACATAGTACTGCAGCTCCAACTATGTTTTTGTGTTGTCTAAGCTTAAAAAATATAAAGAAATCAGCTACCTGCCTTTAGCATTAAAGCAAAAATAAACTATATAAAAAGAATTACTTACGATCGTGTATGTGTGAATGCTGCAAGCTGAACGTGGCCGCTAAAGATGCTAGTGCTGATAGCTAAAAATGCTCAAGCCGATGGCTGAAAACACTGAAACTGAGAGCTAAAAATGTTGAAACTGATAGCAAAAAATGCTCAAGCTAAAAGCAGAAAACACTGAAACTGAAAGCTTGCCAAAATATTAGTTAAACTTTAAATTTGCCTCAAGAACTTTAAAAAAAAAGTCTCATTTTGAAAAATAGCAAGCATAATAATGCTAAAATATTAGATTAACTCTAAAACTTTAAAAAAAATCAAAGCAAAGCAGCTAGCTTAATAATTAGCTTAGCCAAGCTCAAAATTAGTCTAAAAAAATGTAAGAATGCCTAAATCAACAAAACACAGCTATCATGTTTCTAAATCAAAAAGTGAATTCTAAATTACCTTTGAAAAAATCTCTGTATATCTGAACATTTTAAAGAATTTCTAAAAGATTTTGAAAGATTTGAGTAATTTCTCATGTTTCCTCTGAAGATTATTTAGCTCAATATTTCAAAAACTATAATGTTTATGAATACTAACAGTACAAGCAGTAATGTCCTGAATGAGCTGAGCGTTTTGATACCAAGAAATTGCTTAAAGTGTGTTTGAGTTTTTATGTGCTGAAAAACGACATAAAGGAGCAGGAGAATCACTGTAGTGTGAAAGCTGTAAAGAAATCTCACAAATACACCTAAAAGCAAATGACAAAACCTGCATGATGTTTGAACTACATTGGTTTCAGTTTAAAATCTTTACAAAAATAATTCTCCGGGCTCACACTCCGTCCGGCCTCTCCGGCGCTCCGGATCCATTTTGTCGGTTTCAAATTTTTGCCAGATGCTGGAGCCGAGCCGGATCACTTTTTTGAGAAGGCGGGACTCTTAATGAATCAGTAGATGTGAAGTGTATCCGGTACGTTTTTCAAAATAAAACCCGTTCACTGTGTTTTAAACATTAAGTCATTTTGACAACCAGCCCCGGCCTCTCACTGGTAACACGATACGTGTAACAGTCAAATATGTCCATTTAAGCCTATATCAGACAAAAGTATTAATACAAGTTCTGTGAATATAACTCAGAATCACAGCAGGATGAGGGTTTGTTTACTAGTACTTCCTGTAGAAATGGCAGCAGAGCCTGTAGCTGCAGCAGGACTGCAGTATCCATAACTGATGTGAGTCGTATGCCGTAGTTAGATCGCTCTGGTGTCCGCACCGGATGCAGTGTGAGTAACATGCAGTGTGTTTGCAACAGAATTTAACTAAAATTGCATTTCTGAATATATTTCTTTATTCAAATCGTTGTAGATCAGAAGCAGAGGAAAAAATGTCGTTTGAAAAAGCTTGTAGCCGAGACATAAGAGCTACAATCAGTGTGCTACAAGTTTCCTGCTCCGCTCCATTCTGATGCATCCACTTGTAGACAAATAGATGCGTCTTTGTTTTCTGGATCAAAACTGCTGGATAGCTCCAAAATTGCTCACCATTTTGTTGCACCGGTAATGTTGCGTTGGTGTTGTGAGGGGCTGTAAGAGTGTAAACAGGTGGGTAACGGGAAGTGGGGCAGCTTTGCTTCGCGCCAACAGTCCCGCCCACAACTCAGAGGTGAATTTCTAATAAACTCCTGCAGTTTTTTTGGGCGTAACATGGTATAAAAATAACTTGAAGAGCACTGGGGAGACTTTGAAAACAGATTAAAAGATGACTGGAGTGGATCTTTAACAGAATCCAAATACTTTTTTAAAATGTTGGTTTGACACTCAGCACCTCCGATTAATGACACCTCAGTTAATGTTTCAGTGTTTAATCTAAGTTAAAACTTCAAATGTGATACAGTTAAAGTTCAGTTATAATTTCTTTCTAAAGTTTTAGTCTACAAAAAAATAAAACCTTCACATATCATATCTTTAAAAAATATGCAAATGATGTGACATCATTACAAAAGAATCCTCTGTAACTGCTGTCATCTTCCTCTGCTCCAGCTGGGCTGCAGGTGGAGGCCGAGCAGAGAGTGATGCTGGTTGCCGCGGGTAACAGCACCTACCTGGAGTGTCTTCCTCGGTCCAGACATGCTGCAGTGACTTGGTACAAACAAGCTGGAGAGAACAGTCCTGAACTCAATCAGGTTAATGCACACTTTAAAAACAAAAGTGATCTCATTTATGTCATTGAGGTTTCATTGATTCATTCGTGTTTTCCTCAGGTGGTAACAGGCGACCAGCTGGTGGTGATCGAGCGTGGCGTCCTCATCAGGCGAGCCGAGCTGTCTCACGGCGGCGTCTACCACTGTCAGGTGGAGGAGCACGGCTATCACTGGACGGCGGTCACGGTCCGCCTCGCCGTGTGGAGCTCCTCTGCTAACCGCGTCCACGGCTCGCTGTCCGGCTCCTCCTATCAGGGCGCGGGAACCCTGCCCTGGTACGAGGACGTGATGGCCCTCATACACCCAGGAAACTTGGGCCAGCACTGCAGGGCTCTGGGGTACCGCCCCCCACGCAACCACCGTCGCCATGGCGACATCCTGATGATAAAGAAGGAGCGGGGAGAGAAGCAAAAGCATGGGGCGGGGAGAGGAGGAGGAGGAGGACGTGCAGCAGGGAGGAAGAGCAGGAGCAAACCACAGCAAAGGGCACCTCGGAGCGCTTGAGAGGAGACTGAAACACGCACACAGTTTGTGTAACATACACACACACTGAACTCAGAGGCACACACACACACACACACACACACATGCTGTTTGTACAGACTAATTCATGCGCATGCACTTGTATACAAACAAAAAAAACCTTCAGGATGAGCGGCACTTCAGTTTCTGAAGCCTGAACGGGAGGATTTGGACCGCAGGAGACCGCTCCACTCAGACAAATGACTCTGTGAATACTAGAGTTCAAGTAGAGTAGCTGTGGAGCATGAAGGATGAATGGCACGGCCAGACCACTCTGACAGCTAAACGGTGTTGTAGAAAGAAAATTCTGTTTTGAAGTTTTTGTTCTCTCGAAAGTGTATTGAAAAATGTTCCGAACATTTGAGAAATAATTGCTGCCTTCAGGAAGCCCACACTGAGGAATTTACATATTTTAGGGCAGATTTTTCCATTTATTTGTGAATTAAATTACTTTCCTAAAAATGTTTAATTGAAGTCGTTTACGGACAGAAACTTTAAAAAACAAATTGGATGAATTGAGGTCAGTCCTAATCAACCAGTTGGTATGAGGCATACATTAGAGGACGATCCTTCACACAGCTCAGCCTCACGCGGAGATTTGTCATTTCCTTTGAAAGGTGTGGTTCAACCACGAGATGAAAGGCAGAGAGAGAAAGAGCAGGAGGGACGGCTTTGATGGGATTGCAGATTCTCATCACACTGCAGCTGACAGACTGTACAGTTCACAGTTTTTCTCTTGGTTTGCATTCTTAAAGTCGAGCCGCTCATTAAAATAATTGTGCATTTTGTGGTTCAAGCACCAAATTTGGTATGAGTCGACCGCAGGATCCCCTTTTTAGAAAAGCACATTAGCCATGAAGAAATCCAAGATTTTAAAATATTTATCATAGTTTTCCATCAAGGTTAAATACTGTATTTTGTGCATGAACATGTTGTTGAGACTGGGGAAATCATTGACTGTATAATCACTGGACATACCGAGCGCTCTCATCTGGTTTCAAGAAGGTGAAAATTCCATAGACTTCCATTGAGAAATAGTTATTTCTCAGTCATTTTATTTGTCAGAATAATCATTCTTCATCTGATACTTCCTTCTTAACATTTACTTTTTAACTCTATTTTTTTATTTATCTCTTTTTTTTCTTTAACGCAAGTTATTCAAATTATAAACTGACCAATCAGATGCCTTGATTGGTTGGTTCCTGCCGGCCCTGCCTCAAACGTTTGATTGACAGATTCTCCTGAGCTGCTTTCATTTGAAGGGGTGTGGACTTCCAACAAGCTCACTTATGATTGGCGACAGTTGTTAAAAACGTGACTGAGACCCATACGGACCAATCACTGTTGACGACGGGTTTCAAAATGGCGGCAGACGATCAGGACGCCGCGGCGACAGGTTGATTTCGCAAGAGCCGGACATAAGGCATTTATATGGATGACGTCAACACCTTGTTTTGTTCAGTGAACTAAAATATGTCTACGGGGAAAATAGACATTTAATTATTTTGCTACATTTATGTAAATGGCTGCCATCTTTAAACATGGCTGCCATTTTGGAGTTTTCTCATGCTTTCCTGAAATAGTCGATCCTAAGATACATTTATACCAAACTTGGAGCTTTTTCCACAAAATGCACAATTTGTCCGACGTAACGACCTAACGGCTCTGCTATTGATGTTAACTGGTGATACGTAAAAGTTTCTGCCACAACAAACAAAAAAAAACAGCCAGCAAGGCCAGGGGGAGCCTATGTGGTTTAAAATTAGGCAGAAAATGTGAGCTAGAGTGGACAACTCAGTGGGTTGGCTCACAATGCTAGCCAGCCGCCCAGGGGACAGTGGAGCTCGCTAAATAACTACAGTGGAGCTCGCTAGCTCGATACAGCGGAGCTTGCTAGCTCGATACAGGGGAGCCTGCTACAATGGAGCTTGCTAGCTTGTACAGCGTAGCTCGCTAGCTTGATACACCGGAGCTCTCTACCTCAATACAGCGGAGCTTACTACAGTGGGGCTCACTATATTGCTGCAGTGGAGCTTGCTAGCTTGATACACTGGAGCTTACTAGCTCCTTACAGCAGAGCCCGCTACAATGGAGCTTGCCACCGGTAGCTGGCTTGCGTAGCGAGCCTTCCCACAAAGTCAATGTGGAAAAAGACAGGTGGGGCCACCACAGGGAGTGCAGGCAAACCCAAATGGGCCCACATTTTCTGCCCACTTTAAACCACATCAGCCTTGCTGGCTGGGAAAGATCCTCAATTTTTATATTATGTTGGTTTAGTTTTTTTTTTTTTTTTTTTTTTTAGTCTTTTCTTCTGTGTGTTGACATTTCCTGTTAAAGATAAAACCTCTATTAACATTCAGACTGAATGTATTTGGAAACGGCTTTAATGAGGTTAGTTTTCCTTAAAATCCAGAGATTTTTAGGAAGAAAATTAGACTTTTAATAGTATTACTTCAGACCTCAATATAAATTAAAAACAATATCAATAAAAAAAGAGAATTGGTTTCGATTTGACCTCTAAAATGAAAACTAGAAAGTCACATAACGCATTAAAAGTATTTTTCCTTGATTTTAAGAGAAAACCACATCAGAATCCAAAAGTTCAAAATTTACAGCTGATAAAAACAGTGAATACATAATATTAAACAGCAAAAAATAAATGTGTTTATTAAAAATGTTTTAAAGGTATTTTGTGATTTGATTGACTTTGCAAGGATGGAAGTACATTGTAATTTGAGATGGTACATAAAAGCAACAAAACCAGTGTAGCTTTATTTATTATTCTATTCTAGATAGAAGTAGCTCGGTTTATAAGGTGTAAGATAAGCTCCCCTTGTGGTCTCGTGTTTATTAATAACATTATTTTCTTGGCTTAAATTTGTGTAAATATCTGATTTGCATTTGTTACCTGCACCCCGCCCCCCACGTGGAATTTCACTTTTAATTTTTACCTTTTACAAAGTAAGATTGCTCATCCTGTTGGAATACATTTTTCCCCTTTTTTATACACAGAATTTGATCTAAAAAAAAAATAAACACAATTTACCGTAAAGGAATTAGAAAAAATATCCAAGCTGGAGGACAAAGTTTGTCCAAACGAAATAAAACCTGATCTTTAATTTGTATGGTTTGCATGCAAGAAAGGTTGAATACTAACAGACTTGTGTAGATATTTCATGCAACAGAGTGAACAGCACAGCCTGTAAAACATGGCAGACCTCAGTACCTGCGCTCCTCTGCCTGTGTGTGTTTCCGTTTAGTACAAAGTGAGATTCGAGTGAGAGGACCTCAAAGCACAGTTCAAACAGACAGAGCCAGTAAATCTGCCAAACTGGGATTACAGCAATGGATTGGAAAAACTTTTGATGCTTCAGGAAAAAAAAATAAACCGCGACTCCTCCGAGCAGAGAGAAAGAAAATGAATGTGGGCTTTTGGCTGCTCGGCTTTCCCCTCTTAGCTTCAGCCACATGAAAGAACCCACAGGACGTGAGCTTCTTCTGCTGTTTAACAAGGAAAAGTCGGAGGGACGCATTTCAGAGCGAGTGTGCTGGTGAACAGGACATCAGAGCTGAATGCTAAAATCTGCTCAGCTTTGACCTTCTTCTCTGCTGTGTAGCATTTCTTCCACTTCCTTCTCATCAAGCATGGCTCATTCTCTCCTCCTGTTAGGAAGAATATCTGAGCAATACTGAGTTAAAAAATCATTTTATAAAAGTTTAAATGACATTTTTGCTGCATTACAGCATTACAGCTCAATGTAGTTGTAATAATGGATGATAAGCAGATTGCAGAATACATTCACTTAAACGTATTCATATCTTCATTGACTTTAAGACCCACTCTGATGAAAATTTTGTTTTTTGCTGATTTTATCGTATTCTTGTTTTTTTTTTTGTGATTGATCATGGAGGACATGTACTTTTAATTTCTTTATTCAAATTGACTCTTTTCACAGTGATGTCAGACAAAATAATGACTTCAGGTGTTCGGGTTTAGAACGGCAAAGCTGAACACTGCTTAACACAATTTTATGGTAATCGTACCAATTTCAACAGAAGAATGTACAATATTTATTTCATGAATGTCCTGCTGAACTGTATTTTCATTCCCTGTCTTAGATCGTTCACAAATCTAAATACAAATTTAAATAATCCTTCAATATTGGAGGTTCTATTGAAAATATTGACCTTTTAAGCAGATATTATTCTAACGGGTTCTATTTTACTTGATGTTATTCACACGTATTTTAAATACACAAAAAGCACAAAAAACTGATGGAAATTCATGTTGGTCACACGTAAAAGATGCACATCGCTGAATGTTTTAACTGAACCCAAGGCTCAATTTACTTGTTGCAATAAGAGGTGTTTGTTATTTTTGGGGGTATTTTAAGCGGTAATTGTAAATGTAGAAGTGCTTTCAATAGGAATATTTTTTTGACGGTTACAAATTATTTTTATCCTCGTTTAACCTTTATTATTCCACAGGGATCAGACACGGTTATGAGCAACAGCAAACAGGAGCTGCGTCAGATTATAATGCAACATTTATTAGTTTTTCATTATTGTAAGACACATTGAAATTATCTAACTTTATCTTTGTTTTCAGTGATTTTGTGAACATGGAAATGTAAGCAACTTTAACTGGACAGAAAAATCTTCTGAAGCCCTATGTCTCATCCCCGTCATGGAAAGCTAGCGGTAGCATTAGCATCAATTAGAAGAAGAAAATTGTATGTGTCTTCAGAATCAAACAAGCAGAATTCAAAGAAGAACCTGCAACTTTTGTCTAAGAAGAGAGAAATAATCCACAACTCATTTAATATCATCCCTATGATTTGGGGGAAGCAGCTTTGCAGCATTCTGCAGGAGGAATACAGACATTTGAAACAAATACAACCAGGTATATGAAACAAGTATTGCACAAATGCTGGTTACAATTGTTGATGTAAAATAGCTTTAAAGAGGGTTCAGCTGTCAGCTTTGCCGTTCTAAACCATAGACAGAATATATAAACCGGAAGTCACACTGAACAATCGCTCTTTTGTCTGACGTCACATGACGAGGGTCTATCAGGAGCAGGCGTTTGTGAAAAAGCGTAAAAAATTCACTGGGCGGAGCACAAGCTCTGCTCCATTCCGATACATCCACCTGTAACCAAATAGATCCATGAACGTCTTCGTTTTCTTCATCTGAGCTGATATCTGGCTCTATACGGCTGTTTTTGTTGCACCAGTAATGCTCGGTGTTTAGGGGCTGTAAGCTAGCAGGAGAAAGTGTAAACAGAGAGCTCTCAGCAATGGCCCCGCCCACAACTCAGAGGCAAATTTCTAAAAACCTACTGCAGAAACTGTGTCCAAGAAAACACCTTTTTAAAAAAGTTTTTTGCTAAAAATAATCATAATTGAAATGGATCAGAAGAGGATCGGAGTGGGTCTTTAAATATGACTTATTTATGCAATATTTGACAAGAGACGTCGTATCGTCTTCCAATAACACAATGTTAAACAATCCAGCGAGTTGTAAAGGTCGTGACCTGAGCAGAGATAAAACAGGACACAACTTTCACACTGATGTGAGGACAGCTGGTCATCTGGCTTCTGGGAATCAGAAGTGTCTGCAAGAAAACAGCTACTGTGATCAAATGTGAGAAGAATCCTTCAGTTACACAACTCTGTTTTTATTAGTGACAACTGGTTTTCCATGAACAAATTCAATTCCTTTGGGGATCACTTCATGTGTGAACTCATGTCAAAATGTGGGTATTTGTTAAAGAAAACAAGTTGAAGAAGAAGTGTTTTTACAGTATGTTGGACTGTTTCTTCCCCAAAAAAAACAAAAAAGTTGTGGTGCTGCTCTGTTATTTTCTAAGACCTTGTGTTTTCCTCTCTGCTGTATCTCTTTGTCAGTGCCAGTGTTCTCCTGTGATTTTCCCAATATCTTCTCTGAAGTCCAAACAAACCTGTTGCTCTTTTATTTTGTAAATATGTATAAAGGTCTGCTTTAAAAAGAAAATGTCTCTTTTTTTCTTATTGTGGAAATATAGTCACCTATGTTCAGTATCTCCTCTTTTTTACTGAAGTTGTCACATTATAGAGAGGGTTATTTAGTCACAGATTTATCCAATTCAAATAGTTTACAAATTCAAATAGATTACAAATAGTTGGAGTTCTCTCCAGAATAAAACTAAAGGCAAAGTCAAGAACTTTAAGAAACACAAACCAGAGTATTGACGAGACAAACGACCGTATCTTAATTCATTCCATGCATACTGCTTCTCTTTTTCAATTTTTATAACAGTTGTCACTCAGAAGCAGCATCCAACCACAGAACCCAAAAACCGCTGAGTGATTCCGTCACAGTGACCACTAAAGTTCTTCATCATCTGGTATGCTGGGTAATCAGAGAGTCCAACCGTGCGTTCCAGTCATGCCAGAAATGGAACGAGGTTCATTTTATAGGATTTACTGCGGAAAACAAGTTGATCAGGAATAGTTCACTTTTCAGGTACACGATGATTCTGATAAATCTTACATGAAACAGTAACTACCATAAAATCAACAATGGAGTCTAAAAACTAGGACTCTAAATACCATGAATGCTGTTTAAATTACTATTTTGATTGGTGGGTTGATGGATTAGTTGGTTTATTAATTGGTTGGTTGATTGTTTTTTAGGTTGATCTGTTGATTGGTTAGTTGTTTGATTGGTTGGCTGATTGGGTAATTTGTTGGTTGATTGGTAGGATGGTTGTATGATTGATTTGTTTGATGGTTGGTCTGTTTTTTGATCGAGTGGTCAATCAAATCGATTGATTTGAATTATTTTAAGCAATTTCAGCAATTAAAACAAAAAGATAAAAAACAGCAAATGTGTCTTATATATTCAAAATATCATAAATTTATTGAAAAATAAAGAAAATGATGCTATCATCTTGTTATTATATTAATAGATAGATTTACACTTATACATACAGTACACATACATGACACATTGAATTCATTAAATATATACAGTATATATACTGCTCACAAAATTTAAAGGAGCACTTTAAAGAAACACATTAGATCCATCAGATCTTAATATGAAGTTGGATATCTATACAAATAACAATTATTGGTGCTTCAGACTCTGCTGCCTTCAATAAGGCTCCTGATCCAACATTTTATGATGTAAAAAAATCCAATCAAACTTAATATATTAAGTACTTTTCATGTGTTTGTAGCACAAAGTGGTTTTCATAGTAAAAACATTTTATAACGTGAAGACAGAAAGCAAGAACAGCAACCTAGAAAACACAAAAATATAAACACTCAATACCCCCCCCACACACACACACAACATAATGAAGCATAATAAAGATTATAAATAAGAAAGTAGAAATTAACACTTTTGCAGTCAAACTCATCAGAAACTGTTATTTATTACTAAGTAAAAATGTAATTTATGATTCAACCTTGTACATCTTTAAAGTGTAAAAGTGTTAAAAGAATTTTTTTTTACCATCGCAGGACAGAATAGAACAAATCCAAAGAGACCAAATCATGCAGTTCTATACCGTCTCATCTTAGAGTTAAGTAACCGAAAACCAGCAACAAATGTGAAAATACTTCACATTTTTGCAAACCAATTTCATTTTGATCTTTTTTTTATTTTGACATTCTTTTGTCCAACAACCAGCACCTTTTGTAAGCCGACTGAAAGAAAGACGGCGGCAGTTCATCGTTCAGCAAACCTCAGATGAGAGCCGGAACAGAATCCTTCCAAGAATAATAAACTGCATCCAACGTGAAAAAGGCTTCAGGAATGAGAGACAGCTCTACTGTTCTTTACTGGTGGAATTCATGCTGATGAAAATGAATTTCTATTGGGCATCATAATGAAGTAAAGAAGGTTTGTTTGCCACTGCTTCTGGACCGAACATCGTGGTGAGAGCAGACTCAAGCCGCTATGGGCCGTACCAACCCACCGTGGCCTGTGTAGCTCATCATGTTTGACATTTTCTAACATTGGGGGTTCAGAATGTTCTTAACAGTTTAAACAAACAGTGGAGAAAGAGCAGGTGCTGCAAGTCAGCCTCAGAAGCATAATGAACTCAGCCTGACCTTTGGATCGTGGTCATTCTAGACCAGAGGTCTGCAGATCCACATGTGGCTCTTTTATCTCTCCATGGTGACTAACTGGACAAAAATAAAATGAGTCATGCAGACTGCTGATCCAGCCATGTCGACCGTCTGCAGAGGGCTGTCTGACCAAAACTACCCAAAGAAAACAAATAAACAAAGCCCGCAAACTAAGATTACCAAGGTGCAACCCCAAACTAAAATAACAAAACCCAGCAGTGTGTAAGACTGCTGAGGACAAAGAGGGGAAAAGAACAAAAAATAAATAAAAGAAATATAAAATAGCCTTTTTTTTTAAAGTAAGGATGACTTAATTAGCATGTATTTAATTTAGATTAGTTACATTTATAAATTGATGGCTGAGGTGCACAAGGATGATGAACTATGTAGGTTTTTACTCTCCTGTTGACCTGAATACGTCTTATTTGCTCAACACTACCTCCAGAATGAACAGATTTTATATGCAAAGCAAAACTTTAGTAAAGTTTTGATCTTTCATGAGTTAAAAACACATATTCTCTTATGCTGCACAACATTAGCTGTTCAGAGCTGCATTGAGAAGATCCTGTTTGTCACAGAGGATCTTTTATTTTGAAAAGTCATTTGAGCTTCTGTCAAACATTAAAAAAGAAAAAAAAAATCACATTTTGAGAGAGGCTCGGTTCTTGTCATATTTTTGCTTTTGTTTGTGCCAAAAAATAGACATAATTGACATTTGTTATTTAAAATCGAAGATCATGAATGCAAATCCTAATTTCTTAAAGGCTAAAGACTATGCAGCTGCTTATAGGTTTTGATCAGTAGAAATCAAGCCCAAATGACTCTTAATGTTAAAGGTTGCCGACTGCTGCTTTAGATGGAACTCATCGTCCGTGTATTCTTTATCGACTTTTTGGCCTGATTGGGCTCACGACGCCTTCTGGGTTGCCAAACCATCACAGGGTCACCGACACACCTTTTTCCTCAGGAACAATTTGGATCCTCAATTAACCCTTAAATCATCCCGTTTGGTCTGGAATTCTAGAGGAAGTCCTCACAAGCACAGAAGTAACACTTAAACTCCACAAAGAAAGAAGGAAGCCAGGATTCTAACCAAGACCTTCTCACTGTGAAGGAACAGTGCCAGACACCACGCCACCAAACCACAAATAAATAATGGAAGACGTCCCTGGAGGTTTTTCATCTTGTTACTGACAGTTTTACAGCAATTTGCAACGAGCAGAGAGGAGGTCCACGGCTCAGCTGATAAAGCAAGTTGTCTTGTAATCAAAGCTGGTGGTTCACTAAATTGCTTCCAAATGACATGGCTCTTGTCCCAGTGTACGAAAGACTGAATGAACAACTCACTGTGCAACATCAATGCATTTATACAGCTTCAATAGTGCAACAGGGAGCTTGACTAACAGACAATTTCATTAGATATAAATGAATCTGAAGGTAAAGTATTTCAACAACAAGATATCCTGAAAGAGGCTTAATGAAACCACAAAAAACATGAAACTGTTAAAAAAGGTTTGTGTTTTTTAAAGGAGTTCTGTTGGCATTTTCCCCACACAGTGAGTCACGACTCGGTTATAGTTTTCTTCTGCCTGTTGAGTCAACCACAATGACTCCCTTTTGCAGTTTTTCTCACAAAAGTGACTTTTAGGTGTAATCAGAGGGTTTTTACACGTCACTTCTTTTACTTTAAAGCTGAATAAAACTGCCTGGCTCCTTCAGAAGAATAAAGTTCTCTGCCAGCTGCCTCGTGGAGTTTCACTGGACTTCAATATATTTCACTTTCATCGTCACGTGTGTTTTAAATGAAGGTATTTTTTTTGTTGTTGTCCCTTCTATAAACAAACAATGAAAAAATAAAAATAACAAAAAATTCACTAATAATAACAAAATAATAAAGAAGTTGGAAAAATGTTTTTTTTTTACCTCTTGATTTGTAATGGTCTTCCAATCTGGTAAAAAAACGATAAACGATAAAAAAGGAAAAGCCCCTCCCTGCTGGTCCAGTGTGAACATCATGGGATAAACGGATGTTCAAGAACCCCTGTTTAGTGCATTCTTGCATTCACGTGCCTGGTGTGTCTGTAGCACGTGTCAAAGTCAAGGCTAATTATCCAGATAATTTCATTTTATTGTTATTAATGGCCCGATGCTATCTTGTGCTCATTTTTTTCATTTTTAACTTATATAATTTTGACAAACTATATTTTTATGGGGAGTACAATATTTAAATGTATTTAAGGTTTGATTTATTCTGGAATAATATTCCTGCCTTTTAATTATTCATTATTATGTTAAAAAGTTAAAATTTAAAAATATTTCATTCTACCAGCTTTTTGGACTATTTAGTCATTTCCTAAGATTTTTTTAGGCTATTTTGGAGTTTTAGCTAATATTATGTAGCTAATATTTCAGCTACATGCTAACTTATTTTGGCTAATTGAGGCTCTTGTCACATTTTTTTTAGCCTATTTTGGAGTGTAGCTATTTTACAGCTACATGCTAGCTGTTTTTTATGCTAACCTGTATATTTTTTTTAAAGTTTTCTAGGCTAACTTGGCATTTAGCTAATATATTAGCTGGATATGAGCTTCAGCGCTTTCAGCTATCGACTTCAGTGGCCAAATTCAGCTAACAGCATTCACACTAGCATTATCAATGGTACTGCTAAATATCTAGTTCATGATTATTTTTAAAAGTTATGGTTTTAAAGTTTTAGTTTTAAAGTATTCCATTAATGTTTATTCTGTTCTGCCAGCGACCCTAAGGTGTGTTTTGAATCTTGGTCCTTTGTGCGCTATTAGTGGCTTTCCAAAGCAGGGCAATATTTCAGTGTTAAGGTTAAATGATAACAGGATATTTGACCAGCAGAAATATTTAATAATTCCAGAGTTAAAACAGAATGACACAAACAGCCTCTTAAGTTAGTCTCTCCATGTTAATCAACTATTTAAATAGATAAGTCGTTCAAAGGCACTGCCTTTTCCTTTCTCGCTCGCCAATTTGGCACTTTACTTCAGCACATGTTTTTATCAAAAGTGACTCGTAAATGAGGAACACATTGGGTCACATCTTGGATACAAATAGTAGTTGTGGATTAGGGGCCCCTGCTGTTATTAAAGACCACCGTGAGTGAAGTGGAACAAAAATCTGGCAACACACTTCTCTGTTTGGAACAAAAAAAATGCTTATGAAGCTCAATTGTTTCAGACTTTGTGACTGACATAGAGCAAATAGGATAAAGGCTGATAATATTCCACAGAGAGACGGAGTGCAGCCTGGATGGATGAAGTGGATTAGAAGTATTACAGGATTTTCAGATGTGGTCACTGTGCGTTTGTTGAATACTTTCTCCTCTACTGCTGTGTCTGTCATTAATTACCACATTAAAGAGGTTAGATAACCACAGACAGAGGCTGATCTGACACTTTATCAGACTAAATCAGGGTCTTCCCATTTTTAATACTCATTTATCAAGCTGTTTCTCAGCATGACTGATTCAAACTTTACTTCTCAAAGCAATTAGTGGTAATGCGGGGAAAGTAAAAGTCTGAATTTGTTGCTAATTAAACCACAGCAACAAACTTCACCCTGGATGCTCTTTCGGGTGTTGCATTGTGGGAGTACTAAATAAGAATAACACTAATTTGCATAAAGATTATGCTTCTCCAGCCTGTTTTAATAGAGAAATTAAAATACCGTGTAGAAAGCAAGAAGGAAAGTGATAGGAAGAAGAAAAAGAACCCATTTTATGAAGATGAATTACTTTTTTTTTTTTTAGTAATTTGATGTTTATTTTTTTAGAATATAACAATAAAACTCTTCCTCGAAAACCTTTAGTTTTTTTTTAACTTATGAGAATTGTTCCTACTTGCAAATTCTTGCCATGAGTTGAGTCATTGTGGTCTTTGTCTCCATCTATTGTTGAAATGACAGATGTACATGCTGACTGAACCAAGAAGACAGGAAAAAAAGTTTTATTTTTTCTTTTGGCTGCTGCATTTAAAGTACACAACAGCAAATCTACAGTATCCTCCTTACTCATTCCAACCACCCTCAGCCTTCCTTGACAACATTCATACATCACTGATTTTCTTCTAGAACACGGGTCTGCATTGACATGATCCTATGGTGTAAGATGCCTTTTATTTTGAAAGGAAGTCATGCAAAGCTCTGTTAAAAGTTATAAATTGCTTTATACTTTAAAAAAGAAGCAATTTTGTCTTCATTACATAATTCTTCGTTAGAAAATAAATAAATAAATAACTAAACAAATATTCATTCATTCATTCATTCATTCATTCATTCATTCATTCATACATGTATTTATTTATTTATTCATTTATCTATTCATTTATTTATTTACGTGAAGGAACTCGTAAAGCCGGAACCAATATTTTACGATTTGTGGGGGAAGGATATTTCGGTCGGACCTAACTGTTATTTCCATCTGCTGGATTGAAACAGCCCCTGTGAGTGTTTTCTTATATTTATTTAAGCTTCAAACTGTAGATTAATGAGCCTTCTTTGCGATAGACACGAGTGTCACCTGTGAGTGTATATCACCGGTAATTATGTTCTGACATTTAATGGCAACACGCGGAAGTTTAGTCATTTCGAGGCCCCAAAGCTAACATTAGCCGCGCTGAGATCTCAACAACACGAAGAAGAACTAGCAAGGCAGCTAAAAACAGCTTTCCCGCGACTTCCTCAGCGCTGTCTGGGAGTTATTATTGATAAGTTAGTATTAATGTTTACACGGTTTTCGACTCTTTAAAAATCCACCTGTCATGTGACACAACCATTAGCTTAAAGTGCGCTGGTGTTAACATGACGTCATTTGGTTTATAAGGGGAAACAAAATGCTTTAAATGTCATGTTTTCTGCCGCAGCTGACTTTTACAACGCAGTACGCTTGACGACATGAATACAAGATGATATAGAGAATACAGAGGTGTTTCATTCAACTGTAAAGACTGTCTGGGACCAAATCAGGAGTACTCTTTTGTTTTGAAATGTTAAAAAGTAACGTTACTCACGTAATAATACTCGGTAGAGAAATAATTATTTGATGGGCTCTAGTTAAAAGAAAAAAAAAGAAAGAGTTATTTGAAAATATTAATTAGGCTTTTTCCACGTTTCAAAACATTTTGAACGTTATAAATAAAAATAAATGTTAACAATTGTTTACATTTTTTTCTGGCAACAACAATAATATTCACTGATACAACAGGAAATAATAAAAAATGAAACTGAATTAGAAATGTTTTACAAAACAATTTTAAACTTTTACAAGTCAGTATTGATCATTTCCCCCCATATTTACATGTTTTCTTGTCTTTTCAGATCATTATTTTTTTCATCTTCTCTTTTCAAGAGTTTTAAAATTTCCAACAGTTTTTGCAGATTTCGCTTCGTAGATGGAATAAATGACATTTGTTAGATATACATAAGAAAAATACAACGCAGGAAACTAGCCATGTTTAGTAGAATATGTTGGTCGGACCTGATTGTTATTTAAATTTTAATCGATCAATTGCTTTATTTTCTATATATCACCTTTTAAAAGCAGGAGCAACCAAAGTCCTGGACTGAAAATCAAATATGAATAAAACCATGAAACAATTTAATACAAAAAAGAAACAAAAAAAATAATCAAAAAATTAAAAGCAATAAAAGAATGAAAAAAACAAAACATCCTTACATTTACTGGTTTAAACATTAAGTGTTTGAGACCTTTTTATGCAATAATCTGCTAATACTAAGGTTATTCCAGATTACTTTATCAGGAAGCCGCATTAGCATTAAATCAAGCCTAAATCTGGACTGTTATTGCATTCTCAGAGTTAATATCCTTAGTTTGTTGTAGACGTTGCACTTTTGATTATTCCCTTCTTCCAGGCAATCTTATGTAAACAATGTTTGGTCCTATAATTTATATGATCAGTTTAATGATTTTGAATTTGCAATTTCCTGTGGCTGCAAAGCAAATCCATGCTATAACTTTCCCCAGCGAGTGGTTTTAGTCCTGCAGAGAGCCAAACAATGCAACTCATTCAGAAAAAAACAGAGTTTTTTTATTTTATTTATCATGAACTTCACTATTTAAACATCATATCTAAAATGGGTAAAGTTTATAACATACCTTTATGGTTTTTCCTTCTGTTTAGAATCCTCCCATTCATTATTTTGCTCTTGTTCTGGGTTTGGGTCAAAGGAACACAATTCTTAGAACATATTGGCAGGTTTTAATCTCTCCGGATTATCTGGGAGGAAACAAAGGCGTTCCTTAATCCCTTCAACCTTCAACAACTTCTTGCTCCACGTTCTGAGAAACCCCTGCTACCCTGTGAGGAAAACTAACCGTCTGAGTATTGCATTTAAAAAAAAACAACAAAGTTACAACCTACATCTTATTGCCTTCAGTAGGAAAACAGGATGAAGGAAAATCGAGGAGATTATTTTGGATTCAGATTGTGAGACGTTCCAGAAAGCTGACGGTCAAACATTAAGGAAGTCGATACGTCCATGTCTTCTGCAAACACAAGCAACAGAATTTCTGAGTTTGTTTTTGGAAATTTTGTCCACAACAGAATTAGTAATGAGGGAAAAGGATTTCTGAAATCAAAAATGAATTTTCTCTAGATAACTTTCCGTCTGTTTCCTTTTTAGCAGGTGGAGGGATGAGCCTCTCCCCTGTCACTGGCACAGAAGTGCCTCAAACAGCGAATGGAGTCGCGACGCCGTTTGAGAACGGCCCTCATTTGTCGGTGAAACGCGGGAGCAGCTCATTGACTGGATCTGATGAAGCGTCGGCACTCGGAAACTCTGAGAATCACGCGGACGAGGAAAGCAGAAGTCCTGACGGAGAAACTCTCTCTGACACAGAGACGGACTTGAACGGACGAACGTGTAATTTGTCATTAAGCAGCCCTCAGACGGTAGACTCCTCCTTCACTGCTGGGAACACGTTACACTCCAAAGACACAGAAACACCCGAGTCCTCCAAGACGCCGGACGAAGTTCTCATGTGGGACTCGGCCCGACGCGCCGAGTCCAAACACTCGAATGAACACGAAGGCCCCGTGACCGCAGACAGACGGCCGACACCGCCAGGGAGAGCGGAGGGGGGCGCCGACGGCCAGGACGGAGAGAAGGAGAAGCAGGATGAGGAGGATGATGAGAAGGACGAAAACACGTGGAGTTACCAGCATCCTGGAAGAACACAGGACACACAGGTCAGTCAGTGAGTTTTAGGTTTCATCATTTATTTCACCTAAGAAGTACTGAACATTATTGGACTTCTATATCAGCTAAAGGACTTCTAGCAACTCAAGCAAACTGTAAAGTCCCCCTCCGATGAAAATCATGTTTTCTGAGCTTTTAACACGGATGTGTGGCATTTTTCTTATGAAAGAGAACAAATGTAAAAGAAATCATTTTGTTTTTATATTTCCGAGTATTTCTCCTTTTAAATCTGTCTATCAAACTGTCACATACAGACTCTGTTTTTCATCAATCATCTTCTTTCTGCTGCACTAAACCCTCATCTGGTCCAGCTAGCGTGTCTAGTTCAGGTTCTGGAGAAGAGAAGATGGTATCTTCACATTGACTGCTGTCAAATGAGCCGCCGTTCTCATTTCTGTGGTCAAATCAGCATCACTGGATTTTTGGTGTGACTTTCATCCAATGCTTACGGTAGCAGGGCTGAGAACTCTGGAAAATCTCCACCAGACTCCACGGAGCTTCTTGATGTGACCACAGAAATGTGAACGGCAGCTCATTTGACTGCAGTTGGAAATCAATGAAAGAGCATTTTGATGTTAGCTCTCATTATTTTCTGCTCCGAAAAACCAATGGATTGAATGTTATGATCGCAGCAACGTCAATAAACATTGGAGAATTACCGTATTTTCTGGAGTATAAGCCACAGTTTTTTCAAAGTTTAGTCAGGGGTGCAACTTATACTCAGAAGCGACTTATTTGTGTTATTTTTTTTAAAGACATAAATAGGCTCACATATTTTCTATTTTCCCAGTAAACACCAGTAGTCATGTAGCTCAGGGGTCCCTAAACTTTTTCTTGTGAGGGGCCACATGGCTGTTTTCTTCTCTGATGGGGGGCTGGAATCAGTTTGTGTGCTAACAAAAGAAGAGTAAAAATCTTAGGATGCATCTAATCACAAACATTTCATGTTTTCTAGAAAGCCACACATAACCAGATCATAGGAGCAAAGACTGCAGAAGACTGGAATAAAAATTCACATTCTAAGTGGGTGTGTCTGATAGTGTTCGGGGAGGCAGGCCAAATATATAGGCGGGGCCGTAGTTTGGGAACCCGCTGCTTTAGTGTTTGTTTCCTCTAATAACCACTAGAGAGCGCTTCATCTGAGTATTAGTATTTGCTACTAACAGTGGTAGAAGAAGTTTCCTATACACATCAAAAGATTAGTATTCTTGTTTTTATTTATTAGTTTTGCTGGCCTTCGCGGTTTTGTTCTGAAACGTCAAGACTTCTCCCCTAAAGTGCAACTTATATATGGTTTTCTTCTTGATTAGAGATTTTTTGCTCTTGCGATTTATAATCCAGAAAATACGGTAACTAAAAGAGTCTTTGGTGAACTGGAAGGAGAAAGAATCAGGATTTTGGAGGAAGTTCTGTCCATGAAGATCTTCACTTCCTCGTCTGAGCTGACATCCGGATCAGAACCTTATGGCGGGACATTACAGATATTGCTTGACATTTTTATGTAGTGTTGGTGAAGATTTACGCTAGTGAGACACAGAGCTATCATAATCAGACAGGGCGGGGTCAGATTTCCAAAAGCCACGCCCCCTCAGAGGAGATTTTGGAAACAGAGGGTTCAGATCAACATGAAAAATGACTTTTTAATACATTTAGGTTGTGGAATTTTGGTTAAAAACGTTATAATCATAATTAAAACACTACTGGGACATGGGGGGGGGGACTATAAAAAAGCTATTACGAGCTCTAACATTCAGAGATTTCTAATCTTTCTGCTCCTCATTTCCAGCTTTCGCGGCACTACTCCTCCTCAGCCCCTGGTCCCAGCACCTCCTCCTCTTCCTCTCCTCCTGCTCTCCTCCCCTCAGATGACGCCCCGTGTCCCCCACACATCATGGCCCAGGTTTGGGTTCGTAATGTCCGGGGGATGCAGGACAGCAAGAGTCTGGATGAAATCAGTCAAGCATGTGGAGGTAGGCTTCATCCACACAATGTTTGCTACATTTTTAGTCTATTATGAGTCTCAAAATATATAAAAATATTTCAACTTTGTTTTATTTTTAATCTTTGTTGGTGTTTCTCCTCCCAGGTGGGTCAGGAGCTCGAGGTGGGGGCAGAAGTGGGCAGTCTGAGGGTAGACGGGCAACAATCTCTTCAGCTCTGGAACTAGAGGGTACTGTAAGCCATGAGGGAGACCTGACCAACTTTATCACCAAGAATCTAGAGCAGAAGATCAAAATGAGCTCCAAGCCCAGTCTGGACTGCAGCGATTGTACGTGAACCACTGAGGCAGTCTGTGTTTGAGCTTAAACCCAATTCTCTCCTATTTTTGTTCTGATTTTTGACCTGTTTTCTAAAAATAAAAGAAAATCTGCTGCCCTTTGAGTTAGCTTCAATAAAAAACCAGGAACGTTTTCAAAAACAAACATTTATTTTAAGGTAATAAATTAAAACAGTGGCAATGCATCAAGCTGCTTTAAAGTAACTGAAAGTGTCTCCAGCCTTTCTGAGACTTGACGTAATTTAGCTAGCCCATTAGCAGCCGTCACTCTTATCTGATTTTTCCAGTGGGGAGACGCTGACACTCCGCCCTTCACTTTCGAACCTTTCCGAATGAGGATGTCAGCCCAACCAGCCGCCGGATTTAAAGGCAGTAACGCCGTCAATATGCCCTCTGTGGCAGCTCATTACCTCGAGCGGCTGATTCAATTAAGATGGATGACTCACGCTGTTTGGACTGCAAGAATTTAATATTGAAGTCCTGCTGCTGCCTCGCAGGGAAGCTTTGCAGATGGAGAGAGTTAGAGTTGAACCACGTGTGTTTTTGGTTTGGTTGACCTGTTGGGTTTAAAACACCCAAATAGAATTTTATTTTGTGTTTTTAGTTTATGATATTGCTTAATTTTTATTTTAATAATATTGCAGACTTGTTATTTTACCTTAATACTGATAAAAGTGTCAGTTTCCTGGCCTGATTCCACCCTCCTCTCTGTCCAGCCGACTGCTCGGGTCCAATCTACAGGAGCCGGGGGTTGTCACGGCGACCAGCGGATATCCCGCCCATCGACGCCACGGTTTTGTTGGACCTTCAGAAGCACGTCCAGGACGTGGCACACAGTGTGGAGCTGATGATGCGGAGCCTCAACGGAACCATCCAGAATGTGAGCTTTTTTTCCGTCTGAGTCAGAGAGACCAAAACTTTATCTTCAGTGTAAAATAGTTCCTCCTTGTTTCAGATTCTCATTTAATTGTGTGAATTCTTGGTAAACATTCACACTTTAGCTTCCTCCTGCTCCTTTCATACTCTTAGATATTCTTAAACTTTATAGTTTTTGGAATATTGAGCAAAATATGCTCCATAAGAAATGAATGATAACGTTTTCAAATTTCCTAGTTTTAGGTAGATTAGAAAGAAGCCTTTAGATCAGGGGTGGGCAAACTTTTTGAATTTGTGGGCCAGAAAGGGTTCTAAAATTTGGCATAAGGGCCGGACAAGGAGCAGATGGAAGCAGTGATTTGATAATGAACCTCATAAACTAAAAAGATAATATGGAATTTAGAGAGAAACATGCTTTAATTTGGATTAAAATTCACATATATTCATTTAAAAACAGAAAATTGGGGAATTTTAATTTCTAAATTTTGATTTTTGTTCCAGAAATACAATGAAAATAAAACAATAATTGGGATTTTTGATTCAATGTATTTTAATTTGGAGGGCCAAATTAATTGGCTAAAGGGGCCGTATGTGGCCCCCGGGCCGTAGGTTGCCCACCCCTGCTTTAGATAGATTCATGGACTATGTTTTAATTTTTTATAGTCATTAATTTTCCAAAAAGATATATAGATATAGTAAGTTAAATGCTAATTTTTTTTGTAGAGTTATTATATAGTTTTAGCTAATTTAGAGTTTAGCTTTTATTTTTAGAATCAAACATGCTTGAGTTTGTTTAGTTTTGATTTAGTCTCCTGAGGAGTTTTAGGCTATTTTGGAGTTGAGCTAGAATTTAATCAATATGTTAGTTTTTTTTTATCACAATTTAGAGATTAGCTAATATTTTAGCAACATGCTAACGTTTTTGGATAGTTTATTATCTACTATATCTACTATTTTATAGGCTAATGTAATGTTAAGCTTCTATTTTAACAACAAGCAAACATGTTTGTCAAGCGAACGTGTTTGTCTTGTTTAGTTTCCTGAAGAATTATAAGATATTTTGGAGTTAGCTAGCTTATTTTGGCTAATTTGACATCTACTGAGGTTTTTTGGGCCAATTTGGAGTTTAGCTCATATTTAAGCAACACACTAAATATTTTTTTTTGCAAAGTTGGCAAGTATTAGGGATTCAAAGCAGTTTTACTACAAAATTTTTAGAATTTAGTTCAGCTTCAGGTCCCTTTTCATAGTTCTTTAATGAAATTTCTAGCCTTTTAGCAAATTTAACATTTTGCAAAAAGCTTTTGGATTTTCAGTAAATCCACCAATTAAAGTAAATTGGATCACCATTTTCAGCAAAAAGCTTTCAGCATCCTCTAAAACCTTCTAATCATTTCTGTAGCTAATGCTATTTTAATACCAGAACTAATGAAGGACAGAGCGCTGCAACAATTAGTAAATAATAACTATCATCTTAATTGTCTTATTTAAAGCTAATTGAGTTCTTTAAAATATCATTCTTACATCCACTTTGCAATGACCCGATTAGTTGACTAATAAACATAATTCATTTGTTTTGCAGCCCTACTACAGTACAAACAAAATTGTTTCTGCGCTTAACTAGCCTCAAGTTTTTGCTCCAAATGTCCTTCAGCTTTGAGTGGAATGAGTTCTTGTCCTCTGGAGTGTCTGACCGCTCTGTCTGTTCATCCAGATGACTGCTCTGAGTGTGGGCTACATCCAAACCTACAGAGACTCTGTTGATAGCCTGGGGGAGTCTGTAGATATGAGCATAAAGGTAAGTGGTCTGTCAAAGTGGGTCTTTAAACTAATAAAGGACATCTTAAAGTCCAACTTCCATCGTCTTTTGATCTATTTTAAATCAAACTTCAAATCAAGCTTTATTATTAAAAAAAAAAAAGCATGTGGCGAAAGCAAAAGTATATGCAATTTAAATTACGATTATGGTGTTTTTAGCCAAATTAAAAAATAAAAAGTGAGTATTCTGGAGGGCATTTTCTGCAGAGCGGCAGTTTATTTAAAAATTCACCCTCCAGTTGTAGTTGGGACTGTTGGCATAGAGTAAGCCCGCCCCCTCCTCCTGTCACCCATAAATAAGAGCGCTCTGTTAGAAAAGAACAGAATAACTTTACCTTTCCCCCCAAGGATAATTTAGTTAACTTTAACACTTGAGAAGTCTTCTGTGACGCTTAAACACAAAATCTTTAACATCTTTAAAATCTTCAACCATTAACGCAATAATTTCAGTAGATTCTGAAGGAGAAAAGCGGCTTGTTGAGAAACAATTTGAATAAAAAAATACTCAGAAATTCAATTTTAAGCTCAAGTTTCTTAATATTATCAGAAAAATACCACAATGACACGTTAGAAACATGATTTTCATCAAAAATCAGCATTATGGTCATTCCAGGCCAAACAATTATTTAAAGATTGATGTTTCAACATTTTGAACCATCATTTTGATCGTTTTTTTTGTGATAATATTATTAGTATCGATAATAGTTTCCAGAAACGATTTGATTCGATTCACAAGAGCCTGGATCGATTCATTCACATTTTTTCTTTCGATCCTCTTAATTTAATTTAATTCAATCACATTTATACACATTTGTTAAGAAATACATTAATAATCGACTAAATGTTTTGAATATATTTACATTAATCTGATACAGTTCTGAACTGTAACATGTATCAATGAGATTAATATCATACAGTATTACATGATTTCTCTAAAGGAGAAGTTCTGACAAAAATGTTAGAAATGTATGTTTAGGTCAACTGAGCGTTAGCATTAGCCGTCCTATGGGATATTCTATTAAACGTTAGCATCAAGCTAACAGACTTTAGCTCTATGTGCTAAATTCATATTTTTATGAATCGATAATTGACCTATTAAGTTTAAATCAATGAATCAATTTTATCAACCCAGACCTAAATATTATTGTTTAGCTTGAAGCCACGTTATGCATGTAATATATTACAATTTTTAATATTGTCAATTTACAGCTCAGGTCGTATCAGAGAGCTGCACAAAATTATATGACCAAATGAATCTATTTTATTATAAATCAAAGTTTTTTGGGTTTATTTTTACATCAGTGATTTGTCATCCTCTCCTAACATTTTGGAATTGTGTTAAAGACACAACCCTGTTCATGTGTGTTGTTGTTCCTGCAGGGCATGTACACCTTGATGGCTCGCTGTGAGGAGCTGGATCGCTCCATGCAGCCCATCCACGTCCTGGCTGCACAGATCCGGGACATTAAACGCACTCTGGACGCTCTAGAGGCAATGTGCAAGTAGTGCCATCGTCATCTCCAACTCCAGGAGGATTCTGGGTAGAAAATCCAGCCTTCACATGTGGAACCGGAGACCGGGAAGCATCGCAGCTGGAGTTTGTCCGGACCGTTTCTGTGTCGTGTACCTTTTCAGGGGAAAAGGGCTCGTCTGTGTCTGGGATGAGCTTTCTCTTCTCTTCACCTTTTTTTTTTTTTTTGCTTTAATCGAGTTGTAAGGAAACAAAACTGAACAGATAAATAGAGGAGGGTGGGGTGAGAGCGTTCTTTACCCCTCCTCTCGTCTGAGGAGTTTCTATCCGTCCTGCCTGCTTGGTTCAGATTGCACTAACCCCTCCTGCCCAGATGGGGGCAACATTTCTGTTTCTGGAGAGTTAAAAATCAAACTTCTCACAGAAAAAAAAAAAAAAAAAAAAAGACAGTGACTTTTGCACAGGAACAGAAAGTCTATTTTTTTAACTTATGCAAAAACAGATGGACTGCACGCTGAGTCAGAGCCGGCCAACGTCTGCCTCTTTTATCTGTTAATTTATTCACTTTGCTCAGCATGCACGTTTGCTCGTAATCGGATCGTTCCGCACCTCACATCATCATACTCCCACAATAAACCGTCGACTTTTACACCTCCTCACCAGACGGGAGAGTTCAGCTGAAAGGGTTCTTCAGCGGTTCTCGAACCCAAACCGATGGAGAAACTTTAACACAAATCAAAGCCTCAGCTGTGTCTTTGAATATCTGATCAATAATAAACCGTTAAGAATCTTCTGGTACTTTAATTTTTCTGTGTTGTTTATATCTCTGATTTTTTTTTTTTTTTTTTTAATCAGAAGTTTCTCTCTGTTTCAAAACCAATTCTTTTATGTTTTGTTGCTCCAACTCATCACCGTCTCATAAAAACGTCTCTTTTAGCACTTACTTCTATCTCAGGTCGCTCTTATTGTCTGCTTTGTTGCTTCTCACCAATCATTTATTTTTGATTTGATCACATTGTTAGTTCAGGTTTTGTTCTATCAGTCGACGCACACTTCCTTTTGTTTCTTAATTTAAAACAACCAAAGTGAAGGTTTGATTAAAACGACTTGTTAAATAAAGATACATTTTGTTTTAGTTACATATTTAGGAAAATAGTTCATTTATTTACAGACCTGGCTTTTAGACACTATAATTCAAACACAATACCTAAAATGTTTTGAATATGAAACTAAAAGTGATAAATAAATAAAGGTGAGCTATTGGCTATAGATAAAGATGCTATTAAAGTCGACTTTAATTAGGCACACTGAAAAAACTAACTCTAGGTTAAGTAAAGATACTTATTTTTGAAAATAATAAAAATAATCTGATTAAGAAAGATTTTCAAGAACATAATCTTAATTTTAGAGACTAAATTTTTTTCGCTAAACCTTGGAAATGTGGTAAGATCATTTGTCTTACCCTATTGGTAGATTTATTTATTTAAAGAAAATTGGCAACTAATTTTTCACTTATTTTCTCCTGTCCTGTTTTATTAACACATTTAGAATTTAAGATTAACTAAGATTTCCTTTCATTGAAATAGAAATCCGTCTGTAATTTAATTTTTTCCACTGAATTGTTTTTCTCTAACAAGTTAGAGGTTGTTTATAATTAGTTTAATTTTAAAACAGCATTGAAAAAAGACATTTTTCGTTCTGTGCTTGTTTGAAATACATAAAACGTGTCGGTCGTTGCACTGCTGAAACTCCAGTATAAAATTGTCTGTATTTACAGTAATGTGTAATTTGACATAAACCTTATCGATGTTCTATTTGAAATGCAAAAATGTGTTAAAAGAGCAATACTGAAAACAAAGCAACCATTTATTTTTCTTTTTCGACATTATTTGGAGGTTTAAATTTCCTAAACATGTCTTTGGTTGCTGTGTCAGAAACATCCGCTCCGTAATGAGCAAATATCTGGTTTCCATCGACTCTTTCTCCGATAATATTTTATAGAATCTGTATTTGTTTCTTTCTGTGCTTAGAACATTGTAACAAGTGAAATATTGGATCAATTAACAACATTTCTGTAATTTGTTACAATAAAAAATATTCGTTTATATCAAATTAAAATTTTGAAGTCGATGGTATACTCGAATCAAAACTTTAATTTGATAAAAACTAATATTTTTAAATGTAACACATTGCAGAAATGTTGCTAATTGATCCAATATTTACAGTGAATGAATTAGGAAGACTAAAAATGGAAACTGATGGGAAATCATAAACATGAGAAGCAATATGTTATTTAGGTTTTAGAGGTGCAGATAAAACATGATGAGTTCTGTAACTAAATGATTTAATCACATTACATACTTGATTATTTAATTGTCTTGAGTGTGTATTTTATTGAAAAATATTAAATGTACATGTACTGAAAAATGCAACAAATGTTTCAATGAGAATGGGAAGACATAGACAATATTATAAACATTAGTAACACACATTGTGAACTGACACAAATGCCAGAATCATTAAGGAAGTCAGAAATCTCACATTTCTTCACAATCTTCACAAATCTCAACTTTTTTTTTTTTTTTTACATGTAGTTCCACTGGGATTCCTGCAGGGGGAGACATAGAACTCAAAAACCTCCTCAGGCAAAATCCACTTTCACAAAATTGATGCCTGAATGTTGAAACTTTTATTATTCTCAGGTTTATTTTTTATGATTACCAAAAATACAAATCAGGATTATCTAAAATAAAATCTCTTTAATGCCCGTGTGAATTTGCCCTTTAGAGTGAAGCAGGTCAGTGTTTTGTACCTTCTGCATCTTGGCACATCCAATGTGATAAAGTCTATTACTAGCTCCAGATATTGTTTGTCCTTCCTTAAACGAGGGAAACAAAATGTTAAAGTTTGGGGAATTATACATTTTTATTTTTAGGAGTTCTCAAGGACACTTCAGATGGGGTCACAGTCACACCTCAGACCTGAAGTCTGAAGTGAACTGTCACTTTAAGGTCCCAGGCATAGACTTCCTGCCACCAGCCCCAGCAAAACCATCACATTCGGGTCGGCCGGCAGACTGGCCGCACTGTCAGTGGGTGCTTCCAGTGAAGGCTTTGAGTTGCCGGTGTCAGGAGGGTCAGTTCGTCTAAATTTAGTGTCGGAGGCACTTTTTGCGGCGGGGGCTGCTGTCACTCCTCCAGCGTCTGCCTCAGATTCAGCTCCATCTCTGGGAGCCTGCTGGTCTGACGCGTCCCCGCCTGCAGTCTTGTACCACTGGCACTGGAAGTCTTTTTTCCAGATTTCTGCCGGATCGGGTTCAGCCGTTTCGTTGTCTTTGTCCGACTGAACCGTTCCTTTTCCCACCTAAAAATGACAGAAAAAAAAATCTCATCTTTTCAACTGTTTTTTTTTAATTTTCCAAAAATCTGTCAGAGCGTCCGGAGTTCATCAGAAATTTCACTCAGAGTTTCGGGTCAGACTGTTGCCGCAGAAGTAACCTTCCTCCGATTTCCCATCATCCCTTTGTTGACACTCCCTCCCACCAGCTTACAGCCCCTCACTCAACCCCAGTCCAAAGGTAATTTCACACCCAACGCCCCTCTTTTGTCGCACAACAAATTTGCTGCTCGCCTCCTGCCAAAAGATGTTCTTGACGCCGCGGCGGCATGTGGGAGGAGCTACCAGCCAATGCATTTAGGGTGATCGCTAGAAGGAACGCTGTCTGTGGATATCTCACTTAGAATGTATGAAAGACACAGATAATGTGGAGAAATCAGGTTTATTTTGAAGAGGTTTACAAAAACATTGATAATCATATCTTCACGTTTGAGTTTATATGATTATTATTAAAAGATTTTCCCGGTACCTGGCGCTGTGTCTGTATGACAGCCGCTTCCGGGGTGTTTCTGTGTCTCTGTGTCTGAGCTTGAAGGCTCAAAGGAAAAAATAAAATTAGGAGACATTTTGCTTTTTTTTTTTTTTAAATGTCTCGATGAGCCGGCAGCCTCTGCACCCTGCAGCAGCTCTCTATCTGCTGGCATATTGAGCGAGGGAGCTCCGCCGCGGGAGCGAAAGCTGGTGATCTGTCCAGAGTGCATCCTGCCTTTGCCCCAAAGAAGATGGATGAGCTCTGCAAACCTGCAGCTCCAGTGGATAAACGGGAAAGATGAAAGTTCAGGACAAAAACGCTTGTTTTGGACTAGTATCCTACCTGCTGATCGAGTCACTGAAAACGTCACGTGACCAAAGCTGAGTTCCTGATTGGTTAATGCAACACGGCGACTTGTCAGACTTCAGATATTTAAATGTGGCTGCGCTGCCTGATTCGCGCCTCGTTGTTCAAACTGAGCCGTGAAGGGCGACTTTAAGGGTCAGTGTAGGGGTCGACAACCTTTGACAGTAAAGGAGCCATTTGGGCTCGTTTTCTACTGATCAAAACCTAGAAGGAGCCGCATAGTCTTACTTTAGTCTTTAAGAAATATGGATTTGCATTCATTACCTGCTTTTTTCAAGTAATATGAATTGTGTCTTTTTTTTGGCACGAACAAAAGCAAAAATGTAAAAAGAACCTCTACATTTTTATTATTTTTTTTACATTTGACGGAAGCTTAAATAACTCTTTTTTTAAATAAAAGATTTGGATTTGTTATTTTCGTTTGGGGTTGGATCTAGTCGTAGTTTGCGGGCTTTGTTTATTTGTTTTCTTTGGGTAGTTTTTATTAAGGAGCCCTCAGCAGACGGTCGATGTGACTTATTTTATGTTTGTCCGGTTAGTCACCATGGAGAGAGATAAAAGAGCCACATGTGGATCACGGGTCTCAGGTTGAAGACCTCTGGCCTAATCCGAATTCTTCCCTTCTTTCTTCCCCTCCATTTGAAGGGACATTTTCAATGCAAGTATGTCGGAAAAATGTATTTTTTAAATCCGACCCTCCAAGTGGAGGGATACAAAGTCTTTCGTCGCGAGGGTAAACCGTGTCGTGATGAGAAGCGCTTTTCCTCCCATGGGTGTGTTCTGAACTACAGAAGTCTACATTTAAATGTAAGTAATCACTTTTTGTTGTAGCATGACCTTTTTAAAGTTATAAAACCGCTGTTGATATGTATATTCAAGCGCTGGAAGCTCCGCGCTAACGCTAACGGACTGACGATTATTGGTGACGTCATCGAATGAAAGTGACGTCTGAATTATAACATTAGTGGTGAAATAGTTTGTATAGTTGTATAGTATATATATACTGTATAGTTGAATAGTTTTGTACAGTATTGTATAGTATATAGTTATTGTAGATAGGTGTGTATTACTCATATGTATATTTATGTTCGTAGGAATATGTGTGTTTTGCAAAAATGTTTTAGATATTTGGTGCCATGACAGATAAATTATCCCTTGGGATATTAATAAAGTTCAATTCGAAACAAAAACGGCGAGCAGAATTAGAACTCAGACAAGGAAAACGAAGACATAAATGGATCTTTTTGTCTCCAAGTGGATGGAGCAGGGAGACCCCGTCCCGCCCATCTCAGCTGGGCTGGTTCTCATCTTCTCTTCACCATTTGAATAAAGAAATGCTCCGAAATTCTCTCATCTATCTTCCATCATGAGAAAAATGCACTAAAACCGCGTTTTTTCATTGGAGTGGGCCTTCAGAAATACGCTTTATGATTTATGTTGGAGTTTCTCTGTCAGTTAAAGGTCATCAGAGAGATGGTGGACAGGTGCTGCTGTGATCAAACTCCACCTGATCCTCCTCTGTCGGGTCTTAGCTACTGTCTGTACTTAGCAACTAAACTCAGGGAATCTGCTGCTTACACTCTTGTTTTCTACATAAACATCTACAGTTTTCTTAATTGGTATAACGCCTAAAATAGATGCTGCATTTACAGCTTCCATCAAGTGGCAATAATAGTCACCGGGATCTCAATACAATCTGTTCTGATTCTTTTTTTACTCTAGCTCTCATTTGTCTATTAAACTTGTTTTTTTTTACCTTTTCTGCCACCTTTCCTGCCGCTGTGGATGAGGGGGGCAGATGGAGGTAAGCAGAGCTGTCTGGATCCAGACGGACGCACCGACCCCTCCCCTGGCAGAGGGATGCTGAGCACAGCTGAGTTGCCGTGGTGATGTTCACCAAGTAGGGTCCCAGCACTTTCTGGACGAACTCCGCCAGGTCCTGGCATTCTCTCTGGGGGGGGAAGAGAGGAGGGATGGATTCTAACGAAGCTGTGAGTCGATCTCATAAGACGTGCAATTTTGAAATTGGACGCTGGCTTTATTTCACGAATGGAAACGGTCACATTTGCATATATATAGAAGAAGGAAACAAAAAATAAAATCCTTAAAAAAAAAAAGTAAATTAGATGCATGCACAGTGAGATGTAAGCACTCGTACCTCTGTTTTAGGCTCACTTTTATCCCAGATGACAATTCCTGCAGTTCCCATGGCAGCGCTCTCTCCTATAGTGTTGACCAGGTCAGTCTTTAAGAGAGGAAAATGCAGGAAACACCAAAAATAAGCTGCTTTCTGAGTCATTTCACTCACATTTCATAAAGGGATGTTTATGAACGGGAAAAAAGCGTCTTACCTGCGACAGAAAGGTTTTCGTCGAGGCGTAGACACTCTTGACCAAAGGGAAAACGGGAAGATCAAAATCTCTTCCAGCCAGAGACGAGACCCGCAAGGCTTCTCTTATCTGACCCGATGAGGAAAGCCGGGCTCCGGGGGTGCCGCTCTGCAGAAAGAGGAGCGCTTTACATGCTTCTACGAAAAAATAGTCAGAAAATACTCTAAACTAAATATGTTTTCTATTAACTTTGCAATGGATAGCTGCGCGTATTAAAATGTTGGTATTAGACATTTTTGTTGGTAATATTTGAGGTTCAGTGGGACTGTAGAGGCCGTTAAGAAGGAGATCCTGCTTGTTTCTGGCTCGCTATAATGAAAATAGCTTTTTTATTGTTTTTTTTATTTGTTTTTGTGGCATTTTGCTGATGATTGAGGACATATATAAAGAAAATTAAGCTTAAATTGCATTTATGAATATTTCATTGTTTAAATTGTTGTGAATCAGGAGCAGATACAAAACTGGAGTTTGGAAAATGACTTGTTTGTGTAGAACAGGCATGTCCAAAGTCCGGCCCACGGGCCAAAAGCGGCCCTCGTTCAAATTTCTGCCCTGCAGTTTTCTCTGCTTGTATCTGGCCCACGTCGGTGAAAATCACATTTTCTTGTGTTTTTAATTTTAATTTTTTTCCCGATAATTGAGGACATCTTGTTGATCTTAAAATAACATTTTTGAGCAAATATTTATTTAAATTGTTGTGAATCAGGAGCAGACAAAAAAATGCAGTTAGGAGAACAATATATTTGCGTAGAACAGGCATGGGCAAAGTCTGGCCCGTGGACTGAAGATCGGCCAAAGTCTGGGACAAAATCCGGCCCACAGGCTCAATTTCGGACCGTGGGCTAAAGTTCGGCTTGTGGCCCAAAGTCAGACCTGTGTGCTAAAGTCCGGCCCACAGGCTGTATTTTGGCTGGAGGGCCAAAGTCTGGCCCACAGACTTAATTTCAGCTCGACTTTAGCCTGCGGGCCAGACTTTGGCCCGTGGGCCGGACTTTGGCCCGTGGGCCGGACTTTGGCCCGTGGGCCGGACTTTGGCCCGTGGGCCGGACGCGGCCCTCGTTCAAATTTCTTTGAAAAAGCTAAAAAAAGCCCCCCTGACTGAGTTTATTCTGGCTTCACTGAATACAGAGCGATTGATTAACCCACGTTCACTTTTACCTCTCCAAATCTGGCCCTCTTTGCAAAACGTTTGTTCACCCCCCCTCCCCTCTCTCCGAAAATACACCTGGTGGGCCACAAGCAAGTTTCCTGCTCCGCTCCATTCTGATGCCTTCACTTTTACATCCCATTACCAAAAATAGGTATACTTCAAGTATATGTTTAAAAGTATTCTTAAGTTTAAAAAAAGTAAATACCAAGTATACTTTAAAAAGTGTACTGGAAGTTTACTAACAAGTATTCTTCTCTGTACTAAATCTGCCCACTTTTAGTATACTTAAAAGTATACTGAAAGTACACTTTCTGGTATACTACTAATTTACTGGCAATAAACTTTAAGTTTACTCTAAGTTTATTATAAGTAACCTTTCTGGTATACTACTGGTTTACCTCAAGTTTATTTTAAGTTTATGAAAGTATTAAGATATCCTTTATGGTATGCTGTCATTATACTTCAAGTTTACTTTAAATTTACTTTAGGTCTATGAAAGTATACTTAAACTTTACAGTATACTGTTAGTACACTTTAAGTTTATGAAGTTAACTTAAAGTAAACTACTATAGTATCATATAGTATACCAGGAAGCTTACTTATAATAAGGTTAGACTAAACTCAAAGTTTATTGCCAGTAAATTAATAGTATACTATTATATAAAATAAACTTGAGTATTCTTCTTTTTGGTAAGGGTCCATCTTTCTGAGCTGACATTTGGCTCAAACCTTTATGGCTGGTTAGCTCTGATGCTGCTCGCCATTTTTGCTGCGCCTCTACTGTTATGTTGAGGGTGTGAGGAGCTGTAAGCTAACAGATGGATGATGGGAAATTATCAATACCATGGCAACAACCTAATAGTAAATTTTTGATGAACTGCACAAACTATGCCCAAGAAAGTTACACTCGCTTAAAAAAATGATTTTAATTGGCTAAAAATGGTTTATTTATGATTTTAAAAACTTCTGGAAATGCTTTGAAGTTAAAAGCTTATCAGAGTGGATCTCCACCTGCAGCTTGTCCAGAGTCAGGAGGGGGTAGAGGGCGGAGCAGCGTTTCCACAGCCACAGGAGCTGGTCGTTGAGGGCCGCCTCAGCAGGAGCGCACTGGCCGCTGTAATTGCCTAATGCTGTTTGGGTGGGGTCGTTGTTGTTGCAGCTCGGGTAAGGAGAAAAGCTCCACAGCGCCTTGGGCCTCAACCTTTTGACCTCTCGGAGGCTTTCCGTCATGACGGACTGAGCTGCTGCCTCGAAGTCCACCTGCAGGGAGACCGGATGATCCTTCAGCTCTTTCCCAGAATTCGTCCAAATGTTTGCAAAACAGCAGCTGTTCAGATTACACTGATTTCGAATAGGCGTCAATCCAGGATTAACAATAAAATTCCTTCTAATTCTACTTCAAGCCAATTTTCTCGATGTAATCCGCCTTTTTCCACCAGTTTTCTCACCTTTGACCACTTCTCCACCTCCTCCGGGGTCCATTTAGGAAAGAAGGATTTCATCAGCTTCCTGGACGCCTCCTGATACATGGCCTGCTTCTCTCGGTTCCTGGACCACTGGGGGAGCCACTCCGCCCAGCGCAGCACCCCCAGCCCCAGGTACCTCGGGGAAGGCAGAGCTGCATCCAAATCTTGCTGCAGTTTCTGGATGTGGCTGTTGAGGCGTGTGTGCTGCGGAAGCCCCTTGTTGACGGGCGTGTTTTTGTCCACGAAGTAAGGGTAGCTTCCCAGGGTGTCCTCGTAGAAGACGGCGATGCGTTCCCGCTCCATGCCAAAGGACCGGGCATCTGCTCTGTTGGAGCAGGAGGAGTCGAGGATTCCCCAGAAGATGATGAAAGGCTGCCCAGACAGGAGAGGAGGCCGGGCGAGCTGGGGAGGAGCGCCCCTGCAGGGGCAGGCACAGAGGCCGAGGAGGAGGAGGAGGAGCAGGAGGAAGGGGGCTGATGAAAAAGAAGCGGGTTTTGGTTCCGGCTGCGGGTCTGGATGGAAAGGAGGTTTGGCGCACGCCATTGGAGGGGCTCACCCGTTCAGGCCGTCACATTCAATCATGTTTCTAAGAAGAAAAAGAAAAACATCTGTCAGTTTGTAATTTGATGTACAAGTTAAACAAAGTGAATCCAGAGAAACAATTAAACAAGAACAAATCTGCAGCACATGTACTGTTTCTGCTTCCAACTTGAGGATAAACTAGACCACCAGAACATTTTCTCCCTCTGATCACGTAGATCAGGTCAAACTCAATCACACAACGGGTCAAAATCCCAAACACACCTTAGGTTGTTGTGGGCCGAACAGGAGAAACATTATATAAACTACATTTTTAAAACATTTAAAACATAACTTTTTAACATTATACATATAATATATAGATGTTTTCTAAACACAAAGTGAAATCTAATCAATACGAGCATTTTACATGTATTTATGACTCCTCTATGGTCTGATGATTGAAAAGGTTTGTTGAAAAATTACATTTATACACATTTTTTTCTGTAAAAATTGTTTAAACATAATGCAAAATATATTCGCTGATGGTGGACTATGGTTTTTTGCAAAGACTGCTGGGAAATTTTCTAGTGCACCCGATTTTGGAATTGTAGATTCAGACAGCACTAGAAAATGACAAACACACTACATAGTAGGGCTGGATGTCAATAATAATTTCCAGAAACGATTTGATTAAAAAAAGCCTGGATCGATTCTGATTCTTTTTTTTTTTATTGTTTCGGTTCTCTCAATTCAATTCAATTTTGAGTTTAGATGGTTTACACTTTTAGACTGTTTAGAAATACATGAATAATCTACAAATTTTTTTTTAGAAAATGTTTATATTAATCTACTACAGTTCACATAATTTAAATGTATTTGAGAAATAATGTTAATAGCATACAGTGTTACATGGATTCTCAAAAGGAGAAATCTTCCGATCATTAACATTGTAAACATTGTTCTGTTTCTCTGTTTCAGTTTGGCCACTAGATGGCGATTGCGCTATAGCATTCCATTCCAGAAGAAGAAGATAGTATGAGCCAAAAACTGTGCTTTAGACCACAAATGGTTATTTTATAAAATATTTTCTTAAAAGAGTTTGGAAAATTAATGTCTGTGAGTTGATGATTTAGTCAGCAATGTGTGTTTAGGTTGACCCAGTGTTAGCATTAGCCATCCTATGAGAAATCCTATTAAACGTTAGCATCAAACTAGCAGACTTTAGCATTATGTGCTAATTCATTTAATATTTTTATGAATCAATTATTGATCTATTAAGCTCAAATTGATTCAAATGAATTAATTGATTTTATCAATCCAGCCCTATTACATAATAAATAGTCAAGAATTCAGACATACCCAGACAGCAATGAGGAGGGGAAAGGGGGGCGGGGTTACTCTGCATTAACAGTCCCGCCCACAAATTGACAATTTTCTAATGAACTACTGCCATCTTGCAGAAACTATGTCCTAAAAAAATAACAATAAAAAAAAAATTAGGCTAAAACGGCTTTAGAAATAGAACAAACGATGATCAGAGTGGATCATTAAGACTGACTTAGTTGTTTACTTTATGTTTTTTACTTGAATTATATTCTGTATATTTTCATTTTAGAATTCCCTGTTTTCATATTTTGCATTTTGTTCAGCTCTGCTCTCCTTTGTTCCGTTCCTCATTTCCGGCTTTTTTACTTGATGTTTTTGTTTTCTATCCGATTATCAGTTCTGTTTAGTTCTGTGTCAGTTTGACTCGTCTCCTATATTTTCAGTCATTTGTTGCTGTTTATGTCTTTATGTCACTCAGCTTTTGCAGTACATTCTGTTTAAATAGTTAAAGCTCTGACTCTAAACATCACATTCTTTAAAGGGTGAAAAAAAACAAAAAAACTCACAATAGCAAAGCAAAAACAATGATTTGGTTCATTAATTGAGTCCGTTCAACGGTTCTAGTCGGATACTGGAAGGAAATCCAACACATCCGACGCCCTTGAATGAATGTTTTTGACATTTTTACAAATTGCCAAAAAAAAAAAAAGTCTACATTTTATGTTTTCCAGTTTGCGCCTCATCAAAAACAAACAAACAAAAAAAAAAAACAATTGCTTGTTAGCAGTGGCAGCTCTGCAAGAGCCCAGATAGCTGCATGTTCTATAACAAGCCATTAAAAAGGGAAGAGCGGCGCTGTGCGAGAAGTGACAGGTGGAAACATGGTTGCTGAAAATCTAAATGTCACAGACTCCTGGAACATGCAGTCTGCTGGTTCCAAATAGATCCACAGCTCTTTCCTACAGGTGTTTGTCATTATCCAGGCTCGTTAGATCATTTGATGGGTGGATCATTGCTGGAAAATGAAGCGTTTCAACGGTGCAAAACAAAGCAGGAGGAGGAGGAAGAGGAGGAGGAAGAGGAGGAGGGGTAATGGCTCACAATCAATCGCTACAAACAATCGTCCTCATTTGAAATGGAGTCTGGAATGAGTTTAGTCTGAGAAAACCTTCAAATTGAAACGGGAATGAGCTCCTCATCCACAGATCTTCACTTTAATGACTTTTTAACACCAATTGATCAATAATTAAGTGACTGATTAAAATGCAGCCTCAGTGTGTTGCAGGGCAGTAAATGTGTTACTGAAAAAAATGTCAATAAAGTTTTCTCTCATTCCTTTTAACTACAAATGAATATTTCTGGTCCGTCTGGGTATTTTATCAGGATTTAAATGACGTTGAGAGGCGCGGAATAAGCCTCCAGATAACTATAACATAAGCTCTAAATCCAGTCAGGTCAGAGATCACAGAGATCATGGTGTCCTGCAGTGACTTTTGGGTGTTCTTTTAGGAAAATAAGCCGCACAACGATTCTAAAGGGGATTCTACGACGGAGTATTAGGGGATGTTTATAAGACATTTATAAGCATAATAAGCCTTAGTAAGATTTATTATCATCTAAAATGAGACCATTGTTTATGAAGGCTATATCAATAAACTATTAACAAGCTTAACAAATGTGTTAACAATCTTTGTCAACGTTACATTTAGTGATTTGCAGCACTTTATCTAAAGTGTTACCCAAGTTTTTTTCTCGTAGATATACGACTTTAAATCTCGTAAATTTACGAGAAAAAAAGTCGTAACTGCTAAATTATGAGAATAAAGTCGTATATTTATGACTTTAAAAGTCATAGGTTAAATTTACAACTTTTAAAGTCGTAATTTATGAGAAAAAAACGTGTAAATCTACGGGATTTAAAGTCGTAAATCTTCGAGATTAAAAGTCGTAATTTAATGAGAAAAGAACCAAAGTTGTCTGTTTATCAGAGCCGTGCTTGAAGATGAAAGACGTGGAGAATCTGGTGTAGATTATGTCCAGATCGGTGTTAAAAGCAAAGAAATTCTGAACCTTTTGGTGATTCAAAATCAAATTATTTCCGGGTTCGGTAGTGCGTGTGTTGTCTTGCGTATCTTCAAGTAAGCAAAAGAGGCGCTATTATTGTGTTAAACAGACTTTTTATTAACAGTCTCTTCATACTGCTACACTGTGCATGACTAGTGCTCATCTGCTTGCTTACTACTTGCCGTGCACCGAACATGTGACCAGTCGCTTGGCCTTCTGGGTAATGCAGTTCTTAAACAGCTAACTTCAAAACACAACAGCGCGGAGTTTCATATGTAAAATAAAGAGCTCAGAGATACACGTTCATCAGGATCGTCACTTTATTACGTCTTTCACTTCCTTTCATCACTTTACGTCTCTGTCATGCTCAGAAACCAAAAGAGAACGTAAACAGAGCTCCGGACGCCTCCTTCCCCAAATGAAACGTCCCGTCTCGACACAAACATTGAGAAATGACAATAGTCTGTCACGTTAGCACAAGAACATTGAAAATTCCAAAAACTAGTCCTCTTTAGACGGAAGCATCACAGAGTTGGAGGAGATCTGGTCTGTCAGAGGAAGAAATGACGTGAAGTGGACGATATGGACCGCTTCATAAACGGGATCTGCAGAGATCCTGCAAGCAGCTCAAAACGAATAAACATTAATACACTGTAAATCAAATAAAGGAACTTCCAAATATTTGAAATATTTTAAACATTCAGTTTACCTGATGAAATCCAAGACGCTTTTTCACAGTTGGTTGGTCTGCTTCAGTTCATGGCATAAATTCGCTGGAATGTAGACTCCCCTCGACTTTAATAAAGTTATGAGAAAAAAGTCGTAAATCTACGAGATTAAAACTCATACATTTACGAGATTTAAAGTCGTATATCTACGAGAAAAAAACTTGTAATATTACTTTTTTTTTTTTTAGGTGACCCTAATACTCCGTCGTAGGATTCTAATGGAGTCACTCAGTGAAGAATTTACACATATTTAAAGGAAATAGTGAAAAGTTTTAGTCCTGAAGATAATATTTAGAGTTTAACCCTTTAACACTTGAGGCGTTGCCACAAAATCTTTAACATATCGTTAGCGTACGCACCTTTTCTCCTTCAGAATTTACTTGAATGATCAAGTTTACGATTGAAAAGTTATAGTAAATCAAAGAACATAAACGCTGGAGGTCTGGTTAAAATGCCTTTCTATTAACTTTATCGGAAAAAACTCTCCGATTGAGAGTGATGTAACTACAGCTGGAATACAATTGAATTCTGGTTAATGTAGTCCGTGTAGGGGAGCAGAAATCTAGAGGCCACACACTATGTTGGTGTCATTTTTTTCTAGAACTAAGCCTATTTTTTTTTAAGTAAACAGTCCACACTAACTCAGACATTTGTAGGCTATAATCTAAAATGGCGACAGGGCCGTGATCGTGATACGTAACTACCGTTTCATGAATTTAGACTGGGAAACCAAAGAATTGAACACTTTTGAACACAATTTTACGTAACTAAATAAAGGTAATCGTACGAATTTCAACAGAAAATTGTACAATATTTATTTTATGAACATCCTGCTGAACTGTATTTTTATTTCCTCTCTTAGATTGTTCACAAATCTAAATACAGAGTGAAACATCTTTACATATCGATGTTTCATTTTAGCAGATATTATTTTAAGGGATTCTATTTTGCTTGATGTTATTCACACGTGTTTTAAATGCAATCGTTACAAAAACTGATGGAAATTCATGTTGGTCACGTAACAGATGCACATCGCTGCACGTTGGCAGCGAGTGTTTTAACTGCGGCCAAGGCTAAATTTAGTTGTTGTAATAAGAGGTATTTGTTGTTTTTAAGGTGTTTTAAGAGGTAATTGTAAACATAGGAATGCTTTTAATAGGAACATATTTAAATTATTTTTATCCTTGTTTACCTTTATTATCCCGCTGGGATCAGACTCGATTATGAGCAACAGTAAAGAGGAGCTACGTCAGAAAATAACACAACAGTTGTTACTTTTTATTTATTGTAAGACACGTTGAAATTGTCAGACTTTAGCTCTTTTTTTAGGGAATTTGTGAACACAGAAATGTAAGAACTTTAACTGGTCAGAAAAGATCTTCTGCTGCTTCACTTCTCATCCCTGTTGTGGAAAGCTAGCATTAGCATTAGCATCAATTAGAAAAAGAAGATCTTAATTGCCTTCAGAATAAAACAGGCAGCAATCCATGAAGTACTTGTAACCTTTGTCTAACTATGACCGGGTTGTTGGTTACAGTTGGTTAGGTTACCTTTCATTACATAAATTTGCTTTAAACAGACATAAATAGACAGAATATATAACCAGACGTCACTCTGAACAATCGCTGTTTTGTGTGACTTCCCCTGAAAAGGGTCTATTAAAGGCAGTTTTAGCTTAGAACAATTATTTTTTATAGAAGTGCAAATAATTTCGTTTTTTCTGTTGTTTTTGTGTTATTTTTATGTCCAATTTCCAATATTTATAATCTGGTCACACTTGATGTAATCCCGCGCCGCTGCGGATACTGAGTGGTAAACGTGAGAACTGGCTAATCTGTTCCGGATAAGCCTCTTCTCTGTGTTTACTTTTCTGTTTGGTCAGAGGTTGATCCTTCAGCTCTCCGCTGCTCAAAGTGGAAAAAGATTCCTCCACCTACTCGTTATAAAAATACCCAAATGAAGGCGTCCTTTAGCAACGGCTTGAATTATTTTTTTTCTAAGAAACTCAGAAACAAAATGTTTCACATTCTGCAACACAGCAGTCTTAAATTGTAAACTATTAACAGTTTTGTCCTTTTTCTGTCGAGAAAGGAGTTGTTTTATTTGGGAGTAAAATCTGCAATTTTTCCTAAGGCTCTAACTTACTTTTTTTCTATTTCACATCTTATTTTAGTCATATTACTGTTGTGAAAAGTGTTTTAACGTAATTATTCATAATTTTTAGTCTGTGTTGAGTGTTCATTAATTAAAGAGATTCTTGAAATGGTTGCGTTTGTGTTAAAAAACTTTGTTATGACTTTTTAGAACTGTTTGTCAAACAAAACACAGGTTTGTGTCTCCATCTGTGGATCAGAATTCATCTACACCTAAAACAATGTCTAAACATACACGAGAACACATTTAGAAATATGATTATTGATTGATATTATCAAAACATAAAGTTTGAATGAATATTAATGTAATGTAATTGTTGCCCCAGATCTCTGCACAGTAACTAAAATATGGCAAAATTAATGAACAGTACAACATGTGAAGTGATTTATAGTTTAATAAGTGTTTTACATTGTTTAAAATGGCGAGACTTCTGGATACTTTATTTTGAATTTGTTTAATATGTGGTTTCCAGCTCATTTTATCATCAATTATAACGCCCAAAAACCTATTTTCATGAACCACTTCAATTTTAACTCCATTAATTTCAAACTGAATCAATTCCTTTTTGTCATTCCCAAATACCATAATTTTAGTTTTATCTAGATTAAATGCTAGAACATTGCAATCAAACCATGCTTTAATTTTTTTCATTTATTTGGTTGCTAAATTTAACAGTTCATTTAGATTTTCACCTGAACAGAAGATATTTGTGTCATCTGCAAATAAAACCAATCTTCATCGCTTGAGATACAAAACATAGGTCATTAATAAACAATATGAACAATTTTGGGCCTAAGACTGACCCTTACGGAACACCAGAAATTATATTCATTTCAGAGGAACAAACTTCACCCAACTTGACGTATTGCCGTATAAATATAATATAAATATTGCTCTTGTATGTGTTGTGAAATAGGATTTAGATGGAACCAGATGAGTGACAAATGCGTGTTGGATGTGTTCATGTGTGTGTTTCTATGTGTATATTGTGTGTCGTTACATATCCCAATCTAAATGCAAGCTTATCACAAATTTGGTTGGTGGACGCACAATGGCGTTTGTAATCGAGAGGCGACAGTCGCATTTTTTCTCGATTTTCGGTGGTTTTAAAAAAAAGTTACAATTTTACTGCGACTGGACACATTTTTCTCTGAAAGTTGACGTGGGTCAGTGGTCGCCAGGACACATTTTGAGTAACAGGTAGGGATGACACCTGTTGTGGTAGCAAGAATCAGCGGCCGGCAGCTGCTCTGATTGGACGATATGTAAATATGTCCGCACGCAAGCCATCCATATCAAGTGCTACCGGCTGCAGCCACCCGGTAGCCCAGGATATAAAAAAAAGAGGCTTTTTTTGTATACATATACCGACATGAAACCTAAAGATTCTACTAATGCCTCCCCACCGCATGGTGGCAGTTATATTTATGACTGCAGCATTATCTGTGAGTATTTGTTTATCTGAAACTGTTCAAATGTTCACTAGAGAGGAAACACAGTGGGTCTTCTTATGTCTATTTTTTATAATTTAGTCTCACCTTTCCTTTGAAAGAATATGTTTGAATAAAATATCATCAAAACAACTCAACAGATTCTGTCGATCAATAAAACATTTCCAGAAAATGTAAGAAACAAATCCGTGTTTGTTATCCGGATGACTGAAATTCAGAGCCGCTCATGTGAATAAAGTGAGCGTTTGATTTACAGAATTATCTTATTTGGGTCTGTTTTACTAAAAATGTTTCACTTTAAGCTAGTTACAACAATGTTCACCAAGTTTTGCTGCTGTTTTAAGTTTGTTGAAAATCATTAAAAACATATTAAATTTGATCTCAGAGTAAACAAGGAAACAACACAGTAGATTTGTGTGATTATTTATTTTAAGAGAAACTCTGAAATTTTGATCAAAAGTGAAATCTGTAGTTGGTATGGTGTAACTAACTGAAGATAGAAGATAATCACAGATGATCACATTCTTTGTTCAGCTGTATTGTTGTTTTGTGATCATATAAAGCTGGAAAGAGCAAAAAGGTCAGAATTTTTACACCAATATTACTTTAATTATATATATTTAATTAATGTTCTTAGTAATTAACATATTATGGACATATCGTTAAAAGAATGTGCTCACTAAAGAGGCAGCGGCGGAAATGTTTCTGTTTATGTGTTTATTTTTATGCAAATATTGCATTTTCTGACATTAATTTTATTTTTACATCTCTACAAGCTTTTTAAGTATTTTATTTTTAGTTTATTCTGCACAAAAGGAGAGTTTATATCTGTGGTTGATAGTGACAACAAATCTTTGAATTTACATTTTTTTCAGTCTGACTTGTTAATTAGTAACAAGATACCTGATAAAAGCTGCAAATTTCCTGCATTTATCTCAATTATTCAGTGATTTATTCAACCTCAGCTGTTCAAAAAAAGGGTGTTTACATTCCAGCATCTTATCAAGTAAATGAGATTATTCGGAATATTTAAAAACGTTATGTACAGATATTTAACTAAACCATTTTTTTGTTTATTTGTTCAAATCCTTTAGTGATGTCTTTTTGGAAAATTTGAAATCCTTTGCAAAATCTTTCTCATAAAATGTTTGTCAAAATGTATTCAAATAAAGTAATTTAACTTTAAGTTTAAACTTTTATGATGCAATTTATTTGAAATAAACTATATGTTTTATAAGAATCGATCCGTTCTGTTTGGAAAGCTAGTATAAGAATCGTTTTTTCATGAATCAGATCATTTTATTTAATTTTTTTCATTTAATTTTACATATCAGCTTTATTAATTAAGTAATTTGTTTAAACTTTGTAGATTTACTAAAAGCACCTTGAGGTTAACATCAGCTATTGATTTTCTGAAAACATCTAAATAACTGATGCGATTTCTCTTCCTTATTTAATGAATTCTGTGAGACGTTCTTTGTGTTTTCAGATGTTTTTGAACTGGAGTTGAGAATAAACTACAGGGCTGCATTTTCACCTGTAATTTAACTGATATCTGACGGTTAGAAATAACCAGCTTTTTTTTCTCAAAAACCTTTTGAGTTTGAGGTGAAAAGCAGCACCTAAAATCTTCAAGTCGCTTAAAAATACATTTATATTAGCCCTAAAAGCCCAATTTTTAAAAAATAAATCAACAGGAGGAGTGTTTGTTTTTCCAGAAAGAACAAGCTGCACTTTGGATCATTTTGTTTTGCTTTTCCTCATCTGCTCTGCATGTATTTGCAGCAGGAATACAGGTGGGAAAGGCTTGTGTTCATTAGCCTGTGAGGGGAAAATGCACCTTCAACTTTTGGTGCAGAAATGATTCATTTCCTGCTTGTAACTTCTAATTTCTTGCATCCATTAGGCGTCACTATGAATATGGAGCATGTAGATGTGTTCAGGTGGAGAGTCTGGTTAAACGATAAATCAGACAGAAATTAAAAATGTTTTGCAAAACGCAAGAGCCAAAATCCAAAATCAACCTGATACATTTTACCACGAGACACAAGACAACAGAAAAGAAAAGCAAAAACAGCAGGAAAGAAATGAGCCTGCAGCATATTTGCACATTTTCTTTTGGTAAATTCCTTCTGTGGAATTTAATCACAGCAGCACCATCAGAGAAACTGACATATAATGTGTTGAAATTGAGTTTTAATGGTTGACTTCAGAGAGTAAATAGAGGACTTAAAGATGCATTAAAATCTAAATGTCGTTATAAAGCTGGATGATACAATCGACACACAGAAATGCAACTCGAGTAACTTCTCTTTATTTTTTTAGGTTAAGCAAACATTCATTCTGAAGAGTTATTCCGAGAGACCATCGCTGCAAATGAGGATTACTTTTGTTTTTTTTTTTAATTCAATTTACCCCATGACTTTATCAGTAAAGAGAAGAGGATCAGGACCATGGGAAAAAAGGAGGGAGGGGCATGAACAATTCTGAGATGAAAGTCCAAATTCTGAGAAAATTGCTGACTCTAATCTCAGAATTCTGAGATTAAAGTCAGAATTCAGATATTAAGGTCATCTTTTTTCTAAAAAGTTGGAATTCTGAGATTAAATTAAAATTCTGAGAGAGTCAGAATTCTGACTATCTCAGAATTCTGAATAAAAGATGATTTAAATCTCAGAATGCTCAAATCAAAGTTAGAATTCTAAAAATTGTTGACTTTAATCTCGGAATTCTAACATTAATCTCAGAATTCTGAAATTATTCTGAGGTTATTCAAAAAAATTCTGAGATTATTCAGAATTATTAGTTTAAAATTAGAACGCTGAGATTAAAATCAGATATTTTATCAGAATTCTGACTATATTATCGAAATTCTGCAATTAAAGTCAGAATTTTCCATGCCACTCCCTTTTTTTTCCATGGCCCTAGTGCTCTTCCGTAAGAGGCAATGTATATTAATTAAAACAAAAGTAAATATTTCACATTAAAGATAATTTCCATTTGAGTTCCTTAACAGGTTGATTTTGAAAGATATAAAAGATAGTTTAAGACGTGGATGGAACACAAACTAGACAGTACACATACATTTTAAAACTCAGGTAAAAGACAGAAAACAAACTAATACAAATAAAATCAGAAAAACATTTAGTCATATTTCAAAATCATTGCCTGTTTTTTTATAAATGTTTTCTTATTTCTGGTCATTATCATTTTAAGATTGAATTTAGACATCTTTAAAAAAAAGAAAGGAAAAAACTACAGACAAAATTGAAAAAAAAAGATAGAATGAAAAAAGTGTTTTAATTTAAACTTTTAATTTAAGTTATAGTGAAAAAGTTAGTAATAATAATGCAGAACTGTCTGATTTCCATAAATATGTGATTTTATAGAAAGTTGTGATTTATTTAAATTTTAAAATGAATGTTTGTGGTTCTCTTCATTGAGTCGAGAACTGTAAACAAATTGCTTATTATGATCAATAAATGAAAATTTAAGGCGGGAGTGAAATTTGATTCAAATTTGAGCTTAAAGTCAACATTTTGCAATTTATCAGAGTTAAAAAATGTCATTTCTATTTGTATTTCTAACAGCCTTTCCAATTATTATTTATTTGATTTTGCTTTAAAGCGGCTTTAAAAAGAAGAGTTGTTATTTTATTTACATTGTATTTCTATTTCATACTCAAACGGAAAACTTACTGATAGAGTTGCCGCTCTTTAAATGAAGCCATCTTGCTGAGGTCCGGCCTCCGCCTGCAAACACGCCATTTCAGCCACTTATGACTATGTGGATCCTGCAACACAAACATAATCTGAGTTTTTGTTTGAGTTTTTACTAAATAATCTACATTTTTGCTGCTCAAAGTCACATTAAAGCTAGAATTTAATTTTTAAAAACCATTCACCTGCATCAAATATTTAATAAAGCCCCTCCGTATGAAAATGGATGCATTATTCATCAAACGATATGACATTGTTCACAAAAATCTGGTCTTTGTGATCATTTGCTTTTGCTCTCCTTCTCATGCCTATTTTTACTTACAGCATCCACATCTCCCACTTCCTTAAGTCATTGATTGTTTTATCCCAATTAGCTAGTTAACCTTTTGTTACTCGTCCTGTCTATGACAGGTTGAGTGTCTATAATCTCTATTGTGTCTTTTTCTTTAGGGGTTCTACTCTACGATACATTGAAGCTTTAAACATCATTCACAACTTTTTTTAATCACATTGAGATTGGAAAATGTGATTTTTTTGTGGTTTTACAAGAACATTTAGATAAAAAATTTAGACATTTTTATCAGTTACTTCAAAACAAATTTCAAAACAACACAAGAAAACAAAATGAAAGTAATAAATAGCTTAAATGCAAAGCAAGAAGCCGTTCTTGGCATTGGTAAAAAAAAGTAAATAAAAATATTAAAAAATCGCTATATTTAATATATATATTTATATAAAGTAGAATCTATATAGAAAACGAATTACTAAAGAATAAAATAAAATGTAAAGCATTTTGTAACATTTCAAGTGATTAATTTTTCATAAGACATGATAACTTACCCACGTCTGCGTCTTATTCCCTGTACAGGTGTAAAGACATCTGAGCTTCAGCTCCTGCTATGTTTTTGTTCCTCTGTCTCCAGTTTTATGCGACACTCTTCCAGATAGAAAAACAAAATAATGCCGCTGGGGTATCTGAGGACATGAATAAGCAGAGCATGTAGAAAGCTGCTACAAAGAGGATACTCACATCCAAAAGATGCACATGGAAAAAAGAAAAGAAAAAAGATCGGGAGGGAGAGGATAAAAAGAGACGGAAATAGAAAGGAGAATTAAAAGTTGCCGGGAGAGGAAGCGATGGTGAAAAACTAAGAAGGAACTCTATGAAACAGGTGTGAAAGGAAGCCAAAGGGAGATAGAGGGGACATCTAAGGTATATCCGTTTGAGTGACAGAAGCATGGGCAGGCACATGCATGGGTGTGTGTGTGATTTCACCCTCACTGTAAGGCTAAGCTTCCTTAATGAACGATGGTAAGCAGGGTCAGAGTAGACCACGGCGGCCCACATGACCACTGACACTGTTTGTAATCCAATAATTCCCTGCTCCCCTACTGTGACTCTTCACTAAACAAACCCTGGAGGATCACACCTGACATCCTCCTCACCTCCTAACTCCTTCATCCTGTAAAAGACTTCTTTTTTTTGTCTTTTCCAGTTACTGTCCTCCTCTTTCACTAAATAATTTGATTTTTTTTAATTAATTCTCTTTTCTTGAGGATTTTGCTCCTCTGCCTCCCAAATCCTAATCAGGGTAATCTAGTTTCCTGTTTTGGTTGACTTTGAGGTCTTTCACCTTTCAGTCACATTTGATCTGATGGGATAACAAGTGGAACTGTAAAGAAGTTTTTTAAAATAATGAAGTTAAGAGTTCTTTTATCATTTCCAATCCAGATTTTGACTTTAAATACAGACCAAGGGTTGGCAAACTAAGGCATGGGGGCCATTTGCAGTCCCTTAAACTATTTAATCTGACCTAGCAAACTGTAAATTGTATTGATGATAATCCTTATTGTGTGATTGCTTAGTGAACATTCATATAGTGATCCTCCTGCTCCGCACATAAAAGCTCAATCACACTGACTGTGATTTCAACAATCTTGGTATCAAATGTTCAGCTTGAACATTTTACTTTTGGTATTCATGAACTTAAAAGTTTTTGAAATATAGAGCAAAATAAGGCATAGGAAATTTAGAAAATGTCAAAATTATATTTGAATAATATAATATAATATAATATAATATAATATAATATAATATAATATAATATAATATAATATAATATAATATAATATAATATAATATAATATAATATCATATAATATCATATAATATCATATAATATCATATAATAGAAACAAGCCTTTAAATATATTCATGGTCTATACTTTAATCTTTCATAGTAATTTTCCTTTACCTGATATTTTAGCAACATGCTAACGTTTTTTGCTAAATTGGTGTCTTCTGGGTTTTTTTTTTAGTCTGATTTAGAGCTAGCTTATATTTTAGCAACAGGCTAACGTTTTTGACTTGTTTAGTTTACTTTAGGAAGTTTTGGAGTTTAGCAAGTAATTTAGCAATGTGCTACATTTTTCGGCTAATTTGGCATTTTTTTTATGCTAATTTGGAGTTTAGCTAATAACTTAGCAACATGTTAATGTTTTTGGCTAATTTTTCATCTACTGGATTTTTTTTTTCTAAGCTAATTTAGAGTTTAGCTTCTATTTTAGCAACAGGCTAATGTATTTTACCAATTTAGTTTACTGAGGAATTTTTGGGTTGTATCTGATTTTAGCTAGTATTTAAGCCAGCTTTTTTTTTGGCTAATTTAGAAATTTTGCTCAACTTAGGCGCTCTTTTGATCACTTTTAATGAAATTTCCAGTCTTTAAACAAATTTCTTATTTTGCAAATAGCTTTTGCATTTTGTGCAAATCCCTTCAGCAATTAAAGTAAATTGCGTGACAATTTTCAGCAAAAAGCTTCAGCATCTTCAGCAACCCTAATCGACAAAAAGTACTCAGGATAGTATGCAGGTAATGTAACTTTTGTAGTTAATGTGACCTAAGTTGACGTGCAGGTATGTAAAGGTATTCTGTATTCATGGAATTTTAGAAGATTTATTTGTTATTGGAATGATTTCAGGGTTTTATATTTTAGAATGCATTTGTTTCTGATTCTATTCAATATTATTTCTTGTTTCTTGTAACATCTTTCTTTTTTTCTTTCTCAAAAGGTTCTTGCCTTTTGCCAGGTGACTTTTCAAAATAAGAATGCTGTTAATAATCTGTCCTGCCTGGATAAATAAAGGTTAAAAAAATGATAAAATGATTCCGTTGCTCATGTCTGCCTGATCATTCCTACACCACATGGACTCAACATTTCTCTAAGTTTGTGTTTTTTCATGAGGGACATCACCCCATTGGTGCAATTGGCATATAAAATGAGGAAAACAAAAAGTTGCAATAAATAAAAAAAAAAGGTCCAACTTAATGTTTTGCATTATTATATACATATTAACCCTTTAACACCTGAGGCCTCACCGGTGATGCTTGAACACAAAATCTTTAACATACTATAACTTTTGGGTTTTCTTGCTTTTCTCTTTCAGAATTTGCTGGAATTACATTGATCAAAAAAATTTATAGTAAATCAAATCTTATGAGGTGGATCATCAAAACACTCTGGGTTGAGTCTCAAATTTTGAAACCTCTTGAGGCCCACCAGCTAAGAAGTTTGCCCACCCCTGATGAAGACTCATGATACAAAGTTTCATCCCGTCATCTTGTGATCCACTTTAAAAGCGTTCTCAGTGATCTTTTAAATACAGTTATGCGCCCAAATCCGAGTTCTTCCCCTCTCCCTTCGCCTCAATTTGAAGTGTCAGTTTAAGTGAAAGTCGTGTCTGGGATTATTGTTTTTTAAATTTCTCCCTCCAAACGGAGGGGTCCAAATTCAACCATCACGAAGGTAAACCGTGTCGCGCTGAGGATGCGCTCTGAACCACAGACCTTTACATGTGAATGTAAGTAATGAAATTTTTTTGTAGCATGACCTTTTAAAAGTTATAAAACCGCTGGTGTTATGTATTGTCGTTCTCTTGGATATATTTTCTGCAGAGCAGCAGAGTAGTTATATCAAAAATTTGTCTCTGAGTCGTGTTCGGACTGAATCCTCATGCATCATCCCTTTGTTGACACGAGCTTACAGCCCTCTCAAAGTTCAAGCTCATAAGAGAAAATCTACGTGCGGAGCTTGTGGATTGGCAACTGTAGCAACTAAATCTTCTTGAAACAACTTTTTTTCGTTTGCTCTTGATTCACAATTGCTCGACATACTCAGAAATACATTTTTAAGATTAACTTTCTTAACATGCGTCCTCCTTCATGAGAAACAGGCATCAAGAACCAGCAACAAACACCAAAAACATGATTTTCATTGGAGTGGGTTTTTACTTAGACTTTTTACTGTTGAAAACTTTAACTCTGAATAAAAAGTTTTTTCTTATATTTTGCTTATATTCCAAACTTTTCAGCATCTACTCATAAGTTATGATGTATCCTTTGTTTCTAGAAAAAAATACCTCTATTTGGCAATAATTTAACCGACTTCATAATATTTGCTTTGTATTTTTTGGGAAACTCTGTCATGTTTTTTCCTCTCTTGGATTTTTTTCATAAATCACATTATTTGTGTTTTCAAGCGTGATTTTGTTTCTTACATTTCCATGGCGTTCCTCTCTCAGCCCATCTCTCTCCCTTAAGTTGCCTGTCATTTCTTCCATTAGAGCCGTCACTGCACACAATAGGTAATAACTGGGTCAAAAAATAACACCTGTGCTCTCATGCTTCTCTATAAATTCTCCTCTTTTCCTCATCCCTTCACCTTTCTTGCTGCTTGTGCTTGCTGCAGGCATTTACCCTTAACTCTCAGCACTCAAGGCTTTTTCTTTATCAGGATTAATGACTATTATTTTTAGAACGGCAGATAAAGAAGGTTCAGATAGACTGTGACTGCCAACCAGCTGGGATCGCAATTATTGACTTTAGTTAAACTCTACTTTTTCCCTGCATGGACAGATTAACTTATTTGTGTATTTACTGTGTTACTATTCACATATGTTCAAATTCTAGTGTTTGAAGGCTATTTATCTTCAAAGATAGACTCTATAAGTAAAGAAAACACCTTAACAGTCACATTTTTTTGTCATTTCCAAAAGTACCTAGAGACGTCCTGTTTTGGATTTTTACAATAATTTCAAATTATTTGTATTTTGTGAAGTGGTATTTGGTATATTTTAAATGTTCGGTTTTGTCTGTTCTTGCTAAACAAATGTATTGTGGCTTTAAATAAAGGCCCAGATCTTTATTAAGCTTCTGCTCCCAAAAGTTGTGATGATTTTGTGTTTATTTACCCTTTTTTGTCCAGGCACGTCAGATAAAGAACAATATTTGTATTTTCAACTGTGGTCTGGTACAAAGATAGAGCTTTTGAGAAAGGGCGAAAAAAGCAGTTACAGAAAAAAAGATACAATTATAAAAATGATTTATTATTGCATCATTTTTCTATGAAATTACAATTAAAATACCTTGTAAAATCAGATTTTAAAATAAAAATATCCAATCTGAGGGTTTGTTGTGAATTATTTCAATCTTTAGTAGCAGCAGACTGAAAGAACAGAGAACCAAACGAGGGAATTGAAATAAAAAAATAATAAAATGAATCCTTCTCTAATTCTCTAATTTCCAACATATATACAGTGTTTGGAATGAGAGTCAAAGAATCCAGTTGCATGAGAAAAGACTTAAAGTCCCCCTACAATAATATTTTTGTTTTCTTTGAATGTTCCTAGTAGGGTTTTAATTAGAACTGCGAAGTTTTTAACAAAAATCCACATCCTAAAAGTCTTGAAAAGTAATTTTTCCTGTTGATCTGAAGCCTTCCTTTCCAAAAATTCCCCTGTGTGGGCGTGGCTTATGGTCCTGAGCTGCGTAACCTCGTCCCCCAGCTAATGGGATTTTACTTTACGTTTCTTTTTAAAAACGTACTTACTTACTTACTGCCCTTTACGCCTTGAGACGCTGAGGGCAGCAACGAAATCTTTCCATTTCTGACGGTCGCGGGCCAAGGTGTAGGTGGGCCGTTCTTAAAAACGTGAGGCATACTTAAAAAAAAAAATCCCGTCTTGAAAGTAATTAAAATACGAGAGGGAAATGCAATCACCCGGCTCTTTCCAGTCTGAAAAATGTCTCTTTTTACACAAATAATCGAATAATTCTTGACGTTGCTGTGACCAATAAATCCAATCCATTTTTCCTCAGATTCCATGGGAAAATAATGAAAGCTAACATCAGTATGGCCTTTCACTGAATTACAATCCTTTACAGCACAGAAGTGGGATGTTATATTCTCTTCTCTGGCCCCTACAGCTGCATCTGGGTTAGCTAGCTACTGTGACGTATGAAAGTTTCAGGAATCCAAACAGAGTTTTTCTCTGGCATTTTGATTGACAGCGACTTAAAAGCAGCAATACTCGGAAATGCAAACATGAAATGATTTCTTATGATATTTTTTCTTTTTCAGAAGAAAAATGCCACACATACATGATAAAAGCTCAAACAACAAAATACTTAACCATGACCAAAAAAAGACAAATGCAATGAAACCACAATAAAAAAAGAGATAAATTTGTAACAAGGTTGAACATAAAGTTGACAAACACGAGGATTGACCTCCAATCAATGTTGAATTGAAGCAAAATGGTTGGCAATAATAAGAAACCTGAACATAGTTTGAACATGATGCAGAAATGACAAAACATGACTTCACTTCAAACTGAAAATGCAACAATTTTGACTATAAATACATTTTTTTTTAAGTATTTCTGTTAAAAACAAATGCGAACATGTCCTGGAATACTCTTTGGTATCTCCATATTTTCAATTTTGCACTAAAGTTTGGGTAAACAAAAATAAATCTACTATCTGTCCTCCGTATATGTTACAATAAACAGGCTATCAGAACAATTCACCGCTCCAAATCCCCATTCCCTTTTGTCAAATCTGAAAGACTAAAACCATCTGACTTCATAGCTTTCAAGATGGTTGAATTTCAAAATAAGATACAAGTTGCTTCCAAATTACTAACAAGGGAGGATACAGCATAAGGGGAACACCTGAATTTCAAAACAAACTTGGAACAACATTTTAAAAAATAATTCTAAATTATAAATTATTCAAAATTATAGTATACGAGGGAGTATTAGCACCACCAAAAAGAGTTTGAAAAGTTGAAAAGTCTTGAAAAGTTATGGCTCAAAATATCTTAAATTTATGTCTTTTAACCTCGTACATTTAAGACTTCAAATCTTGTAAATTTACGACTTTAAATCTTGAAATTCTATGGCTTTAAATGTCATACTCAATGACTTTAAATCTCATAAATTTGCGTCTTTTAAAATAAGTTTTTTGTTTGTAAACTGGCTCTAATACTCTGTCGTAGTATTTGGAGTAAAACTCTGGAATTAATATTCTACAGAGATAAAACAATCTCCAAACATTTGACGTCTAAAAAGAAAAAATAAATTATTTTCCATCTTTGCATTGAATAATAATAAAGGATAAAAGTCATGTAGTAACTTTTTCTGTTGATGTCTGAGCCTCATGATATCTAATGAATGCCTCGTCATTTATTTATTATTTATTTATTATAACTTGATAATAACATTCTAGGAATTGATTAATGTTCAGTTAGATGAGGATACGTTTACGCTAAATGTATGTGCAAAACTTTATAAAAATTCTAGAAATGTAAGAAAAAGAAAATTTTACAATTGCACTGTAAATCATATTTTAAGAAACAAACACAGACCAACTCACGTTCTAAGTTCTTCAAAAACATGGCAACGGATGTAAACAATACTTTGATTTACAGCAGATACATTCACATTTCTGTCATGACTCTAGCGCTCATCTTCATCTATCAAAGGAGACGTCGGCGTCTTATTAAGGCCATGTTTCAGCGAGCTACATGAGCGGCCACGGATGAAGAGATTTTGGGAATTGTTGGAGCTGTGGATTCAACAATTCCACATGACACGCTCAACTTTTGATGGGCTTTGTGACCCTGTGGGAGTTCTTGTGGCTGTAGGTCACATGACTCGTTTAATGTTTTAAAAGAAATCCACCTCTTCCAAGCCCCCACATTTTTATTTTTAAATAAATGTGAGTTTTTTTAAAAAAGATGTTTCCATTAGACAGATTTATTATCATAATTCAGTTTGTTCAATTTCATAGAAACACAGATAATGATAATAGAATTTCATTTTGTTTGTTTATTTTTGTTGTTTTGTAATTTTTTTGCCGTCAAATATCAACCAGTATAAAGTAGGAGGTTTAAATAAACTTCAGTTTTTATCTTTCTCTCTTTCAAACATGTTTATCGTTCTCTCAAACAGACTCTTTATGTGCATTGAAAATCTGCTTTTTTGATTTGTTGTGACATTTTTGTCAACTATAATTTCTTCTTCTCTGTGATATTCGGTTGCGCTGTCCATAGTGTGTTCTACATTAAAAAATTAACATGTATAAGATGATTTATATTTTGCATATTTGATGACACATGGAAGAAAAAAGAGTAGAAATGTATTTCTTTTCGTGTCCGTCTGCATTCATTTCCTTTCAGTCTGTGTGTCGGTATGAATGATTGCATGTTTGTTCCAGCTGCTTCTGACCTGATTGTTGCTGGTGTTTGTTTGTGTCTGCTGTGCAGTCTGTCGTGAATGTGTTGTGATGGTGCAAGCATGGGCAGCCTCACACCATCATAACACATTTACAACAGCCCGCAGAGACGACAACAAGCCTACTATCGACAAATGTCATCTTTAAGGAGGGCACGGGGGGGCACAGTGATTATACAAAGGTCACAATAAACACTGATCATCATGTGTATACAACAATACATCAGACAGATTATATGTATGCCACGCCTTGGGTCATCTGCTTCAAGGCCAGGTTTCCATGGCAACAAATCAGTGAAGGGATGAAGGTGATGATAGTGATCTCAAAAGCCTGTGTGCAGAAAGAAATAGACCACCATCAGATGAGGGATAGAGGAGGCTCACAGCTGACTGGAGATGGATTTGCTAAGAGCTTTTGGACGATTCAATGAATTCCTGTTTTACCAGAAGATGAACAGATTGTAGGTGGATTTAGGACTAAATCTGAATTAATTTCAGTGTTTTAAATGTTTAAAAAAGGAAGTAAAAAAGCTTAGACATTCCGTAATGGAATTCACGAATTCCCCAGCCTCTGTCGGTTACCTTGCGTCACGTAGAGTCCGATCACAGACCGAAGAGGTGTTTTTGTGTCTAATCTTCCAAAGCCATGTTTCAGACCGGTTTATTGTAATCAAATAATGAAGATGCTATCTGGCAAACGTGCCTCTTAACCTGCCTACGCGCATGTTGACAGCTGACTGTCACACAAACAACTCTGAGAACATGACAGGCCAAATTCTCTAAGCTGATAACAGTGAGATTAAACCAGCTCCCCCACACCTACAGTGACATGTGAAGGAAGCACAAAGTGATTTCTACCTGAAGATTTTCGGGACAATTTGTTTTGTCATAAAGAAAGCAAAGTTCAGTCTGAAAAAAGACGGTATTATTGAAAAATTTGAAAGTGATCCAGACATTTCTGCAGAATGGAACATGTTCAAAAGTGATAGGGGATGGACTGACAGATCGTTATCATCTCGCTTTTGATGCTTCTATTAGATTAGACGTGTCAAAGTCACGGGAATCCGGGACTATTGGTAGTTATATCCGGCCCTCCAGATCATTTTATTTTATTGTTATTAATGGCCCGATGTAACCTTGTGCTCATTTCAAACTTAGTTTTGGCAAAATATATTTTTATGGAGAGTAAAATGTTGAAAATTATTTAAGGTTTAAGTTGATTTATTCTTGAAATATATTCCTGCCTTTTTATTATTCAGTTTTGTTAAAAGTTACAGTTTTAAAGTTTTAAAAATTGGCATTCTGCAAGCTTTTTTTTGACTATTTTAGCATTTACTAATGTCTTTTAGTCTTTTTTGGAGTTTAGGTAACATTTCATCTACATGCTAGCTGATTTAGCTAATTTTGGCTTTTTTAAAAAGTTTTTTTGGAATTTAGCTGTTTTGGCTAGCAAGCAGGCTGGGAGAAGCCATCAATCAAAGGTTTCAAACATCAAATCTGAGACTTGCTTTTATTGAGGCAACATCCGACAAGTCTGTTTGAAATTTTATTTAAAAAAATGTAAAAAAAATAAATAAATTACAGGATTATGTTAAAAACTGGTGGCAGAGCAAGAACGGTTATTCTGACTAATATAATCACTGAGTGATGGCTGTTCATTGCTCAGTGGAAATCCATGAGAATTTGGCTTCTTGGAGTCAGTGGCTACTTCCTGTTCGGAACGCGAGAGAGAAGGACTCAGTCTGTCAATTAGAATCCCAAGTGGGCCCCCATGGTTTAAAAATAGGAAGAAAATGTGTGCCCATAATGGGTTTGTCCACAGTTTATGTGGCGGCTCCAGCTGTGTTTGCCCACATAGACTTACTGTAAGTGGGAACTCAGTGGGTTAGCTCGACATGCTCGCCAGTTAGCTGGTGGACAGCGGAGCTCACTAGCATGCTACAGTGGAGCTTGCTAGCAATTCTTGGCGCAAACCCTCATAAACATAGAAATACAGTAATAAACACAAGGAAAAGTTTATGCGTTTTTTTATTTTAACAATTTTTGATTTTTAGCACATAGAAGTTATTTCAAAATAAAACACATTCTGTGTCAAATAAGATCCTAGAAAGTCAAACATGACATTTTTCTAACATGATTTTGAAAACCTTCATCCTCATTCTCCTTTCAGTATTGATCATAAACATTGCAACATTGGTTGTAAATCCAACTGAAAAAAAAAATTATATTCTTCGGAAAGTTGCCTCTGAACACACAGTTGTGCAACAAAAGATAAGAAAATGAGAGGATTTTAATGATAAACCGCTCTGACAGTAGCTTAAACCTTTTAGTATAATTTTTCCTCAGTATTCTGATAAGGTAAAAATCTAGAAATAAATGACAAAATTTTATTATCAAAAAAAAATTAACCAAAATAAAAAAGCATTATTTCTTCAAATTGCGGCATTATTCTCCAAAGCCTCCGGTTGCTGACCCCTGGATTAGACCAGCACATTCTTCATCGGAGCTCCCTCTAATGGCCGTAAAGGGAGACAGACCGACAGACAGACGGGCAAGTGGGGGAGAAGCGGGGTAGAAGCGGGGTCACACACGTGCACACATTCACAAAGCAGACTGAGAGGTATTATAGTTTGGCTGACATTGCGGCTCTGAACTGAAAGATTTGCAGAATGAAAGCACCTCTATTGTAGCTCCTGGGGTGATAATATCCAGTAGGAATGTGAAGCTATCTGGACGTTTTTTTTTCTTTCTTTTTTTTTTTGTACCCAGCAGATAACATGGAGTTCACTGGGGGCATCTGTCACCATTTAGAGCTGATGTACCAAAAATCAGAAACATTTTCTTGTGCATCGATATCTATCTATCTATCTATCTATCTATCTATCTATCTATCTATCTATCTATCTATCTATCTATCTATCTATCTATCTATCTATCTATCTATCTATCTATCTATCTATCTATCTATCTATCTATCTATCTATCTATCTATCTATCTATCTCATTACATTCGTTTGGATTGGAAAAAGTTCGCTTTTTGGTTTATCTTAAAAAAATCAGAATTACAAAAAGGAAGATCAACTTGATCTGATTGCTGCCAGAAATTCGATAGTTGGGATGAAAGTAATTTAAACTCTGAATCCGTAATGACTTTAACTTTCTGCAGGAGATCTTTCTGTATTGTTAAATCCTACTTTTGTCATGCCTCATTTTGGAAGCTAACTCAATCTGCACAATGTGTGTGTGTGGGATGGAGGGGGCTTTATTCCAATGAGTTGGAAAGAAAAAAGCTTTCAGCGCTGTTTGAACTGGTCTGCTAATCCTCGGTGCTCTTCAGGTGGCTCGTCCCCATGGAAGCAGAGTGTGCACTTCAGTGTGTGTTTAGAGGAAAAAGGTCAATAATCTGCGACAGTGGAGAGAGGAGCGCTGCTTAGCGTTGGAATGAAGATTACGCTTGTGTGCGGGACAGAAGTAGGGGGTCCGGCGGAGCTGAATCACAATGAAGGCGGATGTGGACATGACATGCAACCGGAACACAACTCTTGAGAGAGAAGGAACCAAAAGATAGGAAGCAAACAGAGGGCAGGAGAAAAGAAATTAAAAATGGGACGGAACGGAGGGGGAAGGACGGGGGGGTTATTAGATGGAAAGGAGGAGGTGTAACTTGGAGAACTGAGAAAGGAAAAACTATCAAAGTATAATGAATGATTTGGACAGCAGGATGGAGGGATGAATAGAGAGGGAGTCTTTGATCTGCTCCTCATTTAAGGGAGAGAAGAAAAGGAACTAGTAAAGTTGCGCTACCTGAAATAACACTAGTGTGAATGCTGAAAATAGTCGCTGAAGATGCTGAAACTTTTTGCTGAAAATGGTGACGCAATTTACTTTATTTGCTGAAGGGATTTGCTGAAAATGCAAAAGACGTTTGCAAAATGTTAAATTTGCTTAAAGACTGGAAATTTTGTTAAACTACAGTGACATGGGATGATGCTGCACTGACGCCATCAGACTTGTGATTTTACAGAGCAAATTTGTTTGCATTCAATAAAGTTTTTTTTTTTTTTTTAACTCTACAGAGCAGCTTATTCATCATTTGATTGACAACAGTTGCGTTACTTATATTTTCATTTCAATATTTTTCTTTTATTTACAAACTGTAGCAAAGAAAAAACATGACCAAAATTGTCATTATTGACTTACTTTTCCTTATGAATGAAGTCTGTGTGCTGCTCCTTCTGACGAAACAGATGAATAACCTGTTTGTAGAAGTCTTCCTTCAGTGTTAAAAGTCTCTCTGTCTCAGTGGAGATCCCTACCAGTGACGTGTCTAAACAAATTCTTGAGTTTAAGGGTTTAAAAACAAAATCCTACATTTAAAAATTTATGCTAAATAATATTACAGTGACTGGACACTTGGCACTTGACTTGCTTGCTAATTCTAATTCATGTCACGTTCTCCAGGCTCACGAGCGCCCTCTGGCTTGTGGCATGCGTACTGCGTTGCGACAGGCAGACTGTCTGACATACCTAGTGTGTTTCTAAAGCCCATTTTTAGCAGATAAAAAGACTAAATCAGTCACAAACTGGCACCAATGGAATCAGACAAATGGCAAGAGATAAGTAAATGAGATTATTTCAAAACAAAGCATCTTTTGAAGATGACAGAAAGACCGAAACAATATGTGTGGCACTGGTGAGGCAGGGGCTACAGCTGCCTCACCATCGCTGGTCTCATGTATTTGAACAGGAAACTCGTAACGTTTAAATTTCACACAGAAAAAGGCAATCATAGAAAAGACTTGGTCAAAAAAAAACGTTTGAATTTTTATAGTTTATTCATTTTATGAATAATTTACACATTTTTTAAGCTATATTTTGTCGGTGAGGCTGCCTCCCCTGAATGCACGTCACTGAAGAACTATGAAAGAGTGCTAAAGTTAAAATAAATTTCTGCAAAAATTTGCAGTAAAATTGCTTAAAAATCTTTCATACGTGCCAATCTTGCAAAAATATTTAGCATGTTGCTTAAATATGAGCTGCATTCTAAATTAGAATACAAATACCTCAGTAGATTCCAAATTAACCAGAAAAGCTTGCTTGTTTTTTTAAATACAAGCTAAACTCCAAAATAGCCATAAAATAATCAGTAAACTAAAAAGTCAAAACTGTTAGCCTGATGCTAAAATAGAAGCTAAACTCTAAAAACATCAGTAGATTACAAATTAGCCAAAAATGTTATCATATTTCTCAAATATCCAAGAGAATCTGGGTACAGGGAGAAAATATGGCAGCCAAAAATTACTGTAATACCCAAAAATATAGTTTAGTTTTTCTCTGTGATAGTCTCCGTCAGAGAAAAAAAACGGCGTTTCGTAGCTCTGATCAGCTGATTCACAGAGAAAAAAACTGTTACCATTAATTCTCATTCAAAGGCGTAAAAGCTGATAGTTCTGGAAAGGTTTTAAATTATTATTTTTGAAGGGTTTCTTAAAGTTTAGGAAATTTCCACTTACACATCAAAGTTACGATTTCCACTTACGGCTATAGATTGATCTGACGTCGTCTTGCGTGTGACCAGAGGCCCCTCCAAATATTAGCTAAACTCCAAAGTGACATAAAAAAAAAACTCAGTAGATGATAAATGAGTCAAAAAAAATGCTAGCACATTGCTGAAATACTAGCTAAACTCCAAAACAGCCTAAAATTCCTCAGTAAACCAAATTAGCCCAAAACGTTAGCATGTTGCTAAAATTAAAGATAATCTCTAAATTAAAAAAAAAAAAAAAAAAACATTAGATAACAAATTAGCCAAAAACGTTAGCATGTTGCTAAAGTATTGGCTAAACTCCAAATGTTTAAAAATTGCTATAAAATATGAAAACATGGCCCATGAATTATATACATTGTATGAATATATTTAGAGGATTGTTGTCAGTCTAGACTTTCTCGTCACTTCCTATTGGTCATATTTTGCTCAATATTTCAAAATCTATCAGGTTTATGAATGCCAAAAATACAAGCTGTTATGAATGATTGATGAAATTGCTGGAAGTTTGATTGAGTTTTTACATGCCAAAAAATGTACAGAAAGGAGCAGGAGAATCCTTGTAGTGTGAATGTTTACTAAGCATTCACTCAATTACAACATGGTGTGTCTTTACCTGACTGTGTCAAATCCTCGGACGGATGTTTTCTGAGGGCCCATGTCAAGCAGAAAGGGAGAAGAGGGAAGAAAACAGAGTGTCCCAGGAATTTACAAATGAAAGAGAAGGTTTTTCTCTTAATGCGATTAAATTTTTCCATTTCACCGCATCCCCGCCCGGCCGACAGTTTCAGCTCTTTAGTAACGCGGGGCTGCAATGCAACGCTGTCTTCGAGATGGGACAGGAGAGGGGGGTTTGGGTGGCAGGGGGTAAACCCCAGGGTTAAAAACCCAGTGAAAGAGGCAGAGAATGAAATCCTGACAGAAAAATGTCCCTTTTTTTTTTTTTTTTTTTTTTAACACCCAGCTTTGGCAGCAGTTTGTCTTGTTAACAGTGGAGCTGGAGCAGCAATTCAAGCTGAGAAATTAAATTGAAAAAGTGACAGAGGGAGATGCAGACAAGGAGGAAAATAGAAAAGGATTATCACTAAATAGACATGTCTTGAGTCAGTGTGGCTCTGGATAACAATAGATTTATAAAATAAACACTTTTTTATGAATGTGTCGCTTGTCTTTCCTGAAATCTAGCTCCATAACGATCAATAAGGACTCTCAAGCCCCTGCAAGACTCTATAATGATAAAAACTCAATTTACAATTTACAATGTTCAATCAAATAAACACTCCTGTCGGAGCTGCTGATTACAATTTCCACTTGTATTTGGTTCTCTAATACAGCAGATAAAGCACAAAAATGTCTAAAGTGAGACTTGAATCAATTTTAACACTTGTACATCATTTCTTTCTTACAAGTTTTTTTTTTTTAAAATTGCTTTGAACTTCTCTTTGTGCAGATTATTATTGGACTATTTCGTATTTTTCAATGAAATGTTGTTTTTCTGAATGAAAAATTAGAATTAGGATACACGTGTTTATTAAATTGTTTTTTTATATTTGATATGAAAGAAAATAGCAGCAATTTAAATTGCTACAAAATATAAATAAAAAAAAGAAGAGAATTATTAAATTTTACACTTGCTACCTCCACACAAAAAACTAGTTTAATGTTTCTTTTACAAAGAAATCATTTTTAATTGAATTTTCCACATTATTGAAATTTTTTTCACCCATAATTAAAAGTGATATTCAATTTTTTAATAAGTCCGAATCGCATATTGAAATGTTAATTGTAAGATCCACTTTTAACATGGTATAGAAGGTTTTTTTTAGGCATAATTCAAAGTTTTATGCATTACTCAATTGACAATTCAATTTACAAATTAAACATGCAATTTGAAAATGCATTTTGTAATTTAATATTCAATATGAAAAATTGCAATTCAAAATAACCATTTTAAAATAAAAATATTGAATAAAAACAAAATCAATTGCATTGTAAATTGTCATGGGTTTTCTGTCATAATTCAAATGACAATGCATTTTGCCATTTACAATTCAATATTTTAAAATTACATTTCAATACATGCTTTGCTTTAAATTAATTTTAAAGTATCTTAAAATCTATTTCATAGTAAAATCTCATGCTCTTTTATGTCAAAACTAAATCAACTTGCAAAACAGCGCTCCCTGCTGTAATGCATTCTCATTTGCAAACGTCATACTTTATCTATGCCAACATTGTAATTGAAATTCAAACTGTCAGACGCGGGACGTACCACCTCCCTACATTTACTAAATCCCGCCTCCACTTCCTTTGGTCGACCAATTAAAAATAGTAAAGTAATGGAGTTGTTTGGCGTGTTTCCCATCATGCCTGAGTGCATGCTCCATCGATGAGCAACACAGACAACATGTCACTGCTGACTTTTTTGAAGTTGTAAAAACAAACTTCTGAGTTTTATCGAGCAGGATTATCACGTCGCACCTTGACTGCTTCTCTGGACTGAAGCTCCCGCTTCTGTATTTTACATAAGGCTCAGCACATTCTTCCTGTTCTGGAGCCAGCTTTGCCTGTGGCGCTATAGTCGCCCATTTCTTTGGCAATATTTTCAAAAACATCCCGTCTAAGATAAGAGCCCTCAAGCGGAGCTCAGAGAGATATATCTCCCCAAATGCCCTTCACCATGTGTGTCTGCTGTATTTGTTGGGTTGAACACAAACAAGCTCCATCCAAGCCCCCGTCAGTCTGGAGAGCTTTGCACTAAAGCGACATACAAGTCAGATAAATTGTGACATGATTGTTTAAGCTGAGGTCACTTTGCAGAGCATCAGATCTGCAGCGGTTCTGTGGAGGTGACACAGTCTGATATCTCATTTTCTGTTGTTTCAGACCAGAAAACTAGAAACCAGCGAAAACTTCATATCCGTGTGTGGAAACACTTTAGAAACTGTGTCTAATTCATGTTTACTGAGCAAACAAAACTCTTCGAACTTAGTTTGTGCCTAAATTCCCTCACCACTTCGTGCACTATACAGAACGTTTGCCATTTTTCAGGGGGTCCAAATCCAAATTTTTCCGCTCGGCCTGAAGTGTCTCCCTACTGCTCCATTTAGCTCTCCAAACGGAGAGTTGTGGAAAAATATTGTCTTCTAATTCGGACATCACTTCCACTCAATGGCATCATCAAAGTCACTAATCATCCATGTTAGACTGTATCAGCCAGTGATCGGAAACACGACTGTTATAAAATCAATGGTGTTATTTGGTTTCCGATCACTAGCAGTTTTGCGCTAACATGGATGACTATTGATGACATCATTGAGGGTTACTAATACTTGAATTCAAAGACAGTTTTTTACATAACGATGCTTCCGGTTCCGGTTCATCACGAGCAGACTTGTGCCTCCAGCTCTCCGTAACTTTCGGGCTTTTCAAGTCTTTTAAAGTCGTCTGCAAGCGACTTTGATCACCGGGCTGCTGCAACACAGCTACCACAATGAGGAGAGCTGATCATGGCACCGAAGAAAAATATTGAAGCCGATCTGGCTGAGCTGAAGACCGCATTGGCTAGCATTGAAGCGCAATTAGCTCCTGCTTTGCTACAGGAAGCTAAGCTAACAGCTGTGCTCCAGCTGGAGGCTAAACTAACGCCGCTGCTGCAATCTTGTGGAAGAATTCCGCCAAGAAAAGGCACGCAACGAACAACGAGACAATCGCCAAGATCTGATGGAAAGAAGGATGCATGACTTGGACCAACAAGCACGGATGAATAATGTGATTCTCACGGGACTCCAACTACAGCCCAGGGCGCGGCCTGGTGTTACCGGCACTAGCATGGATGCAAACAGAGCTACTGATGCGACCGTGGAGGATCAAGTAAAAATGTTTTTAATGTCTAAAGGAATCTCCTTGGACCTGGACACGGTCGAAGTCTGCCATCCGCTTCCCCGGAGAAAGACCACGGATAAACCAGCGATCCTGATCAGGTTCGTGAATCGAAAGCATAAGACTGCTCTGATGAAACAACGTAAACAACTTAAGGACACTAAAGTGTACCTTAACGAGCATTTATGCAAATATAACGCTGATCTGGCAAAACACGCGAGGATCTTACGATCCAAACGACAGATCCAGTCAACTTGGATTATGAACGCCAGAATTTTTGTCAAACCACTCGGACCACCGGACCTGACGAAGCCTCTGGAAATAAGATCCATGAAAGACTTTGAGAACTGTGGGATTACGCATGTTTGAACCTCTAATTCAAGCAAAATGTGAATTGTGGACTCATGAAACAGTCGGAACCGTTGAATACGAACTCTGACCCAATTCTGAAGAACTCGAGCACAATTCCCTTGAAAGAAGACCTTCACAGTCTCTCAGTCAAAACAACGAAGATGGTTTACGTGGCCTTAAACCTGTTCCTAAACAAAGATGTAGCTCTGGTCTGAATACTATCTGCTCAAACTGTCTTTTAATGAGAATATTTTGAAGTTTTCCATTAATAAATCATGATTTTTTACTTAGCACTTTTTCATAATAATAATCGTTCTTTGATAAATACATTCTGCTCAAATTGTCTTTTTTTAATATAAGAATATTTTGATATATTTTCCTGCAGTAACAAATGAAGTTGATTACTACTGATATTTTTTTTAATCTTTAATGAGAATGTTTAGATTACTGTTGATGATTAATATAAATGATTTGTCTAAGGATGTTTTTGAAATTCTATTACATCACTGATATTATTGATCTTTTATTACCTGAAACTATATTGATATTTGATTTTAAGTCCTGAACCGGATATTGATTATTCATGTAGAGAAAATGGTATGGTCGAGTCGGGGTGGGATTATATAAATTCGCTTCCTTCCACCCCCTTTCAAGCGATCTATTTGTGATTTATTATGTGATGTTATTCCATGTATTATAACCTGATTGCTTGCTTGAAATAAACCATTTCATTCACATAACTCTCCGTTTGGAAGGCTAAAAGTGGAAGACATAGACCTAGGGGGAAAGATTTGAATTTGGGTTTAGTGTTCAACGTTATGACCCACTTTTGCTTTTCTTTTGGTTACAAGAATTGTTAATCAGTTTAATAAGGTATTCCCATGTAGGATTTAACTTGTAACTTGTATATAATACCATGAAATATCTTGTCATTGCTGTCCTACGTTCCAAAGAGACGCTTCAATTAAGTAAAAAGTTGAGTATTTAAAGTGCAGCTTCCTCTGACTCCCAACAGCCATGGAAATGTTTCACTCCGACTACATCTGTAGATTCTATACAGAAATGTATGGAAAAAACACAGAATATATGTTTGTTTCATAATTAATTTACCACAAGAAACTGATCATATTTTTATGTAGAGATTATAGGATTTGCTCCATTTGGCCATCTAACATCTGGTGGACCAGTCTGGCATATTTTTTGGCAGGAAGTTACATCAAGATTCATGAGAAAATCTGGTCAATTTTCAAAATATAATCAAATTTTCACAACAAAATACCACAATTGACAAATGTGATTGTATTTTTGTATCTAAACAGACTGTAGAGTGGAAAATACAGGATTCTCACAAATACACAGAGAACCACCAGTGGCCCTCCCCCACCAAACACACACAGCCGAAGAATGTCTGTTAATGATCCATACTCATTAAAAGCACTTCTGATCAGGCTTTGTACACATTTATTAATGAACATTTGAGTATTGCTCAGTGTAAAGAGTTTTTTTTTTAAACCAGAACAACAGACCATGTACTTTTCATGAGGACTGTCCCTCTGTGCCTTAAAAAAGCGTGTGCTTCCTCCTTCATCACCTAAGAGATGAAGGAGTTTCATCCATAAAATCTCATGAACTGGATCCTAATTATCCCCCGCGATTATCAGGATATTTTCGAGCTGCCTCTGAGTCAGCTGATGCCATTTCTCCATGCAGGCTCACGGTGAGTGTGCGTTCCTGCTTGTGTGCACTGGCTGGTGGGCTCTTCAACTGCGCTCCCATCCTGGAAAATACCTGGAGAAGCAAAAGTTTCATATAAGCATCTTGAGTTGTCTTAGTTTTTGTGACAAACCGGAGGAGTCATGTGACTGAAAAAAATGCAGATCAGTGTAGTGGGCCGTCTAATGTCCAAAAACACAATCAACAAAAGAGAGACAGAGAGCAGTTGGCAACAAGTCAAGATGGACAATGTCAAATCAATCAGAAACACTGTAAATAACCAAAGCTGAGCAGAATCGACCGTCGCAGAAAAATATGCGTCTGGTTTGAACTGGAGGCGTAGCGGATTATGCGCGCACTCCGCGCTTCCACGTCCAGTGTGAATCCAGTTTAAGAGAAGCACTTTAAACAGCTGTCGCTACACTAAAATCATGACGGTATGTTTCTATGAATCCACTTTTGCAGGAAAATGATGGACGTCAACTCACTTAAACATCCATGATAACTAATACGTGGTTGTTAATTGTTGTTGGAGTGTTGTTTTCACATTTCCCAAAAAGTCCAGATGTTGACGTTGGTGGAGTCGTCTGCTGCAGAGAGCGATATTTCCGTGCACCACCGCTCAGTCGGAACGTCAGAGGATGTATTGCTTTTTCATCCTGTCTGACTGAGAGCAAACGCACGGCTGCACAATGTCCTGCAACAGCCGAGAGAGAACTCACATGGAAACGTGTTTTCCCGTTGAGCGCACCCTCGCCGGCTCACACTCATCCAAATGTGAAGCAGCCAAAACAGCAAAAAACGGTCAAATGAGGCTGTGATTAGAGCCGGCACAATATCTGAACAAGCGCACCTCAAGAAGTGATCAGTGAAATGTGGCGTGAAAAAAATCAATCCAGCCGGATCGTTTCAATTCTTTAACTCTGCGCTGCTTCACTGCTTGTGTTAAATGAACGACCCACATCTGGAGCCGCACTTTGTGCTGAAATGAGATTAACTCGAAGAATAAATTCAAACACTAAATAGCTAGCAGCAAACGAGACGAGGTGGAGTGAAACAGCAACTCCGGGGACTTTTTGGAGAATCTGTGCAGATTGTAAAACACTAGTATGAAGACAGAGGTGAGCAGAGCGCCATCTGTGAGTGTGATGCTCAGCGGAAGCATATCCAACCCAGACACAACGCAACATTCTGACAGATGCTGCTGGAAAACAGCAGCCTGGCGCGATCCATTGAAGTGGTCTCGTCTGATCGCATGAAAAATTAAAGAAGGGCGCCATGACATTCTAAGTGTGTCTTTCACAAATTTAGAGTGGGGTTTGAAGCATTCCATTAAAGGCAGCTCTGGTCTTTGGCACAGCAAGTGAAGCCTCTGCAACACTCCGCTCACAGAGAGGGTTTGGCTGTTTTCCCTTCTCACTGCTGTTGGCAGTTTTGGCCTCAGTGCCCGTTTCTGTTGTTCAGACTGAGAGCACTTATCAGCAACCAACACAACAGTCTTTTATTTGGTTTAAAGCACTCAAAAGGTCACAGAAGGGAGCCTTGTTTGAGCCTCCATAATTCCGTGTTGCACCTGTATCACATCCATCTGCTACAAAAATGCAAAAAATCAAGTGAGAACCTCCTTGCATGTGCTGGATGAGCCGTCTATTACGTACGCTGCCCATATGTTGTTTTCTCATCACATTCACGTAGAATCAATCAAGATTCCACTTCATGTCTTGATGATCTGCAATAGAAGGAGCATTCAGGCAGGAATTATCATATTCAAGCATATAGGATCTAGGGCCTGGAATCTCAAGAGAACTCACGATACGCTGAGATTCATGATACATGGCTCACGATACAGATAGTATCACAATACAGCAAATATTGCAATAGTCGCTGGTTGTGTCTGAATCCCCCCCTAATCCCTATCTACTAAAAAATGATATAGTGCTGGACTATATGGTGCCCTGGGTTTTAAAGGTAATTCGGACACGATGCTCGCTGCTTTTCTTTCTAAGCACCGAATATGACGTCATCTATTTAACTAAGACAAAATCAAATAAATGCAAACATTTATTTATGACTCAACTGTATTTTGATGGTAAAAATGTGGAAGTTTTTTTTTCGAAATTGTTTGACCGCAATGCATTGTGGTCTATGTTCACTAATCTAGTGAGCATTGTGGCTGCATTTTCCGTATGCGGAAGCAAACCGGTTGCACCACTTACGCCCCCGCATGCGCGGAACCATACGTGCACTTCCGCTCTTCGCCCACTGTACGACGGAGTAATTTCCAAACAGCAAAACTCCTTGATCACAAGAATTTATGTTTTTCTCAACAACCGAGAGCTTCTCCTGACTGGATTACTGTGCGAAAAAAAGCCACCGAGTTACCGTTAAAAACGAATTTGGATTACCGGATAAAATAAAGTGTTTTGAAGTGGCACTGTTTCCTCTTAGCTTAGGGAGTAAAGTGCCGTCATGTAAAACTGCAGAAGAAGAAAACATTTGTAGTCCGTGGTAGTCACTGCAAGATCGTAAGGCCCTTATCCTTAACGTGTCTTTTTCCTTTCGTTTAACAATAAGTGAATGTTTCACTAGAAAACATTTTAAGTGCTATATTAATCCTACGAGGTTATTATTGTTGTTACCGTCCAAAGACCGTAAAATGCTTTAGCGGAAGTGACGTATGGTTCGCGCATGCGGGAGAGCGGTGCAACCGATTTGCTTCCGCATGCAGAAAATGCAGCCACAACCATCAATGGATGCTAGTTTTTTGCAAAGACTTCTGGGAGATTTTGAGTGCACTCAGTTTTGGAATTAGTAGACTCAGGCCGCACTAGAAAGCGCACTATACAGTATAGTGATTAGGGTTGGAATTTGGACACAACCAACACATTAAATGTTACGTCCTGCTGCTGCTGCTGCTGCTGGACCTTTTTCCATCCAGTCCTTCTGCTCACCTGGCAGGTGTGGCTAATGTGCCTTAATTGGCACCTGCTGGCTACTTAAGACAGCAAAGGTTAGAGCAGCCACAAACGATTACTTTATTAGTCGATTAATCACCGATTGTTTTTTACGATTAGTCGACTAATCGGGTCATGTGCAAACTGGATGTAAAGCACACATCTTAACCATCATTAACTTTTAACTAACTAAAAACTGGATATACAGCATTACCTGCGATAAGTTTGAATGCTGTAAACTGAATTTGGTCGCTGAAGATGCTAGTGCTAATAGCTGAAGATGCTGAAATTGACAGATGAAATATGATCGCCAGCTAAAATATTAGTTAAGTGCCAAATTAGCCAAAAAAGCTGAAAAAATTGAAATAGCCAAAATAGCTAGAATATAGCTGAAATATTAGCTGAACTACAAAATAGCCTAAAAAACAACCAAAAAAGCCTTAATTATCCAAAATAGCTAGCATGCTGCTGCAATATTAGCTAAACAACAAATTAGCCAAAAACCCTAAATAAATGCCCAAATAGTCCAAAAAGTTATATTATGTCTTTCAACTTTACTACTCTCTGACTCCTTCTACTATAAATTTAATGGTCGTTGGTCGTTAGTCGACTAATCTGGTGCTACTGTTAGTTTGTTAGTTTTTTGTCTGGGTTTTGTTGTTTTAGTTTGGGGTCAGACCTTGGTAGTCTTAGTTTGCAGGATTTGTTTATTTGTTTTCTTTAGGTAGTTTCGGTTGGGCTTCCTCTAGCAGAGAGCTGCTGACTCTGACGGACGACATGGCTGGGTAGAAGTCTCCCTGAATTATTTTAGGTTCTGCCATGGTTCCAGTCCCCTTTGTTTTGTATTTTTGTTTGAACCAGCACACTAATTATTCCATTTTGTTCTTTCTTTCAAGGACACAGGTTTTTGTTTATTTATCAAACTGTATCCTTTTCATTCTAATTGTGTCCAATTTATGTTGTGGTCTCCTTTTTCCTTTTCCTCCAGACTTGAGGCAGTTTTGCCCATTAGGGACGTAACATATGATATTTCACTATAGATTTTTCTTTTTCCCAAAACCATTATTATTTTTTCAAGAATAATTTAAAGCAAAATCTATTAATGTAATATCTTTTGCAACAGTAAAATAAAATGATCAATTAGTATTAAAGTGTCTTTGCTACAATAATATACATTTTAAGGTAACAAACAGAGCTCCAATTATGACCTAAAATACAGAGAATATCCTCTCTTCAAAGAACAATAACAGTGGAAATAAAAATGTCTAATATTTAATTTATTTTTTACCTTTTATGCCTCATAATTTAATCTCAGTTAAGTTAAAGTCCCATTACTTTTCACGTACCTACGTGTATAACATTTATTTCTCTGGACTTGACTCATCCCCTGGGGGAGCGGTGATCTGCAGACACAGCTGCAACTGGGAACCATTTGTTGGTTCAACTCCCCAAATCCATAGTATCTAAAAAGACAAAAAAAAAAAAAACCAAACAAACAAAGAAAAACCTTGATTTTATCTACCTGTGACGACTACCAAGTTTTCCCATTGTTTTCTAGCCATAAAATAAAGTTGTATTAAAGAATATTAATAACTTTCTTAACCCTATGTCTATTGAGCTATTTTATTCTGTTTCTATATATATTCTATATTTGTTCTGTACTTTACCTTCCCCCCTATCTCCCCCCTCTACCTACATGCAATTTCGTTGTAATGTACTCGTACTGTTACAATGACAATAAAGGCTTCTCTTATTTATTTGTGTTCAAAATTGGAAGCTCTATAATTTGTGACAACCAACTTTAATCTCTGAACCTTAGAAACCTTAAAAAAATATATACTTCTAAACACATATACAGTATAAATACTTATTTGGATTAGCATTTGTAATTAGATTGTTTTGTACAATTCTTATTTCATGTATTGATGTATTTTATTTTCATGTACTTCTGAGAAGTGGAAGCTTTCCTTTACACTGTGTTTTGTAGAGAAAGTTAATTTAGATGAAGTTAATTTATTTTAAAAAACGTTTTTCGTGGCATTGCTTGATGGCAATCTTTTACTGTAAGTACAACCCCAACCTTTTTTTTCTCATCTTTTTGAAGAATAATTCCATAATGAACGGGAAACTGCTCAAAAAAAAAAAAATTTCAAGTAGTAAATGTTGTCATTTTTAACTACAAAAAATTTAAAAAGATTGAGGTTTTTTTTTTTTTTAACAGAGATCAGAAATGTACAAACAAAATAAAAATGCATACATCCAAAACACATAGCAAAGAAAAAGTCAAAACAATGAAAAAAAAGTATTAAAAGTATTGTTTCAGGGGTATATTCTAATGGGAATCACAATTATCTGTCATAACTCTGGTTATATTTGTTTTACTGTAAACCAAAACTGTCAAAGCTAAAACTTTTTGAAACCTTAGCTTTACATTTTGAATAAAACTATATTATTGGGGGACATCGCTTTAATCCTACGTCATTGAAAATAGCTGAGGGTAAACTTCCACACTGCAAACGCGAGGAAATGTGGTTCCCTCCTGATGCAATTTTTAAATGCTTTGCATTGCTTTGCCTTTTGGCTCAGAGTCCCACGATTGTGTAATTACAAACAGTCAGCATTGCTGGCAGAATACAAAATGGCACTTTGGTGTTTGTAAAATTACCGTCGCCCAAAAGTCCTGCCCCGTGTGCTGCTTAGAAACTCCGGCTCCTGCCCCATCTGCCTCATTGGCTTTAACTCCACCGTGGAGGGAAACGCAGCAGCCAAATCCTGATGAGCCCGACAAGGACACCGCACCAGATCAGGCGACAAAAACGCCCATTTGTTGGGAAAAAAAGCTATATTTGCTCAGTGGATGCAACAAAAGAAACACCTAATATAGTTTAAGGTGATTTAAAATAAAAAAAGTTGCAAAAAGATTTAATTTCCTCCAGGTCAGTCCAATTGAATCTATCAATGAAACTTTTTTAACTAAATAGATTTTAATAATAGGAAACTATAAAAAAACACATGTAATATTACCCTTGCATTCTATATAAAAACTTAAAAAGAATCTAATTAACACAATAATTTTATCTTTTGAGAGTGTAAAAAGAGTTATTTTTCTGTAATATTAGATTTTTTTTTTTTTTAGTCAGGTGCTTTATACCTGAAACAGAAAAAAGCGTCCGGTGACCAGAAACGCATCTTGCCAAATGTCTTTGCAGTCTGAGGTAAATCTTGCTACAGAGATTAAAACAAAGTTATGACACTTCTGCACCTTTGAGATATTTAAGGAGCTCACAGGCTCAACACGCGTCATCCCTTCCTGAAGATAAGCTTGAATTTACTGTTATTTTATGCAACAATACGTTTCAGACAAAACATAAAAGAAACCCACAAAGCATTTTGATTACAAAGTCTTTAATTTGTCATTTCGCGGGCCCTGGAGGCTTTCCCATGCCCACTCCTTTGGCATCTCTGTCCAGCAGAGTGTAACGAGCAGCCATCCGGCCCATGAACCCGGATCTAGCTATCCTCCCGCCAGCCTGCCCGCCCGCCAGCTCCCTCCCTTCAGGCTGACAGACAGACAGTGGGACGGACACGCACTGGCTTTTGGAAACTAATGGTTCATGCCCTCCTCCCAGGGATGAAAATGGACTGGAATGTTGTTTACCTCCAACACAGCAGGCCGCTGCGCTGAAAAGAAAAAGCTAAAAATGTCTCAAAAATAAGACAGCATCCTTAATATCTTCATGTTTGACCAGAAGATTCTAGGTGAGTCTGTGAGACTCACGTGAATTCTCGGCAGCACCGGGAAAAACACAAGTCTTTTAGTTCTAAAGAATGTGGACGTTTTCTATTGATGTGTGGAGAGTGTGACCTCCCCAAATAAAAGAAGGGAGGCAGAGGGGCCATTTTGGCGCCAGATGAGGAATTACATACGATTCGCTGTTCAAGATGCAACTGCAGGAGCTGCGAGTGGCAGGACCCTCCGACAGAGGCGTCTCAGTGTGACCGCTGATTCCAGTCCTGATAAATTTGATGCCCTTCAAGCCTTGGTGTTGCACAGAGAGCTGCTGCATTCACAGATAGAGCCAGACGCTCCGCTGAGAGCCCAGCTTGTGAATAGAGGGAGGATGGAGGCAAAGTTGGAGGTCCATTCTTGTCGTTTGAAAGGCTGTTGACACTCTAAATGGGTTTTTTATTTTAATTAGACAGGATTCCAGAAAAGCTGAAGGTTGTTTGTGGGATGACAAAACTGCTACTAGTACAAATAAGGTTAAGATCATAAAAGTAAATACTTTTTAAAGTTAAAAAACAATTGGAAACAAATACACATGTATTTGAACATGATCTTATGTCAGAATTACAAAAGTATTTTATTCATTTTTTTTATTTTGTCCAAATGTTGTGTTAACCCTTTAACAGCAGAGCTACAGAGTGTTTACTTTCTTTCTACAACTGCAATTCTGAAGCAGAGAAAAGCAGCTTTGCACTGATAGGCAACACTTTACTTTTGTAATGTGTTTTGTTGTCATGTGACTCTTTGCTTCAGTCATTGTGTTGCATATTGGTGCAAGGCTGACATGATAATCTGCTTTTTTTTTATGTCAGACTTATTTCGTTCATGTTGATCACATAAACCAGGGACCTGCAACTTGAAATTCTGTTTTTCAATTTAAAAAGGAACTGTAAAGTGAGTTAGTGGTAGAAGTAAAGTGAAAAACAGTAAACTAATTCACATAATTTGACAGCACCACAGTTGTGAACTTTGTTTACAAAGCTTGTAAACAAAAGCACATAACCATATATCTCTTCAGTCATTGGTCAGGAATTTTGAGGGCGGGGCAAAGCAACAAGAGGCAGAAATGATAGAATCCTGTGCTTTGCTATCCTGTCAGGATAGTTCACTTATTCAAACTTTATCGTTCGTTGACTAATTTTCAACATCTATCAAGGTCCGGTACGACACTTTTTATAAGGGTAAATATGTGTCTAAACATCCAAGCGTAAATAATACAACACAGTTTTACAAGTTGTGTTTTTCCTCACAACCTCAAGTTAAATCTTGTGTGTGTGTGACTTTTCTTCACATGTAACATTTTTACACACAAGTTAAGGTTATTGTCAAGCAAGTTCTCACATTATATTCCACAAGTACACATTTTTCTCACATGTTCCTCTTTTTCCTGCAACTTCACATTCAGTTTTACGTGTGTGTGAATTAAACTTGTGTGTGTGTGATTCTCGCTCGTGTACTTGTTGTGTGTGTGAATAAACTTGTGTGTGTGTGATTCTCGCTCGTGTGTGTATTATTTACGCTTGGATGTTTAGACACATATTTACCCTCATACTTTTTATCTACTCCTTTGGTACGGAGGAGACATTCTGTAGGGTGGTTACCGAGGAGACGACAACACTGATGATTTCAGATTGTCCGTGGTGTCTTGTTGTGCTTCCAAATGTTTCTGTGTTTGTTGCTTGTTTTGTGTCCTGTTGTTTGTTCAGCTCCGAGCGTGGAACATATTCAGAATGAGGAAACTCAGAGCTCTTTCCAACTCGAGAGCACCTCAAAAGATGTGTGAAGTGGTTCCTGGACCAGTAACCGTTTCGGTGTATGCTGGCTGCAAATTTGTTCTGGATTATCAGAGGAAATGAACTCTGGTTCACTTTAAGCAAACCCAATGTGTCCGTCTGAATCCAGGCTAAGGGGCTCCTTGCGCAGTCTGCAGGATTTGGGGGGATAGTAAATGAAAAATCCATTCAACAAACCTGCATCTCAATTACTTCACTGACCTACCTTGCGTGTTGTCCAAGGGTTTGACCTGTCGCCTGCACCCAGACGGGCAGTTGTGACTTAGACTTTAAATGCTTCTTTCCTGAAAAGTCAAAGCTGGAATGAGAATAGCAATCTCTGCGCGTGTACTCTGTTTGCACAACATCAGTCGACCTTTACAGTTGTGTTTCTCTCATAGGATGAAGTAAATAAAAAACGACAAAAATGCAGCTCGACATGCATTTGGGTTCGTAAAGGGAATAGGAAGGAAAAAAACAACATTTTCTGTATGTTTTTTTTTTATTCTTCTTTCCACAGGAACTGGAGAGGAGCACTAAGACAGACAGAAGCGAGAGAAGGCTTGTCACATCAGGATTTTCCGCAAAACTGCCTTTCAGCAATGTGATATTTCTGTCACCGCAACCAGCCAGTGTGATATTTGTGTCACACAAAAATATCTTTCAACGAGTGATAAAAACATGGCAAATTGAATTTTGAGGGAATATTTTTTTTTTTTTTTTTTTTAGAAAATAGTTTCTATCCAAGAAGAGAAGCGTTTCCTCCTGAAACAGAAGTGAAGCGCTTCACTGAGAACACAATTCCCTCCTGTTTGCGAAGGCTCATTTGAAGCTACATGTGCGCAAAAAAAAAAAAAAAAAAAAAAACGGGTTTGTGTAAAAATGAGCTCAGGGTGGGCAAACAATGCAGTCGTTACTGGACTGGAAATCCCTCCTGAATCTTTAGTCAACAGCTGAAAATGGCAACAGTTTGAGACGTGGCGGTAACCTGGCCGGGTCATTCAGGCATGCTGAGCATTTTGCTGTGACCTTCAAAGCACCTCAGAGCTAACACGACTATCCAGGCAGTGGGGAAGCTGCTCCACTCTATCTGCTGATATCTGTGAATTTATGACCTTTCACAAAGCTTTCTCAATAGGTCTGCTTTGCCCTGCAGCCACGAAACCTTTTAGTTTTTGGTGGAGGAGCAGAGCTACATCATTTGTTAACGTAGGACTCTCCTTCTCTTTCAGCGCTCGTTTTTATTTCGCCAGAGAGGTCAGACGTAGAGGTGTTCGTTAGGAACTGTGTGGATGCTTTGGGAGCACGCCTCAATCACCGATACTTCCACGTCAAATGTGTTTTTTTTTTTTTTTTTTAGACGGCTCTCTGCCGCTGTTGCGTAGTTTTCCGTAAGCCGTTCATTAGCTGGTGTTTCAGCGTTTGAGTGGCGCGCAGTCTGTAACAAATGTCAGTCCTTGTGTTAAGACCTCGCTCATTAGTGGGAAAAGGATGCAACACGAGAACATCCTTGTGGACCAGGCTGAACCGGAGTTAAACGTATTTAATGAGCAGAGGTTTCTGGTTCACGCTGCAGGGAGAACAGGGAAGGTTGTCACTTATAGGTAAGCTGTCCCGCTGATGATTTCTGCACAGGAAGAGGTGCAGCTCCAAACATATCTCCACTCCGCATGCGGACGTTTTTGCTCAAATGCAGACAGATTCAGAGCTCGGAGTTGAACATCCTTCGCTTTTTTTTCTTGCTAATTAATTTACTAAAGATAAACATCACAACACCCATTTTTTAGGGGGGCGTATAATTGAGATTTGGCTCCCACTGACACACAATGCAGGTTGGGAGAAACTGTGATGTCTTACAGTTATGCAGAAACACGGACCTCGCATGGAAAACAAGAGTGAAAGTCTGACCAGGAAAGAGCCTGTTGGTGAAAAGACAAATGCTGGAGTCAAAAGCTGGAGAAGTTGAGGAAAAACATTTAGAAAATATTAAGAGAAATGTTTGTTTTTGTGTACAGAGTATCCATTTGAGCTTATTAAACTGCATAAAATACTAAGTCAAGTTGAGTTTCATTATTAGAAATTAGTGGCAGTCCGCGATTTCAGAGCTGATCAATCATTGTTAATATTAACTATTTTATATTTCTAATATAATCCTTTTATATGCTAATATTATTTATGAAGCAATTCAATCATAAATTTTCTTCCGGTTCCGGGTCACGAGCAGACATGTGTTCAAAGCTCTCTCCAGCTTCAGGCGATTATAATCGTGACATATCACAGAAAAATAGTAATTCTGCAATATAGAGAACTAACCCTGGCCCCGAAGAAAAACCGAGACTCATCTGAAGTTGCTTTGAGCTGAAAAAGGCCAGATTTAAGTTACGAACCGAATAATGATAACACAGGTAAAAGGAAATGGTCAAGATGGGGTGGGATTATATAAGTTTGTTTCCTCCCACTCCCTTTCAGGTAATCTCTTAATTGTCTGAAATGAACCATTTAATCTAACCTATAAAAAAGAATAATAAAATAGACTGAATTCAATACAATTGCACACTGTAAAAACAAACTCCACATGTGCTAATCTCCCCCCCTGTGTTTAACAGCTGCAAAAAGCATCAAAGCACAGTTGACAACTCATTAAACTTGAAAATAAGCATTTTCATTTACGATGAAAAAGATGAACTCAATCCAAGAAGGAAGTCCAGGAGATCAGCAGTAGATTTCCTGCAAAAGCCTGCATGCAGTATATGAAAGCTCTCATCACCGACAGATACGTTCACCTGAAACCTCTGCGGGGTCGAGGAGGGTGATGAAGACTAGTTTTTTACGGTCTTGAAACCTGTTTTTTGTCTGGTAAATGATACTGTCCGAAATCCTGTTATGAGCTGCAGTTCACTGAACAGCGGAACAGCCGTGGTGCGTTCAGTGGCGGCGTGGAATTCTATATACTTATTTTTTTAAATAAAAAAATCACTGTTTGACCTCAACATATATTTTTTTAAGATGTCCTTACATCTAAATCAGCTCATTTACCTGTGGTAATATAATATATGCAAAAATACAGGAAGAAAAAAAGATAAAACTATGAAAGTGGTAGATATACAATTGACATCACCTCAATAAAAGAAAAGAGTCTACACTGCTTTTTTCAAAGTTATTTAGTATTAGTATATAGTGTGTAGTATTCGTACATGTAGATCCTGCAGTAAATATTAACCAGTGTATGCAAGTCTTATTTTAACAGTGATCATAGTCACTTTGATAAAGTTCCTAAAACGCTACAATGCTGATGCATCCACTTACAGACAAATATATCCATGAACGTCTTTGTTTTCCTCCTCTGAGCTGATATCTGCTTCTAAACTGCATAACTCTTATATTGCTCAATGGTTTTTGTTAGCGTGGACTTATGCCGTGCTATAAGCTAGCAAGAAAGAGAAAAATAAAGGGCTGATGGGAAATTAGCATTGCTAACAGTCTGGCCCACAACTCAGAGTCGATTGTTTAATGAGCTCCTGCTGCTTTGCAGAAAATGTGTCTTGAAAAAGGAAACAGGTTTTTAAAATTTTTATAGGCGCTTAACGAATCATCTGCACAGCCCATGTTCAGCATTTGTATGAATCAAATCAATCTTTATTTATAGAGCACTTTTTGAACGATTGTAGCTTAAAGTGCTTCACATTAAAAACATTTCCAAATTTAAAGGCCAAAGCAAGACAAAAATAATATATAAAAAAGAAGTTGGTAAAATAAAAATATTAATATCAAAGAATAAAATAAGACATCAATACGGCGTGAAAATAAAATATAAACATGAATTGAAAGTGAATACGAAGTCGGTAAGTGGCCAGTAATCACACCCTACCAGTAACGAGAGTGTAGCGGGAGGACTCTGTATGATAGCATTACCCATGTGTCGTAAGCGTGTGCACAGAAATGATCAACGACACACTTACCACACATTTTCATGACGTCCCTTGAAGTGCTTGTTTTTAGCCTAAAAGGAACTGTAAGACACACCCGTCCTTCCCTTAAGATGCAGCCACTCCTCTCTACGATCCATACGGGCCCAGATGATCGGAAAACTTGCAGCACCAGTTTGAGGGGTTGGGATCAATAAATGATGTGGTAAACACCTCGGTAATGCATGTGGAATTTCACTCAAGATTCATAAACAGTAGACGGTAGCTGTGTTTCTATTGACATTGAGATTGGATTTGCAACAAGTATGGAACAAAGGGAAACATATTAATAATTTATTAAAAAAAAAAACGTCTTTGCATTTGGAGGAGGTGGTTTTTGATCTAAATTGACATATTTCATCAAACTTCGCTAGATACACTTTTTTCAAATTAAATGTGTCATTTGACCAACAATGGGATATTTTATTACTGTTTTAATCAATCTTGACGAGAGCTGATGATAGACTCCCACTTCCATTAGGGGGGAAAATGTGGAATTGTTGAATCCACAGCTCATCTATAAATCACTAACCACCATTTTCCAAAATCCCTTCATCCATAGCGTATTGTAGAGCTTTCCGCTTCATGGAAACGCCAACGTCTCCTTTGATATTTGATGATGTGCGCTGGTGCCTTGACAGAAATTTGAATGTATCTGCTGTAAACAAAAGCATTGTCCACATCTGTCACCATGGTTGTGTCCGAGTTTCCATCCCATTCACAATTCAGTGCACTTTCTAGCGCGTTCGCCCTTTTCCAGTGCTATCCGAGTCTACTATTCCAAAATTGAGTGCACTCGATATTTCCCAGAAGCCTTTGCGAGAAACTAGCGTTCATCGATAACGAATATAGCAAATATACACCACAATGTATTACGGTCGAACAATTTCGAACAACGAAACTGTTTAAATGTAATATTTGAATAAACAATCCATATTTTCCCCATCAGAACACAGTGGAGTCATAAAGAAACGTCATGAAATGTTTGTATTTATTTGATTTTCACTTTGTGAAATCAGTGGCGTCATATCCGCTGTTTAGAAAAACGAAAGAAAAGCAATGAGCATGGTGTTTAAATTACCTTTAAACTCCACAGCATTATATAGTCCCGCACTATTTCGTTTTTTAGTAGTTAGAGGTAAGGGGGAATTTGGACGAGACCCAGGACGAGTCAGGCTTTGGTGTGCGGACACAATTGCAGGACAGCTGCGAGCTCCAAATCAAAGTGTCTTTTAATAACAAAATCCAAAACGAAGGAAGAGCAGAAGGCTTAAAAAACAGGAACAGTCACTGAGGTCAAAGTCCATAACTAACTAAGGCCAAACTCCACAAAAAAACACACACACAAGAACCTGGAATGGGAGACAAGATTAGTGGGTAACGGTGACAAGACAAGGAAGTGAGGGGAAGGAACCCATTAAATACAGAAAAGGGGAGTGAAAAAAAACAAAGGACACAGGTGTAGCCCGTCAGGGAGGAGTGGCAATCAGCCCAGGGGAAACACATGACCCATGTTTTTGATTGTCTTATCTTGTGAGTTGGTTCGTCATTATTCATATTATTATGATTTATTGGAAATCGTGTTTTTTTTTCTATGTTTCTAGAATTTCAATAAAGTTTTACACATATGTGTAATGGAAACGCAGCTGGTGATAAAGTGTTTAAAGCATAAAATCAACACAAAAGGAGTTCTATTTAAGAGCTAAAGAGATGTTCATAGTGATAGTTAGTGTATCAGTATATCCATTTTTGCACAAAAGATGTTATCATGATTTAATATTTAGGACAAAAAACAATTTAGAATATTCACAATTTCCATTTTTTTATTTTTAAACATTTTCTTTGAAACATATTATTTCTTAAGCTTCTAAATAAGCTTTGTCCAGTACCTAAAACCTAGAGATTGTACTGAGAAGGAGACAGACGGAGTCATAGAGGACACTCAAAGGTACACAGGTTCAGATAGAAGATGCATTAATTAGATGCAGTCACATGCATCCTTCTACAACAGAGAACATTATAGCAATTAGAGCAGTGTGGCATGTTTGCAGTGCTCCTTCTCTTCCTGGCAACCATGTGAATCACCTAAATATAGTGAGAACGGGAAAACCGCGAGTGAATGTCTTGCATGAACTTCTGATTTTGTGCTCAGGTGAGCGTGTCTTCAGGCAGACACATTTGTGCGTGCCTTGATGTGTGAATTCAAGCACCACTTGTTACGGGATTTGGATGTTTTTTGTTAGAAAACAGTAGAAAAGTGGGCTGGGGGGAGGAGGGGGGTTAAATCCCCCCCACTCCGCCTTTAGAGAAGAAAAGAAAAAAAAAAATCGACCAAACTTGCACAACTGGCTGCATGTGGCGGCATCGGCTGAATCCTAGATCTTCCTCGCTATGAACCGGCGTGACCCAGCCACATGCGTGTCCCACGCAAACAAAACGAAGCGCAACACGCTCCAGATGCAAACATGTATTCCCCACAGGAGGTGAAAAGATGAAACAACTCTCTGTGGTTCTGACTCCCACCGAAACACTCTTCTCCTTTCTTACCTCCTGAAGTGCAGACATTCACACCCCTCTGTGACTCTGACAACACGACCCATCCGTCATCACACACTCAAAAAATAACACACATGAATATCAGGGCAAGAATAATGACTAGTGTGTGTGTGTGTGTGTTTGCACAAACAGCATGCACATTCCTGGAGCTGCTGACCCGGACTCTGTGGGTAACCATAGCGACTACTGCTTCACCATGGAGACGACCGTTACTCCCTCTTTCTCCTTCTCTTCCTCTCTTGCTAAATCCTTTAACACACACACACACACACCCCCACACCCCCACACACACACCCTGCTCCTTAGTGTTTCTCTCCTTGCACCAGTGGCACCAGTTAATTGCCAAAATGGAACCAGGTGTGCTCTTCATCACTGAGGAGTCACTTTTGGTTCCTTTTGTCTCCCGAGCTCGGTCACTCCCTTCCAGCAGTTCTTCACTTTTTACCCTTTTTCATTCTTGAAATTCATCGTGTTTTGTTTGCAAAGATGAACTTTCTTTTGGCATTTAAGGTTAGCGGACAAGACTGGAAATTTCCTGTTTCTGTGGGAACTTCGTCTAAAATTGTGATCATCAATAAGAACAATAATGATCACGATATTCAAAGTCAAATATATTCTGTTTAATTTAACTAGTGTAGAATTTTTATTCATTTATTTATTTGTATTTATTTTATTTCAATTCATGGAAGACTAAATTACGTAATATTCTTGACTTTGGTGAAAATGAAAGGGGATAGACAGCAGACAACTTATTTTCTCTGTCCCATTTAAGAAAAAAACAAAACAAGAAATTTTAACCAAATATATCTCTTTGTAATGCAGCATAAATACATCAAATGGTTGGTAAAAGCACCCAAAGCTGACTGATAAAAACAAGCAGTGAATGCTGGTGTCACTGTTCCACTGGAGGCAACTTGGGGTTCAGAGTCTTGCTCAAGGACACTCTGACACATGGGCGAAAGGTGGGAATTGAACAGGAGTCGACTGCCCTGAACTATGAAGAAACATATTAGATCCATCAGATCTCAATATGAAGTTGGATATCTATACAAATAACGACAGGGCAGTGTCTTAGGAACAAAAGGATGCCAAGTCTTTTAATGGAAATAAAAGTTTTCATCCTACAGAGGCTCAATTGTGTAGACACCATAAAATCAGAGTGAAATGAAGATGTGGCAGGATAGACCATTTTCTCCAAAACTTAATTTCTATGCTTTTCAGTATCTTGTGTGGCCCCTACGAGCTTGTATGCATGCTTGACAACATCGCGGCATGCTCCTAATGAGACGATGAATGGTGTCTTGTAGCATTTCCTCCCAGATCTGTGTGAGAGCATCCCTGAAATGTTGTACAGTCTGAGGAGCAACCTGGCGGCGCCTAATGGACCCAAACATAATGTCCCAGAGATGTTCTATTGGGTTTAAGTCTGGGGATGGTGAAGGCCATTCAATTGTTTCAATTCCTTCATCCTCCAGGTACTGCCTACATACTCTTGCCACGTGAGGCCGGGCATTGTGGTGCATTAGGAGGAAACCAGGACCTACTGCACCAGCGTAGAGTCTGACAATGGGTTGAAGGATTTCATCTGGATACCTTATGGCAGTCAGAGCACCATTTCCTAGGCAGTAGAGGTCTGTGCGTCCCTCCATGGATATGCCTCCCCAGACCATCACTGACCCACCACCAAACCTGTCATGTTGAACCACGTTGCAGGCAGCAGAACGTTCTCCTTGTCTTCTCCAGACTCTTTCACGTCTATCACAGGTGCTCAGGGTGAACCTGCTCTCGTCTGTGAAAAGTACAGGGCGCCAGTGGAGGACTTGCCAATTCTGGTGTTCTTGAACAAATGCCAGTGGAGCTCCACGGTGCTGAGCAGTGAGCACAGGGCCCACTACAGGACGTGGGGCCCTCAGGCCACCTTCATGAAGTCTGTTCCTGATTGTTTGGGTAGAGACATTCACACCAGTGGCCCTCTGGAGGTCATTCTGTAGGGCACGAGCAGTGCTCAGCCTGTTCCTCCTTGCACAAAGGAGCAGGTATGGGTCCTGCTGAGGGGTTGAAGACCTTCTACGGCCCTGTCCAGCTCTCCCAGAATAACCAGCAGTCTCCTGAAATCTCCTCCATGTTCTGGAGATTGTGCTGGGAGACACATTAAACCTTCTTGCTGCAGCACGTGTGGATGTTCCATCCTGGAGAAGTTGGACAACCTGTGCAACTTCTGTAGGGTTAAGGAATCTCCTCATACTGCCAGTAGAGAGAATTACACAAGACAAAATCAGCAGGAGTGGAAAACCAGCCAAAAAAGATCAAGAGGGAGAAACTTGAAATGACCTCCACATGTAACACCAGTCCTGTTTGGAGGGTTTTCTAATTGTTGCCACTGAAGTGTACCTGTTGTTAATTCCATGAACACCAATACAGCTGAAATTAATTAACGAGGCCCTCAGATTAACAAACAAATGATTAACAAACAAGAAAATTATCAGACAGGCTTCATTCAATTCATTCCAGGCCCAATAAAAAAAGTGTTCCTTTCATTTTTTTGAGAAAGTATATATATATATGCACATATATGTATATGCATGTATATCCTTATAGTTTAAAATGTTGTTTAATGTAGTTTTGTAAGCAGTTAAGTGGCTTCTATCGGCCCCTCGTGGCTCTCTGGATGCCCCTCTGAGAGGCCGTTAAAGTGTTCAATCTTCACAGCAGCAGTTAGAGGCTCACATGACTGAAGCAGGTCAGGAAAATCCTTTAAAAACAGAGCACCGGGAGAACATGTGGGCTTTGATACATTATTGATACCTGCGTTAAACATTTTTCCTCAAATAAATTCTACTTAAAAGTTGATATCTGTTAATAGAAGAGACAAAGCATTTTATTATCTTTTAATATGGAAGAACGCTGTTAAAATGCTTTTTTTAAGCTTTAGCACATTATATAGCGAGTCAAATTAAGCAGTTTCAACTGAAATACAAGTTTAGCTCTTGTTCTTGCTGTATTGTTGAAATATTTTGTCAATTAATAAAAAACAAGTTTATCTTATGGACTTATGGTGGTCAAAAAGGCGATTAAAGTAAGCTTTTAGAGAATTATATTTTAAAATATCTGTGCTGTGTATCTGTTGGGGAAAAGAGGTACTGTATTCCTCTGACTGGGACTTCTGCCTCCACAACAACAGGGCTCGGTTAGAGCGTACAGGACAAGAGGACCGGTTTTAATCATTTATCTTGTATTTTCAGGAAAATCACAGTCAATAGAAAACAACATGCGGCTAATGCTCTCTCTCTTGTGCGCATGCTGCATGCCTACCCTTTCTATTCATTAGACCGCTCCAGTCCACTTATGCCTCGTTTCCACTGAGCGGTCCAGTTGGCCCTTCAAGCAGGGCCAGCTAGTACCATTTCTGTCCAAAGAGTGATGGAATGGATCCATTACGGTGGAGCTTCATTCATCCCTTAATGTAACTCGTTGAGTGGCAGGAAGGTTTTGCAACAGGAAGCGTCTGTTGCTTTTCCAGACTCAAGAGCCAAACAAAAAAGTTTTGTCTTCTTTTTGGCTGGATTCTCCTTCGCCCCCGAAATCTTCTTGCAAAGAAAAATAAATTCTTTACATATTGTATTTCCCCTTTTTTGTGGGGTTAGGGGGTGGAGACATGCACGAATCCACGAATACGTCCTCGTTTCTCACCCGACCCCCGTAGCCGAAGAATGACCGTTATGAATCCATCCTCATCAAAAACACTTCAGATCGGGATTTGTAAAACATTTATCGAAGAACATTGGAGTATTGATCAACATAAATCGCTTGTCTGTCCTGAAAGAGAATTCCTCCTTCCTGAGGTTTCTTGGAATCAGTTTTTTTCCTTACCGGGAAGGAGTGTCTAAGGGCCAGGATAACCAGTTCAGTTTACTCTATTTAAGCTATTGTTTATATTTCATGACCGACTTTCTGCTTTTGTACAATTACCAGCATGAAGCCGAATGAGGACATTTTTTGTGACATTCAGTAATATGGATCCAATTTAATTGAATTAGACCAAATCCCGGGGAAAGTGAACTTTTTCATCTCTACTGCAATTAAATATGTTTACATTGAAAGTGTCTAACTTTTGTGCTAAATTCTAGAAAGATTTAGTATTAATTGTTTTATTAAATTACGTCAGGCTTTGTAAAAGCCAACTGAAAGGTTTTCAGCAAAAAAGGGTTTTTCTGAACATTTAGTTTTTGTTGTTGTTTTTTTAATATTCACAAATTGTATATTAAAAACTGACCCAAAACTTATGGTTTGAACCAAATCGAGAGGCACAGTTTTTTTTTTATTTGGCAATTCAAATCTGCTTGTATTTTGACATCTGCAACAATCAAAATTTGTATGCTCTATTTTTATTAAAACTAATATTTTCATCTCTCTGAAGTCCAGTTCATTTGTTTTGCTCTTTAATGTTTCTGTTTTTAAAGTGTTGGTCTCATCTCTTTATTTCTGCTGATGAGAACAGCAAAGAATCCATTAATTTCTTTCTATTCTGATAGGGATGTGTTGATTAAATCCTGGTTTTATGATTCTACTATACATATGCAGATGAAAAATGCTGCTAGATCAATAAAGGATTAGTTTGAAATATTTTTTTTGTTTTGTTAGATTTGGCTACACTACAGAACAACCAGTGAGGCAGTGCATTTGCATGCATGAGAGTCTGTGTTTGCTTGAGCAGAGATTGGTGGGTAAACTTAGTTTTGGGGAGTAAATGAGCTTTGTTTTATTACTGTTTTAATCAATCTTGATAAGGGCTGATGACAGGCTGCCACTTTTATTAGAGGAAAAAAAACTTAACCTAGCTTTATTGAAATTCTTGAGATGTCCAAAAACACAATTCCGCAATGACACTGTTTATATTAAATCATACAGTGGTATGCAAAAGTTTGGGCACCCCTTAGAAAAATCACTATATGAGTTTGACACTTGCTGAGCTTTTGAAGCCGCAACTTCAATTTAACATATGTTATACCTTCATGAAACAGAAACATCTCAGTAGTGAAATCATTTTAATTGGTCCAACAGAAACATTTTTATGTCCATTTAAACAAAAATAGGCATGTGCATAAATTTGGGCACCCCAAAGAAATAAGTCCATTAATATTTAGTAGAGCCTCCTTCTGCAGCAATAACAGCCTGTAGACGCCTTCTATAGCCACAGACAAGTCCTTGAAGTCTGGCAGGTGGTATTTTGGACCACTCCTCCATACAAAACGCCTCCAGTTCAGTCAGGTTTCTTGGCTTCCGTGCGTACACAGCCTGCTTCAAATCAATCCATACATTTTCGATGATGTTAAGGTCTGGTGACTGGGATGGCCATTCCAGAACATTGTACTTGTGCCTCTGCATGAATTCCTTGGTGGATTTTGATCTGTGCTTAGGATCATTGTCTTGCTGAAAAATCCAACCCCGGCGTAGCTTCAACTTTGTGACTGACTCTTGAACATTCTTGTCAAGAATCTGCTGATACTGAGAGGAATTCATGTGGCCCTCAACTTTAACAAGGTTTCCAGTTCCTGTGCTAGCCATACAGCCCCACAACATGATGGATCCTCCACCAAATTTCACAGTAGGCAACAAGTTCTTCTCCTGGAATTCAGTATTTTTTTTTCCGTCATGCATACCTCCTCTTGTTCTGACCAAATAACATTATCTTAGTCTCATCTGACCACAGTATTTTCTTCCAAAATGCTTCTGGCTTGTCCAGATGTGCTTTTGCATACCTCATGCGACTCTTCCTGTGGCGAACACTCAGGAAAGGCTTCTTGCGCATCACCCTTCCAACGAGCTTTTCCTGGTGCAAAGTACGCTGGACTGTGGAACGATGAACAAGCACACCATCAGCAGCCAGGTGTTCTTGCAGTTCTCTGGTGGTGGTCTGTGGCTTATCTGTGACCATTCTAACCATCCTTCGTCTGTGCCTTTCCTGTATTTTTCTCGGCCTCCCACATCTTTCCTTCACAAGGACTGTTCCTGTAGCCTTCCATTTCCGCACTACATTTCTGACTGTGGAGACAGACAGTCCAAACCTTCCAGATAACTTCTTGTACCCTTCTCCTAATTCATAATAATGAATTATCTTAGTTTTTAGGTCAGTGGAGAGTTGTTTAGAGGCCCCCATGTTGCCACTCTCTCAGAAAGAACCCAGGACAAGCACAACCAGCCCTGACCCCTGTTAAAAAGCCTTTTCCATGATTGGTTCCACCTGTATTTGTAATTGATGGTCTAAAGAGCTAAGCAAAGCAATTTTGTGCTGCAACCTGTCAGTAATAAATCCCTACGGGTCTTGAAATGAATGTGATTAAAAGGGTGCCCAAAAATTTGCACATCACATTTTTTACATTTTATTTTATAACAATAAGACTATGTTATTCTACTTCACGAATTTTGGTCTGGAAAACACTCAAACGTCTATATCTCTGTAGGACAACAAATGTTGTTGCTGTGATGTTCTCTTATGAAGTTAGAGCAAATTATCATGAAATCTCAGAGGGGTGCCCAAACTTTTGCATACCACTGTAATTATGCAAATAAACACAAACCAAAAGCCACGCCCCCTCAGAGAAGATTTTGGAAACAGAGGCTTCAGATCAACATGAAAAATTATTTTTAAGACATTTAAGTTGGAGGATTTTGGTTTAAATCTTAATAATAATAATTACAACACTACTGGGAACATTTTTTAATAGGAAAAATTGTAATGAGGTACTTTAAAACTTTACTTTTCCAGGGTAAAAAAAAAGCTTCAATTAAATGCTGCACAATAGAACAGAAGCTGAACTCCACCGATTATTAACTTCATTCCTTTCTTCCTTTTTTTCTTGGTGCATATAAATTTAAACAAGCCAGAGAGAAATCTAAAGAGAAACCTGTTGGGGAGTGTTTTAACCTTACAAAGTAGCTTTTTTAGGGCTGAAACTCAAACATGCAAACCTAACGAGACCTATGGTTACCATGGAAACACCTGCATGCCATCCCTATGAAGACAGGCAAGAGGTAACAGTCCAGCAGTGTGACGGATGGACAACTCTGATCAGTTAATGACACAGGTTCGGGTCCACCGAGCTCTGATAACTCTGCTGTCAGACAATGATCGACCAAGAGGCTTCACACTCCCTTCATGGATGTTGCTCGGTGCTGTTGGGTTTTTTACCCTGCAGCATTACTGGGTAACCCATGATTAGACTTTGCATAAGTAAACCTGTGTTTGCCATAAAGGATCTTAGTGAGTCTCAATGTGTAAATGTTGACAGATTGCAATTCTGGGACCAAACTCAACCTGGATTGCATCCAAACGCTTCCCTTTGAATGAGAGTGAAGCCCGCCAGAATTTCAGTCAGAAGTCCTGCCTGTGGTCTAAATCTAACTCTCACCCCTCTGAACACTTAAAGGGCCAATATCATGCAAAATCCACTTGTTTTAACTTTTAAGTGAAATATAAGGTTAAATCCTCACAAGCATCTTACTTCCAGGTAGGAAAAGGAGCTTGCAAAGTGAATTCATATTTCATTAGAAAATTGTTCTGTGGTGTGCCAAAGGAAATATATTATCATATATATGGATATAGTTTACTCTGAAAGGTTTAGAACAGCATGGTATAAGCCCTCTAAAGCAGCGGATTATTTTATTTTATTTTATTTTATTTTATTTTATTTTATTTTATTTTATTTTATTTTATTTTATTTTATTTTATTTTATTTTATTTTATTTTATTTTATTATTTTATTTATAAGCAGAAAGTCTGTCATAAAAATATAAACAATAGCTTATTGCTAAAGTAAACTAAACAGACTAAACTAACCTGGTTATCCTTGGAAAAACTCAAAAAAAAAACTGATTCCAGGTAAAAAGAAGAAACCTCCAGGATGTCCACATGAGGGAGAGATCCTGGACGGACAGACGATTTACCAGAATTGTTTAAAAAAAAAAAGTTTCTCTAACTCTACAACTACATGTTTGAATGGCGTCCATCCAGACTAGAGCAGGGGGAAAGCGAGGTCCAAAGCCACGGCGAGCCAGAGGCGTGGTCCACGGCCAAGAACAGGAGCACAGACATTCCAGCTAGAATCTCTCCCACTGCCCCAGTTCGTGGGACAGTTGGGGGCCAGCGCTCCAGGAAGAGCTGCGTGCTTTCGCTGTAGGAGTGGATTGGGGGTGTTAACATCTATAAAATGCTTAACACTTTTTTCAGAACTCATCGTTCCCTCCGCCCATTCCTCTTGTACGGTGACAGACCGGAAGTGCTGGTCGCCAGCCACGGTGGTCGCAGGACACACCAGGTCCACACCAGACATGTGGGGCTTATTGACCCACTAAGCCCTCTCGGTGGCGAGGTGGACCTGGCGATGCCTGCTATCCCTGGGACTGGGAACCAGGACAAGCAGAAAAGCTCCGTAGCGAAGGCGCTTCAGGGAGAGAGCAACCGTGAGAGAGTAATGAAAATAAAGAAAATTTAGTGTGGAGTGTTGACTTTTTTACATGAATTACAGAGGTATATCTGTTTAAGAAAGTGGTAAAATGCCAAATTTTTGCTAGATATTATTCACAATCTAAGTTCAAAGGGGCTGATAAGAAAACTCTGATGACCCAGCATTCTAGCAGCACTTAAACGCATCATTTACACACAAATATTGAAGATGTGAAGCTTCACTTCTGATTTGTGTGTAAATGCAGTTTTGTGTGTGTATCAGGAGATTGGTGCATACTTTTTAAAGACTAGTCCATGTAATTCGTTTTCAGCTGCTGTAATTTAAAGTTGTGCAAGTGTAAATTATTTGTTTTATTTTGAAATTTTCAGACATATGAATACATGTGCTCACAGTTACAAACAACATGTAGGAGTTATAGATAAAGTATTATGCACACGCAAATCGGATGAGTCGGATGGCCACTTAAGCCTCGTACAGGCCGGTCCTTGAAAACATTGTCTGACATTAAACTGCTCTGTGGCCAGAATAGAATAGAATAGAAAACAGATTTAAAAAGCAATCTCCTTTTCTCGGTACAGAAAGCAATAACAATAAAATAACATGAAACAAAGTGCTAGTTTAAAATGACCCGGATCAGTTTAAACACAGATTATATTCGTCTTTATCCCAAAAAATATTCTGCATCATGATAAATGAAGGTGTATTTCCAATGGAATATGGAAACAAGCTGCATGTTTCTGTACCAGGTGACAGAGTAACCTCACCACTCCACCTGTGGACTGTAAACACAACTACCGTATTTTCCAGTGTATAAGTCGCGAGAGCAGCTCTGGAGTCGGACTTTTGGGAGGAAAAACCTGACGTTTCAGAACAAATCAACCAGTGTAGTTAAAATAAAAAAATAAATAAAAACATCAATACTAATCTTTTGATGTGTATAGGAAAATATCAAACTTTGAGAGGAAAACAATCAGATTCTCCTCCATGTTTGTTTTGGACAACACTTCTTCTGCCACTGTCAGTAGCAAATACTTGTACTCGGATGCAGCGCCCTCTAGCGGTTGTTAGAGGAAACAACTGCGAAAGCACAACCGATGTTTACTGGGAAATATATGAGCCTGTTTATATCTTAAGAAAAACAAAACACAAGCAAGTTGATCGCTTATCCTCCAGAAAATACGGTAGATGGTTTAGAACACCCACTTTTTGTTTTTAAGTATCTCCACACATAATTTAAGTTGGAAAAATAAATATTTTGAGACATTTTAAACATTGTGTTGATCTGCAAAACTCTATCAGCTGAGGCGTGCTACAGTCTCAAACACATGTTGCAGCAGTTCTAGACTGAAGGACATTCCAAACACATTGCTAAAGGGCATCATAAGACCTGCTTTATCAATTCTTTTTTTTGCAGCCATCCACCCACACAGCTGTCACTATCTCTTGTATCATTACTATCTGACTTCTGCACATTAATGTGACTGATCCGGATGCAGAGGTAGATAATGTCTGACCTTCACTCGGCGTCAGACAGGATGTCCCGAAGGAGCGTCGCAGCACCGATCAGGCAGATGGCAGAGGGTGGATCTCTCTCATCCTGTAACCTGAAGAATTTCTCCACGGAAATCATGAAATGAGTAAGAAATAAAACAAGTGTTTCTTCGTGAGCTTTAAAGTTAGAACTAATGAGAAGAAGGAAGACCTTCTCCTTTGTGTACCTGTAAAACAGGGCACTATTTTATCCCCTCCCTGCCTGTAAGGCCAAGTTGGCCCCATATGGTTTAAAAGTTGGCAAAAATGTGGGCCCCAAATGGGTTTAGCAATAGTTTCTGTGATGCCCCCACCTGTGTTTGTCCACTGGCATGCTAGCAAACTCTGCTGTAGTGAGCTCTTCTAAAACATGCTAGTGATCTCCGCTGTAACATGCTATCAAGCTCTGCTATAACGAGCTAGCGAGCTCCTCTACAGCAAGCTATGCTGTAGTGGGCTAGTGAGCTCCGCTGTAGCATGCTAGCAAGGTCCTCTGTATTGAGGCAGCAAGCTCCGCTGTAATAAGCTAGCAACTTCATATGTATTGAGCTAGCAATCTCCACTGTTGTATGCTAGAGTGGTTTGCTGTATTGAGTTAGCAAGCTCCACTGTAGTATGCTAGCAAGCCAGATAGTGAGCTCTGCTTAATTGAGCTAGTGAGCTCTGCTGTAGCGAGCTAGTGCCCTCCTCTGTAATGAGCTATCAAGCTTCCCTGTGGCATGCTAGCGAGTTCCTCTGTAGCCACCTAGCGGGCTCTGCTTTATTGAGTTAGCAAGCTCCAATGTAGCATGCTAGCGAGTTCCTCTGTAGCAAGCTAGCATGCTCAGCCAATTAAGCTAGCAAGTTCCACTGTGGTGAGATAGCAAGCTCCGCTGTCCACCAGATGACTATATAGCGAGCTAACCCACTGAGTCCCTACTTAAGATGATGTGGGCAAACATGGGTGGGGCCACTAAAGCAAATGTGGACAAACCCATTTGGGGCCACAGTTTCTGCTCAGTTTTAAACCATATGGGCCCCACTTGGCTTTGCTGGCTGGGTTCTGTCAAGAGATTTGTTCCTTTTAAATTAAAAAGTTAATTTCCTATTTTCTTTTTCTTTTTTTTTTTTTTTTTTTTCAAATGATAGCAATGGAGTTTAGTTTTAGCTAAAGCTGGGAAAAAAAAGTTTTTTTTAGAGAGAAAGCTCTCCATACAAGAAAGATTTCATGATTACATGACAAAATATATATGAAAAAAATAACTCAAAGGCTTAAATATTTGATCCAAAATAATGAAATAAAACGCTTGTCTAATCTGCTGTCACATTTTGTGCTAAAGCCCAGAGGAGGACTCAACATCAAAGACACAGAAGAACTGATAAAACCACAGTTCTGCCTTATGAAAATGTAGCATAAATGTGTTGAAAAGTCATTTTGACTCTGTAGCAGTCGGCCTTTACAGACTGGTGCGCTGTTGATATCCGCTGACACTGACACATCCTTCACACCTTCGTGATGGTGTGACGGGGAAATGACAGCTAAAGTGTCAAAAAATGGACAAGCCTTGTACCAATCAGAGTGAGTCAGTAGTTCAAGGCCAGTGTCATGCCGTCACAAAACCACAAGCCAAGAAAAATCCCATCTGCAATTACACCTGATACAGAGAAAACTTTTTGTAAAAAACAATAATTCCTTTCATTAGAAAAAAAAATCATTATTTCAGATGTAAACAATGCAATTATTTCTGGAATAATCACACATTTGCCATCCAGATTGGACATAACTTATCTTAAAGAGATTGTCATCATAAAAGTAGATAAAGATCTATAGACATTTCTAGTGGTTGCATTAACATTTTCCTTTTGAAATGGCAACATTTTATTTGTGCGGTCAAATATTTTATACGCCTACAACATTTTTTAATATTATTTGTATCCTTCTAAAGATATGATATATTTTATTTTTATTCATCGTGGATATATAGCATTAAAATAAGACTGATAACAGCTAAATTGTACATTTTGTGGCATTTTTTTTTGTGTATACACAGTAATTTCTGGAAACAAAATAAAAAAGAAAAAATGTTTTGCAAATGCACAAAAAGACAACCATGTGTGCAAGTATAAATTATTTAACTGTCTTTCAAAATCTTAAATTTTCTGTTTATCTATAAGGTAAATGACTTACTTTACATGTTGTTAATTCATGTATGTTTTCATTTTAATATAAGTGTCACCAGTCTGCAAGCATTTTTTATTTGATGTTTCATCAAGGAAATGCCATTAATTAGTGCTTCCTTCGTATTATTTCTATGTGTAGGATCAACAGTTGGCCGAACTTTATAAAACTAAAACTTTTGTTTGCTTCTTTATTTGCACACATATTAAATTTACACCTTATTTTCTTGCAATAAATACAACAAATCCAGAAAAGTTCACCTCCACTGTTCAGTACCAGGTATTTATCTATGAGACACACTGGTTGAAGTTTTGAATAACAATCTTTTATAGGTCAGTAAATTTGATCGTTCAAAAATATCAATTATAAATCCAAACAACCACAAATTACGGTATGAATCGAGTTTTTGTTAAAACAAATTGCTACACCCGTACTGTCATTTGTAATACAAACTTTTCTTAATATGTGTGGCTTAAATTACTAGAGAAAAATACCTAAATATTAGTGTTTATAGCTAGTTTAGAGATTAAATGTTCTCTTAAAAGGACAGGATATCACAACTTATTTTAAGTAAGACCAATTCTATTAGATCAAAGGAAATATTTTCAGTTATAACAGGAGAAAAACATCACGGTTGCACATTTATTTTGAGGAAGACATTGCTTACGGTTTAGGGATTCATCTTAGAATTTTGTATTCTTTACAGAATTTTTTGACAACCTTAACTGTAGCAGCTGTAAAAATATATATTTTTTTATATTTTTGAAAATAATTACATTATTTTTTGTATTTTATTTTATTGGTTTAATTATTTTTCTATATTTTATATATTTTTTTGTTTCATTTTTTTTAAAGCGACCCCATACAGTGAGGAGTTTTGATGCAGAGAAAAGACCCATGCAAGCTTCTGATTGTAAGCGTGTTCCTGTCATCTGGTTTCATCAGGTTGTTACTGCAATGTTTCCAAATGCTTATACTAATGAGCTTTCCATGATGAAATGCAGCTGCTGGAGCTTGTAGGAGAACAGCTGAATAGCGTCCGATAGGGAGTGACACCTTTAATCAAAGATGTTGCTTATTTTCTTCATGCTAAAACAATAAAACCAGCAGCTGGTCTGAATTCTTTGTTTCCACAGCCTTTAAAAAGCAGAAAAAACACACAAAGCTATATATAGTGTGGGTGATTATGCGATTGGAAGCAGCCCACACTATCTGTGCTCATCTTATTGCAGAATGATGGCATCATACACCACCAAAGGAGACACCACAGGTATTTAAGTCTTCCACTGCTGGTTTTTTTCCCCTCTTCCCTGTATTTCTTTTATCTCCTCACCTCCACTCCTCATCTGTATTCATCTTTCCTGACTGATCTCCTGCATTTCACTCCTCATCACCCGCTTTTTTCATCTTTTGTCAAATGATCTCTGAGACCGATTTGATCCCCACTCAAACCACCCCCCCTCCCTCTGTTGATGTGTCAGCCTCGTCCTTTTTCTTGATTGTCTGCCACGTTTTTCAATCTAACTCACATTCCAAATCTCACACGGCTTGGTTTTCATCACTTTGTCTTTTTCTTTTGCTGCTGTTTCTCATCACCTTTCAGGACTTTTTCTTCCCGTCTGACCTTTATGTTCAGTCTCTGCTTAAATGTCTTAATCTCTACATCGGTCCTGAATCTTTTACACCAGATCTTAAGTTTTCTTTTTCTACTTTTCCCCTATTATTCATACATTTATTTCTTTTTAATTGGTAAAAATAAAAGTTATAATGAGAAGTATAACAATATATAACTACATGTGATGTTCAAAAGTGTCTCTGGATGACAACTTATCGACTCCAAACCATTTTTTTTTCAGTCTAAACGTAAATTTATACAAACACTAATTTGACGCAATTACAAGAAATAAACGAACACTGAAAACAATAGATTATGGTTAAAAGAAGAAAATACATGTCAATACATCTTGTTAAGTCCTTGTAAAGTATTTTCGTCTTTGAATTAATTTTTAATCAGGTTTTCACAAGACTGTAAAACTTCACAAATATTATTGATGTACAGAATAAACAATAGTGGCCCCAGAATAGAACCTTGAGGAACGCCTAACTTTATTTGCATTAATTAATTAATTAATTTTTATTTCCCTTTTTTTGGCATTAATTTTGATTTTACCTGGTTTTATTTCAACGTACGATTCTGTGTTACGCAGATAACTACTTAGCCAGGATCGGACCATTATCATCATCAGTGAAAGTAAAAATATGGACTTCCCTGTCACTGAACTGTACCACACATACTGATCTAGATTACAGCAGTGTTGGACTTAACAGAATGAACCACTTTAACTATCAAAAACCTGTCTTTTTCATGCAATAGTGAACTATTTTGCGATTTTTTTTAATTAGTGCAACTCAAAACCTTGGTAACAAATTATTGTAAGATCCCTTATTAAGCTTTATTAACACATTAACAAACATTTTTAATGTGTTTAAAGGGTGTTAGTGAGACATTTACTGGCACAATAAGCCAGATTTTATTAACATGTAAAATGAGCCTACTGTCTACAAAGGCCATATTAACAAACTGTTTACAAGCTTAACAAATGTATTAAATAATCTTTGTAAAAATTATGTTGAGCGTTTTGCAGCACCTTATCTATTGTGTTACCAAAACTTTTTAAACAAATATTTTCTTTCTATACATTTGTTATGCTGTTTATCTAAAAAAAGAGAAACTATAATGACATTTTGACAACATTTTCTTGTCAGAATAAGTTTATTTTTACTCTAATTAAGACTGTTTACTCAGATTATCATGTAATTGGACGTGAACTCAATCCTTCAAAATAGGTTTAAACTGACTGTGGTTTCTTCCCACCTCTCTATCCTAATTACAGTTACATGTGTTGTTTGTCTTGTGTGTCTGGCCCAGTAATGGAACGCTGACCCGTCAAAGGGCGAATCCCGCCTCCGCAGACATCGATCTGATGCTGGAAAATGCACTAAATCAGGGGAAAAAGTCAAAACAAGCCCATTCCTTCAAAGAAGGTAGAACTTATGCTCAATTTAATTTGCAGCATTTGTCTCCTTTAAAAATGCAATAACTTAAACTTTAGTGTTGATGTTTTTGTGTTATAAACATGAGTAAACCATGTTCCCAGGTTTCCCTGTAAAGTTGAGGTTTTAAAACTGCAGATTGGACAGAAGACAATCGCAGGAGTTTAGTTCAGCAGAACCATCTTGCTCTGATACATTCTTCTTAACATCTTCTTTCTAATCGTAATTAAAGATTCTTTCTCTTCATCACAAGTTACTCAAGTCATAAACTGACCAATCAGATGCCTCAGTAAACGTATGTGGCCACGCCTCCAACGTTTGATTGATCTCCTGAGGTGCTTTCAGTAGAAGAGGTGTGGACTTTGAACAAGCTCACTCACGATTAGTGACAGTAGCTTCTCTACAAACGGGACTCAGATCGACTCGGACCAATCACTGTCGTCTGGTTTCAAAATGGCGGCGACTGTATCAGGAAGCCACAGTGGCCAGATTTTGCAAGGGCCAGAGGTAAGGCATTTTTAATGGTTGATTTCAACATCTTGTTTTATCCAGTGATTAATATATGTCTATGCTGCTTACCAAAAATTCCACCCTCAACTCAGAGGTGAATTTCTGATGATCTACTGCCGCCCTGCAGAAACTTTGTCCTAGAAAACCACACAGATTTACAATTATCATAATTAAAAGACCTCTAGGAAACTTTAAAGAAATGCAGAATAACTCTAATGTTCCATTTTAGTTTAGTGTATTTCTTTGGCTTACTTAGAAACTTGTTGAAAACTTTCATCGGTAACGTTTTTATTGAGGGTGAATGTTCTTCCACGACCTTGCCGGTTTGTTATTCACTCCCTCCCTTTCCTTCTCTTTAATGTTGACACAATTTCTTTTCCTCTTATCTACCATTTTCTTTTTTGTTTCCCTCTTATTGTCTCCTACCATTAACTCACCGCTGTCTCCCGCCTTCTTTCTCCTTTTTTTTTCCACACTCTCCTTCCTCTTTTTTTCCCCGTGTCCTCTTTTCTTCCCTCTCATTGATATTTCCCTCTCATTCCTTGTCTTTTTTCCTTCTACCACCACTCACTCTCCTTGTCCCCCAACTCCATCGTCTCTCAAATAAACCTCCTTTTAACAGAACACCCTCATTCATATTCCACCTGTGTCAGTCTCCTTGGAGTTGTCTGAGGGAATCAAATCCACCTGCAAATTCATCTTTTTTATTCTTTTTATTCCCCCTCTGATTCAAGGTCTTTTTCATTACTCAATTTTTCTCCTCATCCCTACTGTGCATTGTGAGTTAATGTGTCAGTCAGTGGGAAAAAAAATAAATAAATAACACAGGCGCAGCATTTGAAATAGATACTCTTTTAAAGCGTAAATAACAGAAGTGCATTTATCATCAGTGCAATAACTGGAATTCAATAGCAATGAAATTATATGTCAATGGAATCAGGCTTTAGGCAGAAGCACAAACTGACCTAGAAACAAGATAAGGTTGGATGTTTAAAAAGAATGATCATTTCTCATCTCTTCTCTTCGCACAGTGAAAAAAGTAAACTATTGCTGTCAATGGTTTAATGTGTTATTCCTCATAACAACAGCCAAGAAATATTCATTTTCTCTTTTAAATTTTACGAGTCACGCCATGTTTCTATACTGTTTTTTTTTTTTTTTAACTTTGTTTCAATGTAAATAATAGCATTGGCAATAATGTAATACTTTATACCATACGCTTTATATTTACATTGAGTAAATGCAAAAATAATAGGTGCAACAAATTAAGTTAAGTCAGTGAAGGACATACATTCTTTTTTTTTTTTTATCTTGAATGTTAATTTTTCCACTGTAAAATATTATCTGCAAAAAGACCCTGGATCCTCATAAAAAGATAATGATATAATAAAAACTTTTAAGCCTTTTTTTTAGACACTGAGGGACAAGGAAAAATTTAAAAAAGACAATTTAGGGACTTTGTGGCTTTAGTTGGTTGTTTCAAAGTCTAAAAAGTATGTTTTTTTTGTAATTTCAGACTAAATTGAAACAACTCCATCAACTTCAATGAAAAAAAAATACATTTTTCACTCTAACTGCGTTCCAAAGAAGGAATCTTTCAATTTGATTTATTTGTTCCTTTCATTACGAGAGATTATAACATTAACATATATTAACACAGCATAAGTCCACATATCTTCATGACATATCTTCTTATTTCATTTCTGCTCCTATATGACATCCTGAAAAGAAACAATCCTAGATGACTTTTAGCACCTGTCCCCACACACATCACATATTCCTCAAGTTTTGTCTTTACAAATATATTTTTAAATAACATTTTATCCGTTCAACTACAACAATTTCCTGTTGAGTGTTCCAAACTTTTACCCCAACAAAAGAAAAACATGTCTGCTTTAAAGCAGTGCGAGCAGCTTGAAACTTCATATTTCTTCCCATGATTTTAATCTTCTGAGGTGAAAACAAATCATTTCTGCAGACTCTCTGGCATCTCTCTTTTTTTAACTTTAAGCATCTCTCATAAAGTTTGCTGGTTTACTAAATCCTCAAACTTAAGCAATCTTGACTCCACAAATAAAGCATTTGTTTGTTCTCTGTATCCAACTTTATGAATTGTTTAAATGTTGAGAAAGTTCAGATTGTTATATTTTATGTCTTGCAAGAAAAATTACCTTAACAAGAAAGCTTTTCAATACCAAAATAATCTTTGAAAAAAAATGTTTTAGTGATTTTTTTCGTAATCCTTCCGCTCTCCTTGGCTTATTTACATTAAAAGTGGGGTCATCTGGACCCCACAAGACACTTTTATTTTTTTTATCTTTGATTTTTGAGTTTTACTAATATCCATGACAGACATAAAATCCTGTCCACATTTGTCATGGAAGGAATCAAACATCAATATATGGTTGGAGTCATCTGGACCCCAAAGAAGAAAATTCTTGGTCTGATATTTTTTTGATTAGAATTTGTTTTTATATAATTTAAAGAAATCTGGCAATGGTTTTAGAATTATTGACTTATTTTTAAGGGTTCTTGCTTTTGCTGGTTGCTTCAGCTGAAGCACCGATCATATAAAGTTTAGAAATTCATTATTTATTTACCTCAGAGACAGCCAAAACTCAATTTTAACACCAGTAACTTAAAAAAAGCTTCTCTTCAAGATGCAACATGGAAGCTAACTTTTTAAAATACATAAATATCTAAGATTTAAGTCTTCATTTTACTTTTGAAATAATCAAAAATGGTAAATAATCTTCCATTAGGTCAGGAACACGCCACTATGAGTGACACAACATCTGTGTTTTAAGTGGGCCGGTACTCACCGGTACTCAATACCAGCTCTTTAGAGTACCGCCACTTCTCCACTCCATAAGTAGGACCAGTACTCAGTACTGCCACAAATAAACACTTGACTTAAAAAACTTTAATTGTGATTGTTTAATAAAAGGAAGCCATGATTAAAGTAACAATCAAGATAATTCTATGCATAGAAAAAATGCCTTTACATTCCATATTCTCTTAATTTTATGTTTCGACTTCCATAAAAGAGACTACTGCCACTTCCTGTTGTCCACTTAAAGAACTGATCAAATGTAATGTATACACAGTTACTATAAATCTAGCAAGAAAATATCAAATTGTTTTTTGTTCAGCTGAATCACTACATAAAAAAAAGTTAAAAAATGCTCTTGACCGCAGAAAAAAAAAATGATGGTACTCTAAACCTAATATTTTGTTGTTCAACCTTTTGAGGCAATCACTGCAATCAACCAATTCCTGTAACAGTCAATCAGACTTGTGCTCCTCTCAACAGGTATTTCGGTGCACTCCTCTCCAGCAAATTGTTTCAATTGTCTTCAGTTTGAAGGGCATGTCACAAAAACAGCACAGTGACTATTTTAAATAGACGTGCTGACTGATTCCAGGTTTGCGACGGTCTGTAAAAACACAGCCGTGAACTTCAACGATAAAGCAGTTTATCAGCGTTTTCAGAATCTCTTGCATCCTGAAGCTTGGTTTTCTGTTAAATTTTCATGAAAAACTTGTCAAAGAAAACACAAAACTTCTTTTTTTTGACTGAAAAGCAGTCGGCGCAGAGTTGAAAAACGTCAGTTTTGAGTCTTTGTTGCAGTGCTAGACATCTCATCACTTGTGAGAGTTAATTTACAGGAAGAGGAAAGTGAAGAGTGGAGGTTCAGCTGGTGGAGGAAAGCTGCAGAGACTTCAAAGGCACTTCAACAGCAAGGCTAAAAGGACAGTTGGAGAGAGGAGCAGTGAACACCGGTGGGCAGAGAAGGATCTGGGCAGCGCTGCTGGGAGGGGGAAAAAAAAAAAAGTGGTTGAATAGTTTTTTCCCACCTGCAGGTCAGTGCAGTTTAGTCTGTCACCTCCAAGGCAGAGGGTGAGGGGCTGAAGTCAGCATGGGATTTCTACATGTGCTCTGACAACCTTTTAATGTGAACGTTTGCTCAACTGGTTATATGAAACTGACTAAATGTGCACATGCCAAACCCCCCCAGATGCTGCAGCTGCAGCGGCCCACTGCTCGTGCATGAGCAGGCTGTTAGACTGTAAAAGGAGATTCTAGTGAGAGTACATCAACGGTATGTTACATCTGCCTCGAGTCGAGGGGAAAAATACAAAAGGTGAGCATAACATGAAAACTGGACACCAGTAAGAATGAAAGGAATACCGTTTATTCAATAAAAGGAAATCATTTGTTACAAAATGAAAGAACAAAAGGAAATAATTAGTGTGCTGGTTCAAGCAAAAAGACAAATGAAATGGATTAGAACTTTGGCCAAACATAAAAAAAAGTCATAGAGACTCTGCTAAATCTGAATGAATGGATGAATGAATGAATGAATGAATGAATGAATGAATAATGAATGAAATGGTTTATTTCAAGCAATTGGGTCATAACACATGAAATAACATCACTTAATGAATCACAAGTAGATCGCTTGAAAGGGAGTGGAAGGAAGCGAACTTATATAATCGAACCCCGACTCGACCATACCATTTTCTCTACATGAATTATCAATATCCGGTTCAGGACTTAATATCAAATATTAATAGATTCAGGTTATTAAGGATCATTAATGTCATTGATACAATCAAATTTCAAAGTATCCACGACAATTCATTTATATTAATCAGTAACAATAATCTAATATTCTTATTGAAAATAAGACAATTTGTGCAGATTGTATTCAAAGAATTATAATAATACGAAAAGTAATAAGTAAATAATCTTCATTTGCTAATTCAGAAAAATATAAATATTCTCATTACAAAAGACAATTAGTGCAGATTGTATTTATCAAATAACAATTAAAAAATCAAAATATTTCAATAAAAAAAATACAATTTGTGCAGATTGTGTTCATCAAAGAATGATTAAAATGATACAGAAAAAATAAGTTGAAAAAAATAGATCATGAATTTGAGCAGAATCAGTGCTACATCACAGTTTAGAAGAAGTTTAAGGCCACATAAACCATCTTCGTTGTTATGACTGAGAGACTGTGAAGGTCTCATTTTGAGGGAATTGTGCTTGAGTTCTGCAGCTCAGAATCGGGTCAGAGTTCACATCCATCGGTTTTTTTAGTTCACATTTCACATTTTGCTTGAATTAAAAGATTCAAACATGCGTAATCCCACAGTTCTCAAACTCTTTCATGGATTTTATTTCCTAAGATTCTGGAGTTCAGGATCCACGTCGAATGGATCTGTTTCTTTTCCTGTAGAATTCTCGCGTGCTTCGCCAGATCAGCATGATATTTGGATAAATGGTCGTTCAGAAAGACAGTTGTACCTTTTAGGTGTTTGCGTTGTTTCATCAGAGCTATCTTGTGCTTTCGATTCACAAACCCGATCAGGATCACTGGTTTATCTGTATTCCTTCTCCGAGGAAGCGGATGACAGACCTCAACAGTATTTAGGTCCAAGAAAATCCCTTTAAACTCAAGAAATCCTCTAACTTGATTCTCTATGGACACGTTTGCATCCATCACAGCTCTGCTAGCATCCATGCTAGCGCTGGTAGCTCCAGGCCGCGTCCTAGGTTGTAGTTGAAGTCCCGAGAGAATCTCATTATTCATCCGTGCTTGTTGATCCATGTCATGCATCCTTTTATCCATGAGATCTTGGCGATTATCTCGTTGTTCGTTACGTGCCTTTTCTTGTTGGAAACGGTGATAGCTTAGTTTCAAGCTGCAGCAGAGCTGTCACTTTTCTTTGGTGCCATGTTCAACTCTCCTCGTTGCGGTAGCTGTCTGCAGCAGCTCGCTTGTGGGAAACTTTAAAAGACTTAAAAAGCCGAAGAGTTGAGGAGAGCTGGAGACACACGTCTCTCGTCGTGACCCAGAACCAGAAGTTGGTTCTAAAATTTAACTATTCAAAAGAAAAAAAAACAAGGTCCAACACTAAACTAAAATAACAAAACCCAGTAGTACAAGACTGCTGAGGACAAAGAGATTAAAAACGAATGAAATAAAAACTACACAACACCAACTAAACACGCAAAAAGCTCCACGGCCTCCTGCTCTGCCCCCTGTCTACCTGAGCGAGGTCTCCTCCGTCTTAAAGGACCAGCAGGTGCCAATTAAGGAATATTGGCCACACCTTCCAGGTGAGCAGAATTACAGAGGATGGAAAAGGGCGCAGCAGCAGGATATAACAGATATAAAAATAGATACAATTTAAAATTATTTAAAGAAATAAAAGAGCCAGGGGTTCGTTTTCAGTGCAGCTGGTGAATTTAAAACCAACCCAAAGGCATGAGGTGTTGCAGTACCGGAAATAACCACTAGATGTAGATTTCAGAAGGGTGTAAGTTACCCATTGACTCCATTGTGTAGAGTCTGGCTAATAAAGTAAATGCACTTAGAGCCTGGTGATGAACATTTTGTTGTTTGTTTGTTGCTTTATTTTGTGACTTCTGTGGTGGAAGGCAATATGTTTTGAATATAATAAAAAGAAGTCTGCAAGAATTTAACCATTTAAATAAATTTGTGTTCAGCTGATAACGTTGTAGCTCCATTCAAAACAAGCTAAATCTTCCCTTAACCCTTTAACACCTGAGGCGTCGCCGGTGACGCTTAAACACAAAATTTTCTCCTTCAGAATCTGCTGGAATTACACTGATCGTGTTAACAGTTGAAAAGTTACAGTTAATCAAAGAACATAAACACTACTCTGGTGTTACAAGGTTTAAGATCCACTCTGATGAAAAGCATGTTTTCTGAGTTTTCTTTGTTCAAATTGTTGTGAATCAGGAGCAAAAAAAAAAAAATGCATTTTGAAAAAGAGCTTCTTTGTCAAATAGAAAATACAATGAGTGTGCCAGAAGCTCCCGTCTTTATTTTATTCTGATACATCCACCTGTAAACAAATCGATCCATGAAAGTCTTTGTTTTCCTCATCTGAGTTGGCATCTGGCTCAAAACTGTACGGATCCGGCCCCCGGGCCTTGACTTTGACATGCTTCCTAGAAAGCTACTTTTTTTTTTTCTAAGATTTTAGCTAAAAACTGGCTATTCAAATTGAAAAAGCCATTAAGAACACTGCAAAAGATGATTGGAATTAACATGTATACAAATCAAAGGGAATATAGCCAAATATTGGCCAATTATTTGCTTATGATCTAGCCTGAGCCATTGTGTTTTGTAACTTCTATTCCGTTCTATGAAAGACTTGTTTTATAATTTCTACCTCAATTTTAATCTACCTTTGGATCATGAGAACCTGGGAAAATATTGCATTTCTGGTAAAATAATTTCTATAATTATTTCTATAATAATGTGGGATAGCACATTTGACTGAGTTGTTTAAAACTATTAAAAAATTAAATAAAAAAAAAAGAAAACTATTTCTCCTCTTTCTGATTTTAAAACCTGCTTTCAGTGTCTCCAACTGGTTGAAATTTCAGGGAAATATACTAGTGAAGTATGATAATTTGCACCAAAAAGAAAAAGGAACACAATGCCAGGTTGAAACAGATGTTTAATGCCTTCGAGTTCAGAAATGTTTCTGACTGTAACCTGCACTCCTTCTCTCAAATAGTGATTTTTTTTAGGGGGGTGAGTGCAGAACACGACAGAGAACAGTAGGTTTTTCCTTTTATCTTGTTCCTTTAGGTAGAAGTTTGTAAATGTGACCTGAATTTGCTCATCATTTGTGTGTAAATTTAGCCGGCTGAGCGCGGACGGCGGTCCATCATTCCTCCTCCTTCGCTCTGTCTTTCTGACAGGCCAGCGAGTCTCCTGGTGAGAGCTGACCTTTCTGTTGAAGGGGAGACGGAGTGAGAGGCAGCAAGTGAAGCGAGAGGAGGAGGAGGAGGGATGCGTGTCAATGAGTGAATGATAATTCAGCGGGATCGCAAGATAATTGTGTGTCGTACAAAGATGTTTAGACGGATCGCGGCGCGGATGATAAATGTTTGTCTGTTTTGGAAGATATGTGTGACTGTGGAAGTGATTGCTAATGTGTTTGTGTATCGCCCTGTGTGAGAAAAAGGGGGGGGGCTTATTTGTGTATCGTTTGCTTATGGTGGTGTGTGTAGAAATGATGGTAAATAGAGATATTTAGAGCATTTGTCTTCATGTGGTAACCATGACTACATCACAGTGGGAGAGGCTGTCTGTCTCAATGCATTATGACATCAATATTTAACTCTAAAAAAAAAAGCCTACTATACATGGCAAAAACACTATCGTTAAAACAGCTGGTAAATACACACTGGCTGCTTGGAAACACAATCAATCCGTGCGTTTACATGTAAATACACATGATTGCAAGCTGCAGGTGTGTGGCTCTTCAGACTGAAACACACTCTCACACTCTGTCAGATGCACATGCACTCAAGTGGAGTCGAAAGAAAAACCTGTTAAGAGTCTCAAAGGGAAACATGTTAGACACTGAGCGCCTTACATGGCAGCAATGTGTGAAATTTTGCAGCAGTCTTACCCAAATATCGTTTTTTTTTTCCCACGTTGGGAAATTGGAATTTAAAATTCCCCATGGAGGAAACGGCTTATTTAGGATTAAAATATGGTGAGATTCAAAATTTACGCTAAACTTGTGTTTAATAGCTTGATTTAACTTTTTTTTTAACTCCAAAACAAGACTGGATTTGCAATAAAACAAGTACACTGATGCCACAACTGTCTACAAAAATGACTGAAAAGTCTTAAGCTACTGTAAATATGGACAAAACTCTGTCTGCCTTCACATAGAGCGTGCAGTGTGCAACGAGAGAGGGGAAGATTTTGGATAAGTTGTATGCTAACGTCAAGGATGGCTACAGTTCTGCCCCCCTGTAGAATATGGTGCACCTCGGCCCCCAGCTATGTGCCCCTGGTGAAGAGGCAGCCGGTGACCACCAGGTCAGTTCAGAAGTGGTCTGAGGAGACCTACCAGACACTACAGAGCTGCTTTGAGGTCACAGACTGGGATGTTCTGTGTGAACCCCATGAGGAGGATATAGATGGACTCACAGAGTGCATAACGGATTATATTAACTTCTGTGTGGACTCGCAAGAAGGACTGAGAAGTGTTAGGCAAATAACAAACCCTGGGTCACTAAGGACATTAAATGCGTGCTTAACAAAAAGAAGAAGGCCTTCAGAGATGGAAATAAGACCCCTGAGGGTCATTCAGGGTGACCTGATTTAAGGCGACTGCATGGCTGTGTGTCAGACATAGTGGTCAGTAACACTGGGGCACCTCAAGGCACTGTCCACTCTCCCTTCCTCTTTGCCCTTTATACCCCAGACCTCAGGTACCGGTCAGAGTCCTGTCACCTGCAGAAGTTTTCAGATGACTCTGCCGTAGTTGGTTGTTACAGTGGAGGGGAGGAGTCTGAGTACAGGAGTGTCATTGGTGACTTTGTCTCATGGAGTGAGCGGAACCATCTGCAGCTCAAAGTCACCAAAACTAAGGAACTGGTGGTGAACCTGAAGAAGATCAAGACTCCTGTGACCTGTTTCCATCCACGGGGTCACATTGACAGCAAACTCCTGTCAATGTGTACTCCTGTCACTGTCTCAAACTCCTTGGAGACAGTGATGGAAAGAAGGATGCTGAAGAATCTGCATAGCATCTTGGATGACTCCGCCCATCCCCTCCAGCCGCTCCTTGACCATTACAAAAACTCACGGACTGCGAGACTGCCACAGAAGATCCTTCCTTTAAACTATATAACTCTTTATTATAAAGCAGCTTCCCATATATATGTATATCTTGTACATAACAATTTCACACTGATTGGATTGTAAATAGCTTTTTCTTTGTCTTGTGTATTCCCATTATTATCTATTTTAATTTGGTGATAGAAGCTCTGCTGTAAATGCAATTTCCCCCTTAGATAAATGAATTATTCTGATTCTGAACTTACAGTCAGACAATATTTTTACTGACCAAAATTTAAGACCTGGTGGATAAATACAGCAAAAATAATTTGTAGGACACTAATTAATATAATGATATAACTGAATCCACTGTGTATTAGCTGTGGGTGTTACATGAAAAACTGCAACCTGTGAGATGTTGTGATGAAACCTCATTCTCTCATGAGAGCAGTTCAGACATGATAAATAATCTTCCAAATCTTTGTTTCAGGCTGTTTTTTGTTTTGATTTAATATAAAAAGTAATTAGACTGAAATCTCTGGTGAATATCTAAAATTTTTCATGTTTAAATTTGAATTTACAGTTAGATGACAACAGAGACATGTTCATACCATTAATAGTTTACTTCTATGCAATTTAATTTTCGTAAAAGAAATGTTGAAAAAAAGTTCAAAACGTAAAACTCTTAAAGTATTTCTGTGTAAAATTCTAATAATAAATGTTATGTTTGTTCAGTAAAGCCTAAAAATATTAAAAGTAGAATTAATGCTTTTTTTTTAAATGGACTTGAACAACAGATCAATGGTCTTTTTTATTCATATTCTCTTTTGAAACTTGACAGCTTTTGTATTCATTTTCAGTATATATACATATATATATATATACACACACCCACACACAGGGTTTTCTACTTGTTTCCACTGAAGTGCACCTGTTGTTAATTCCATTAACACCAATACAGCTGAAATTGATTAACGAGGCCCTCAGCTACTTAACCAACGAGAAAATTATCAGACAGTTTAATTCAATTCATGCCAGGATCAATAAAAAAAGTGTTCCTTTCATTGTTGTGAGCAGTATATATTGAGAGATGCTAGGCTTTTTTATATTTTTGCTTTTATTTGTGCCAAAAAAGAAAACGCAATTCACATTATTTAAAAAATAAGTTCATGAATGCAAATCCAAAAAAGGCTAAAGTAAGACTATGTGGCTTCTTCTAGGTTTTTCGGAGTAGAAAACAACCCCAAATGGCTCTTTTACTGTTAAGGTTGCCGACCCCTGCACCATGCAGTTTTAAAAAAAAACTATCCACATTGAAGTCTTGCACTCCACTGTAATGTTCAAACCTGTCAGGCCAGAACTTCAAAGAAAAAGCACTGAAAAGTGTGCAGAACAATTTGGTATTAATCTGGTCAAATTAGACACAAATACGTGACACACTCAAAAACCCACACCCCAAAGATGGTGTGAGATCACAGCAGCACCAGGAGCAGCTAATAATTTTACCAATTAAAACATTTCTATTCTTCCTGGTTAATTAGCATTGCGTATTCAGAATCATTTAAACCGTGTTAAGGTCAGGGAAAAAACAAGAAATGTTGAAAAAAACTGAAAAAGCATTTACAGTTTCTTTTTCTTCATATAGAAACTTTCAATCTTGTGTGTGTGTCTCATACAGGGCAGACGTTCATTAGTGCAAGCTGAGAGGAAGCTGTCAAAGTCCATTCTGTGCACATTCAATAAGATGCATTCAATCACTGACACGTGCTGTACTGTAAACTGTCGCATAAATAGTAAAAAATAAATAGAAATCATGAGTTCATTAACCCCATGTTCTGTGTGGAAAAGTTTTTGGTGCTAAGAAACTAAACTAATTAGTTTGTCAGATGTGATTCTGGGCATTGATGTTTGTACGTACGATGAACAGAAATCAATTAAAACTTTAATCCACCTTATTTACATGACAAAAGAAAACCAAAGCAGGGGATAACGAAGCCCAATGACCGAAATTTTAAACTAAGACTCATAGAACAATCCCACCGCTGGAGCATTGTAAGGATCGCTTATTTAGTTCTCTTTTCTTTTTTTTGAACAGCAGGATTTGTGTCCTTAGTGTTTTTGGTTGGTAACATGTTTATTATTCTCACCAGGCTTGCGTTAATCACCGCAGCTGCTTGACAGTTTGGACAAGTTGTAGGTCAGTCGTGTTTCTGCTGTGAGATTTAAAAGCTTTTTCACATACAGACACTTATTGTAGCAACACTATGGAGAAGTCTTTTTTGGATGTAGACCTGCTGAGAGAAAACACACTGGAGCTAAAAACTCTAGACAATGAAAACACATTTAACATAATCCAAAGATGTAGTGGACAAAAGTGTAAAAAAAATGACTTTTGTCAACAAAACGCACAATTTCTAAAGCAATTGTGATGGAGAGAATTAGATTAAATTTAAAAGACAGGTTTTATCAGCTCTAGGACAAGAAAAAAAAAGTTCAAATAAAATAACTATTATGGTCTAAAGCAGTTCTTATCGCCAACAATCAAAATGATGTGCCCAAAATCTTTTGCAAACCCTTACCAAAAATAAGTACGCTCAATTTTTTAAACATACTTTTTAAAAACTAACATTAATAAAGTATACTTTTAGTTTTCTTTTAAGGATCTCATTAGAGATAAATTTTACATGTTTACAAGTTCAGAAGTTCATGTTAAGTATATTTGGACCAAACATATTTAGCTTATAGAGTTTGATCAATATATACTTTAGTGTAACCACTGGTGTACAAGTATCACTTTCCTTTTTGACAATAGCTGTATCATTTTAATGTAAGCAGGGTTGCACTATCCAACATTAACTATTTTATAAAACAAGGTGGCAGAACAACAGAATCTTTTTCCTATAGCGACATCAGACAAAATGGCGACAGGGCTGAAAATATGAATTGTGACTTCCGCTCTACGGATCCAGACAGGCAAAGCTGACAACTGAACGCTGTTGACCACAAGTTTACGTAAATAATTAAAGGTAACCTTACCAATTGTGACAGAATTTTTTTGAAGCATTCACTTCATAAATGTCCTACCTAACTGTATTGGTTTTCCTCTCTTGGATCGATTACAAATCAAAATACAAATGTTTGATATCCTCCAATATTTGAGGTTTTATTGAAAATATCAACCATTCATTTTCATACTTCTAACAGTTTCTATTTTGGCTGATGTTGCGATCGAGCACAAAACCTGACAGATATTCATGTTGACCACATTTAATACCTTCACAAAGACACACATCCCTGCACAAAGAAAATCATCTCAGGGGGACGTCTTTTATAATATTACATGTATATAAAAGTAATTTTCATATTTTTGGCAAACAGTTTAAATTCATTTGATCATTTTTTACCTTTATTTCCCTGAGATCAGACATAGTTATGAACAAAAGCAAAGAGGAGCAACATTAGAACCACACCTGAGCTAACAGCAGCTCAACGACTGCAATAGAAAAAGATTGCAACAGTAATAAGTTTTACTTTATTGTTAGACAAAAGAAAATGTCTGACTTTTGCTCTGTTTACAATGATTATGTGAGCATAGAAGTTTAGGCAACTTTTAACTGGTGAGAAAAGATCTTCTGCTGCTCCACGCCTCATAGCCAGAGCTAATGCTAGTGTTAGCATTAGCACAGATTAAAATAATAAAATCATAATTACCTTTATAGTCAAACAAGCAGCATTCAATGAAGCACTTGTAACCTTTGTCTAACTTTAACCGGATTGTCAGAGAGAAATGATCCACGACAATTTTAATATCATGTGATTTGATCATATTTTGAAAGTGTATCTGTTATTTCTACTTTCTACTGCTTAAATACGTTTTCTCTGTCAGTGTGACTCACAGGCCACGCTTTGTCAAAGTTCCCAGAGATGAATGTGCAAGATGTAAGAAAGATAATAATAAAAAAATACAAGCAAGCAGCAGCAGCAAAGAGGAACATGGACATAAAAAAAAACAACTAAAAAATCTTTTTAAATCAGTGAACTGTTGTGTGGTCTGCACCACCAAAGTTTAACTTAAAATTTGTTTAAAAATGAGAAATTTTGCGTTAAAAAATAAATTGCCTGAATAATCTAATTTGTCAGTGTGCGTAAACATTTTCTTACACAGCATTTAAACTGGAGCAGATGTATTCTTGGGATATTTCCAGTATATTAAAAACGTATTTTTATGTACTGAACAGAAGTTTATTACTTGTAAACTAAAAGCAAATCTTAAGCATTAGATATGCTTCTATAAACTTAAAGTAAACTTGTGGTTTATTACCAGCGAACCAACAGTTTACCAGAAAGGCTATTTTTAGTAAACCTTAATGAACTTAGAGGAAATATAAAATCTATGATCAATAAACTAATAGTATACGAGAAAGGTTAAGGTTTTAATTACTTCTAAGTTTGCTTTTTATAAACTAAAAGTGGGACAACTGAATCCCAAGAAGTACTTGTTAGTAAATTACCAGTATACTTTTTAATTGTACTTGGGAAAATGTACTTTTCTATGCTTAAGTATAGTTTAAAACATATACTTGAAGTATACCTGTTTTTGGTAAGGGAAGTCCTTCCAAATACAGTAACAAAGCCAAAAAACGTTTTGGGAAATCCAAAGAAATTACAAAACAATACAGTATTGACACTTTTGTTAGAGTAATCTTCACAAAGATTTCACACAAATCCCACTAAGTTCAGTCTAAAACCACCACCAAGATTCTGTTGACCTTTGATCTTGGGAAGAGGCCGCCATCTTGAATTTTAAAAAATCACTTCTAGTACTAGCTGCAAATTTAAACTCCTCCTCAGGTTTTCAATCCATTGCCTCCAAACTCCTCAATCATCATTGGGAAGATACTCTGAGAAAAAAATGCTTGATTTAGAAAATGTAGATTTTAACCAGCGTTAGCATGACGAGTTTGAAAAAGGGACGTTCCCCTTGTATTTCCATATTTAATTGTCCGAATATCATGAAACTTTAACACACAAATCCTTGGATCAGGCTGAACAAAAGGAATGAATGTGGGCGTGGTTAACTAAAAACTTCCATTGCTAATGATATCCCAAAATGTACTTTTGCCAACTCTTCTTAAAACTACATAGACGTGTTTGCCAGTGCTAGGTGACCAAATAATGTATTAGTTGCCATGGAGATTAATCCAAAAGAAAAGCCGCCATTTTGAAAAAAGTGTTTTTTCGTTTGATTTTTTCATGTGCAACTCTGACCAGTGTGGAAGGAGCAGAAGGAGGGTGGTGAGGGCGGGTAGCCTCTGTGGGCCGATTCCTTTTTTTCTTACCTTTTACTGGAAAGAAGTAATTGATCGTAACTTGAAATGCGGTTCCTGTCTTTTAAAATATGGATTTATGTGGCATTTACTTTGACTTTATTGAGAAGATGCACTGTCCTTAGTTTTAAAAAGGTCTGTGTGATTTTACTATTCTGTCTTTGTCTCGGTTGCTCTTTTCAACAGCTGGTCCTGCATGTTGAATGCACAGCCAGAGCTGCTGGGAAAAAAATGGAGAAAATCACCTAAGTGAATCCCAGTTAGACAAAGTAAATAAAGTCACAGCTCCTCATCCGACAGTATCTGTCGGAATGATGTAAACATTTTAGTCGGATGGAGTCTAACAACATCAAAGTATCCGAGCGATAGTTTTTCCCTTGATAATTCCCTGGTGAAATCGTGTTTCCTAATACTATCCATCACCCTGCTCTGTTGGTGTGTGTGTGTGAGAGACAGATTGGGTTTGATACGACAGGTGTGTGGGTGATGGAGGAAAAAAATTGCAGAGAAACTGAGAGAAAGAAAAAGAGAGAGAGTGAATCATTCCCTGAACAGACCACCTCGACACCGTGATATCAGATGCATTATTTGATGATTGGATCGCTGGCAACAAAAGCTGATAGATCTCCGTCTGAAATTGATTTCTGTCTGGATGTGGCCCTCAAACGCACACACACACATCTACACACACACACGCACACACAGCCGATGAGACAGAAAGCCAGGAGAAACTAATTACCAGTTCACTGAGTGTCTGAGAAGCCCGAACCTCAGAGAAACCACCTGAAGGACTGGCAGAAAGGCAACTAGAGATGAAATAAATTGGAAAATTAATGTTCTATTATTGGAGCGAGAATGTGGGGGCTGCTATTTTCTCAGAGTCACATAGTTAGATCACCTCTGTGGTCACTTTCAGTCATTTTCAGGGTCAAGTTTATTGAACTATCGAAAAATAATGGTGCTGCACTGCAAGCTGGCAAACCGTCTTCAAATGAATGCTTGGAAAATGGTGCCAGATTTACAGTTCTCTGTCAAAAATATTATCATATCTGTGGTGACTGCGGCTCTTCTTCACCTTTTTCCCAATATTGTTCCCGTGAACAAATTGAGTTTTGGGGCATTGTTGGTAAAAATATTATTTCACATGGTTAACAAAGGAGTTTATTGTGTTTAAATATGTCTAAGAAATTGTAGGTGGGTCGCACTACAAGCGTAGGTCTTGCAGTACAATACATATCACGATACATGTGTCGCAATGCAGTAAGTATCACGACACTTGTGTCACTAAATGGTGTGTATCACGAAACACGTGTCATTATACAATAAGTATCATGATACGTGTGGCGCTATACAATTTGTAAAACAATACTTGTGTCGCTTTATTGCTTTATGATGCCTTTATCGCTGGTTCACGATATTTTTGTCGCTATACAATATGTATCATGATACATGTATCGTTATACAATAAGTATCACGATAATTGTGTTGCTTTACGGTGTTGTATCATGATACAGGTGTCACCACACGTTATGTGTAACAATAAGTGTGTCAATACACGATATGTATCACGATACTCATGTCGTTATATGTTATGTATCATGAAACATGTGTCATTGTACAATGAAGTATCACAAAACTTGTGTCACTATATAATATGTATCATTATACACATGTTGCTATACACTAAGTATCACAATACTCGTGTTAGTTTATGGTGTGTATCATGATACACGTGTGGCTATATGATATGCATCACGGTACTCATGTCGCTATGTGGTGTGTTTTATGAAACACGTGTCATTATACAATGAGTATCACAATACACGTGGCTATACAATATGCATCACAATAAACACGTCACTATACGACATGTATCACGATATGTCACAAGACAGTACTAGAGAAAATATTTAACTATTTTTTTAAATTATGACTTAATAAAAACGTTATCTGAATATTAATACACCTTTCACATTTGAAAAAAATAAATTGATTTAATGATCAGAGCATTAAACACTGGAACTGTATCTCATATAAAACCAAGCAAATTCATGGGGCTTTTCTTTAAAAAAATGTAGGAAAGATTTTGTCAACATTCAACTTTTTCTGTTTTTCCCAACTAAATATTTTTCAGCGTAGGAATAAAACCGCAATGATTAAATGTACCTTAACCAGTAAAGAAAAAATAAAGTTCTTTTTGTTTTCTAAAACTGCTAAATGCAGCCGAACCGATAGCTTTAAAACATGAATTCATTCCAGAAAGATTTCAGTTTGATTAAGCATTGAGGCAAGCTGAAGAAGTGCTTGAATGTTGCGAAGATGCTTAATTTAATTCTCTCTAACAGTCTGCACTGCAGTTCTGTGTCCATTTTCTCACATGCTGAAGTGAGGTTGTATTTCATTGTTTAGAGCATTATATCTCAGGTTGCTGAGTTAAAATGTTTTGCTGTGAAGTTCAGCAGAACTTTGGCTTGCTTCGTCTTCCACATTGTGACTGAAGCTCTGCACGCAGCATGTCACTCGTTTTACCATGAGCCATGAAGCACCGAAATCCATGTTTTTGCAAAGTACCAGCACCAACTAAATCCTAATTCTTCTTGTACCCCAGGGGTCTGCAGCCTTCAAGGCTAAAGCAGCCATTTGGTCCAGGTTTTTATGGACTAAAACTCAGTGAGAGATGCAAAATCTCAACTCAAATTTAGAAAAATACATTTTATTAATATTATTATGGCCATTAAAAGTCATTCATTTATAAAATAAAGCACTGAAATGTTCTCTACAAATGAGTTTTACAAATTTAACTTCCTTCACTTTAACAATAGCACATTCAAGTTCCTTTCAAAATAAAACACATCCTGTGTTTAATCAGATCCTTCAGCTGCAGCAGATTCATTTGAGTTAAAATGCAAAAAAAACATTAGATTTTCTATCATTGAATTATATGTTCCTTCATACTTTTTCTTTTTTTTTTTTACAAATGAATAAAAACATGAAAACATTAGCGTAGAATCCAAATCCTTTTATAAAATCTATACATGTAAATGCGATGAGATAATCTCACTCTGATTAATAACCAGTCACTTAGGAATTTAGGAAGATACTATTTACCTATATCTCTTTGTTCGGAGGGCTAAATGTAGGAGTAGCAGCCATAGTGGAAGGATTTTGATTCGACCTAAGTGTACATGTCTCATTTCACTATGTATTAACAATAAATTCACATAGATCACAAGATGGTTCTCGAAAGAGCTTGTTGATGTTTTGGTTGAGCTTGTCAAAGAGGCACAGGGCCGAAAACCGTCGACGGACATCTGCACACAACAACGAATGACGCTTATAAATTACGATAATCATGCATGTGTCACGAAAGACCAATATTTTATATTAGAAAAAAAAATGTACTCAGTGGCTGAGTGGGACGGGGTTTTTGGGGGAAGTGTTTAGTGTTTTGATCAGAATCATCCACTTACAAGTAAATAAAAAAAATGAATCATTTTAATATTAAATATATCTTCCTGCTTTGGATTCAGACAAAGATAGCCACAATCATCTGAATTTGATATTGATTATTTCAAAAGTAGATCACATCGAATTGATCAGGAGAATACAAAGGATAGATTTTACACTCTTTTTACATCCATCTCACTTCATATCAGGTTTTTATTTATTAAATTTTTACAATAGGATTTGTTTTTTCCACCTTCTTTGCAAATATTTTTATGGGCCAAAAGAAAAAAAAAAGTCAAATCTGCACCTTTTTTTCAGTCCATTGAAAAGCAGATTAGCTGTCTCCAGGTTTGCAGCATCTCTGCCTCTGCCCATGTATAGAAATAACATTAGTGGTCATGGCGATGCTGTTACCGGTGCTTGTGAGTGTGTTTGTGTGAGATGGGCAGGGGGTTACCGCTCTGTCAGAACTCTTCTGTCACACTCGGTAATGATCAAAGCTCTCCCTGGGACCCCCTACCGTACAACCAGTCAACTGGACACAAATTGCTCAGCCATGCAGCTCGTGCTCTACACAGTCAGTACAGGATCCCTCTCACACATAGATATAGGTACACACATTGCTGCATGTGACCTCTGCTTTTTTTCTTTTTCTTTACATCACTCTGTGTTTCCACCTGCTGTTTCAGCTCCTTTGGTTTTCAATTCCCACTTTAATGCGTAACCACTCGACTCCCTCTGCTCCTGTGTTGAATCATCTTTCTGTTAGTTTGCATTTTCCTTTGTGTGTCTGTCTGTGTGTGTGTATTGGGGGGGGGGATATGCTGCTTCACAACGTTTTTAAGTTCATTTCATTTCGCAACATTATTCGATTCACCTTTTCTTTTTTCCTCATTGTTTGTCTTCCTGTTCACTGCATCACCCTCCATTTTAATGACAGACCTGCAAAAAGCTTTGAACAGAAATCTACATTTTTGTTTCCTGCCTGTCTAACTCAGCAACTCTAAAGGAACATCCTTAAAATGTAAACTTTTGAGACTGGTTTTTCTATTGTTAAGAGAGTGAAGCAAATGGATTTTGACATTTTAACCCTCGTGCTCTCTTATGGGGTCCAGGTGACCCCACCCTTACATTGAGGCGTTAGCCCTTCCATGACAAAGGTGGACAAGGTGGACAAGACTTCATGACTGTCACTGGACACTAGAAAAGATCGACAACCATTGAATGAAAAGAAAGCGCACTGTCTTGTGGGGTCTAGATGACCCCTCTTTTTATGTAAACAAACCAAGGAGAGCGGAGGGGCTAATAGCAATTTCCTTACTTCTAGAGGCAACACATTCTCATTCTCAAGTCGTCACATACGGACATTTGGTTGAGGACTCCTCCGTGTCACTTTTTGAGGTTTTGGGTCTCCCCAACTCATCGTTTTTTTGACGTGCTGGTTGTTCGGAAAACCATGGTGTCCTTAACCCTCGGGACACAGCACCGGATACAGTACTGGACGCGGACTGGTCTTCAGGACGCGGCCAGTACAGGTATCTTAACCCCGCCTCCAGGTCCGGCCCTGGGCTACATGGCCCCGAGGCAAAAAGTATGTTTCCCCTCCAGGATCTAAAACTCAAACATCTCAGCTTTCATTTTCAAGCAAGCACACCAACACACTGCGCCACTGAGCAGACAGTCATCTAGTGGCATTGCAAATGTAAAAGTGTTTAAAGAAAAGATGTTATCCTTGATTTTTTTTTTTTTTTACCAAAATGCAGGGAGGAGTGAATGTCCAAGCAATTTATATAAATAAAACAGACAAACCTCTGCTTTGAACCTGTGTTTTCTCCTCTTCCTTTTTTCATCCAAGTTTTAAGGAAGCGGCAAACACAGCACACCCCTCTCCCTCCCCCCACAGACAGCAGCAGCAACAGGAAGGGAGGAGCAGAGTTACTGATTACATCAGAATTTTGGGTTATTTATTTACACTTTTGAATTACTTTTTTTGTTTTGGTGCATCAAAATGCTTAACAAAAAAAAGAAAAGGAAAAAAAATGAATATATAATCACTGTTATTTGGTGCCCCCTCCAGGTCATCAATGCCCAGGGCCCTGCCTGCATCAGACGGGATACCAGAAGTGGTACCAGATGCGGTAGCGGACCAGACCCAGTACTTGACGTGAATCGGGCCCGGACGGGATACCAGACGGGATACCAGACGCAAACCGGTACTGGGTTGGAAAGTAAACGTTCAGATTAGGGTACTGGACCAGGTACCAGACCAGTTTCAGTTCATGGCCTGGAGGTTAGGATCTGTGGTCTAATGGGGACAGCCAGTGAAAAAACGACAAGTTAGGGACACCGAAACATCAAAAACTGACGATGAGGGATCCTTAACCAAACATAAATATTTAACGACTTGAGAATGTGATACTAGAAGAAATCTTGGAAACATGTAGATCAGGGGTGTCAAACAAATCGCACAGGGGGCCAAAATCTAAGACACACCTTAGTTTGTGGGTCGAAAAGGAAAAATATTTATTAAACACACTAAAACTACATTTTTAAAACTTTAAAACGTAGCTGATTAATGTGGACCCAACCTCAAGACGTGTCCCTTAACCCGCCTGTTCCACATCTGGTATCGACTGTCCGGTACCTGGTTAGAATATCGGTCCATGTCCCAGTACCACACCGGTACCAGTTTGTTTTCTCTTTTTTTTATCTTTGATTATTAACTTTGATGTTTACAGACAAAATTTGCAGGGCTAGATTTGCTGATCCTTTTTTTTGTCCTTGCAATCTTTTATTATTATTTATTATTAAAATGTTTTTTTTTTTGAGTAAATTTCAGTGTTCTGGAGATCACAGTCTAAAGATATACTGGACTTCACCAAAAACCTGTTCTTTTTAGAATCTTCTGAGGGGTTAGATTTTACTCTGTGGCAGGGTTAAAACCCCAATCAAAAACAGAACAGCACTCCACCGACATCCCTGTGATTACTGAAGAGATTCAACCCCTCCTTCTCCTCATCACAAACCACTGATTTGTGGTCCTTCGCTCTCACTTTCAAGAGAGACCCGGCATCCCACCTCTCCTCTCCTCACATCCGCATCCCCTCCTTTGAGCCCTGCGACAGACTTCAGAGCAAACGGGCAGGAAATAGAGCAGAGAGACGCATCAGCCCAGCATGGGCCTGGAACCAGATCAACACTCTGCAGACTGCATCTGCACTCATACAGAAGAACCATCAGGGAGCCGCGTTTCATTTTTAACTTATGGGCTCAAAAAAGCTCTGACCACTAATGACTACGTCATTCACAAGGTGATTTAATGTGTTTATGAAAATGTTTGAGCTATTTGACAAATCTTACCTGTGACTCTATCAATTTGTAATATATTTAATTTAATCTCTGAGACCATTGTCTTATTAGCATCATCCAAACTTTCCAAAAAAAATCCCATTGTGCATAACTTGGTTCTTATTTTCTGCCCTGTAGTTCATCATCATTCCACTGGGGGCAGTAGAAGGGATTTTCCTGCTCGTTTCAAATTTCCACAACACTTTTGGCAGGGAAAGTTTTGCTAATTTTCACAACTTTATAGAAAAAATAACCCCTCTAATATTATTCATTTATTTAAATAACTGCATGCTGCATCAAAAAATGAAAAGAAATTGTTCTCTAATTTATTATTTAAAGATAAGTTTTTTAAATCTGATGCCTTTTTCCTGAACACTCATCAATATTTTTACATCTTGAATTAACATTCTCATGAGCAAAAACTTACTAAATCCCTCCAACGTACCATATTTATTACTGTCTATATCTTAAAAAATCCAAATTAAATCCAAATTAAATTAAACATCTTAATTAAAAAAAATACATTTGTTAATTCTGTGATGTAAAGGGATTTACATAGGTTAAATTAATTAAAAATGTTTACAAATCTTTTTTTGTGAATGTAAGGGTTGTACAGGATTTTTGTGTAATTAGTGTCTAAATGCTTGTTATATATCAGGGAATCAGTAAGCTGTTGACCATTCACATTTGGGTGTTTAAAAAAATCCAGCTCTTTATAAAAGATATATATTATCTAAGGAATTTTTCCCACATACTAAATTGAAAAGGGAAACCAATTTTAGAGCTACTTAAAAAACAAGAAGTCCAGGTGCTGCTCAGCAACCATGAGATTCTATAAATTATTCTTTGAGAGCCATTTTAAATCAGACTGTGTCACCTTTAATCTATCATTACAGGGGTTGTCTTTTCTCTCCTGGACTTAAAAGCATCAAATCACCCCCAGCTCATGTGAAGGAAAGAGAAAAAAAAACAGCTTAATGCTGATTACAGCTGAAAATGCTTGAATGCCCGGTGGTTTCCATTCTGTTCTAGAAATTTCTCTGCTTTGTTCTTACAAGAATGAAACCAAAAGGTAACACCCAAAACCAGTCACTCAAATAATACTTTAGCTTCAGGACTTATTAGTTCACATGACATAAAACAAGACAGTGATAAGAGTTTAAAAACCAAAGAAAATCCAAAATAGAATGTATTTTTTGTGGTTAATGTCTCTGTGGAGCTAAAATCCCCTCTTTCAGCTCTCTGGCTGGTGCACACGCTAAGCGCCACCACGGCTAACAGATTCCCGTGGATTTAGAGCACAACGGGTGGGCAGTCATCCACCCCACAACCCTCCACACCCCTTTCACCCGGTCACATGCGTCCCTCCTCTCAGTGCGCCGTGTTCTGACTGCATGGTTGTCTGTGCAGTCTGGCTTATTAGCAGCTGCTGAATTGAAATCAGTTATAAAAACATTCCTCGTGTACCTGTTTAAACACCATTGAGCTCTCATCGACCTTGAGAGCCTGAGAGGCGATTTTAAATAAATGTATTAAATAAAAAAGCAAACAGAAATTTGCTTCAGTTTCTTTATGTAGGCATACATGCAAACCTGTCATGATTTTCAACAAACAGAATCTCTATTGGAGCTCTATGGTTAAAGACCAACTCCTATAAAAAAAAATGCTTTTACATGCTCTTTTAGAATATGTCTCATGATGGAGGACACATTTGAAAAAGAGAATGGGCTCTATGCACGGAGCTATGTGACGTATTTCTGCTTACTTACTTACAGTTGTGGCTAACTCTATACATCGACAAAGCACATCTCTGTATGCTATCACTGGTATTGCCTAATTTTGGTAATTTCTTACATTTTATATTAAGGCCCGGTCCCACTGGCATTCACGGCCATTTCATGGAAAAAAATTTGACTGACTGCGTGTGGTACCAGTGGTACAGCTGTGCAATGGCTGTGGAACAGCAGTGCGACAGCAGTGCCAGTGCGAGCTCGGGCCGTGGAGAGAACGCTGGCACACGCGCTTGGATGCCGAAATTGTGCGTTTGTGCACGGCTGTTGCACAGCTGTTTCCTTGGCCAGTCTGCGTTTGTACCACTGCTTACAGCATCTGTGTAGCGGCTGAGCGTGGGAGGCGCTTACACGCGATTAAGCTATGCTCTGGCAGTGGAATGAACTCCGGCGTCTGTATCACTGCTATTCCACGAACATGCATTTATCGCTTACTATTCACAAAAAGTTGTCGAAGCACGTGTGGCAGATTTTCCGAATTTTTTACCCGTGATATGGCCGTCAAATCCTGTGGGACTGGGCCTTTCGTTTGTTATAATGTGTATTCACAATTACATCCAAAAAGACAAAGTTTGCCTTCTTGAAACACCCAGTACTCACAAATCGCTAGCATGTACTGTATGATCACATGACATCTTGACATGAAACGTAGCCATGTTGGAACATTCAAAATCTGTTCAACAAAACTTTTTATGTGTAAAGAAACTTTGAAGTGACATTCAGACTACTGGTTCTACTCTCAGCTGATGATGAGGTGTCTCTGCCTTCTTCATGGAGCGGTAGCACCGTACCAACGGGTCACCTCACCTGTGTTGAGACGTTTTAGGAAAGAGAATCACGTCTCAGACTGCTTCTGCCTGACACTGAAAATGACCTTGACAAAACTTTTGAAACTCTCTGCTGTGCAGTAATTGAAACATAACCATAAAGAAAAAGACAGTAATGATTAGACATGTCTTTCATGCTAGTTAGCATTAGCCCAAATGAAAATGACGACGTATTCCCACGTAATTTTCTAAATACGTGAAACTTTTTTTCTCTGTTGCATGAACCTGGAGGAAAGGTTAAGGTAATAATTACGGTAATACTTCAGGTTAATGCTCCAAATGTTGCACCAAAAGGGCTCCACCTTCTAGCTGTGTGATAGCTAATGAGACTTTAGCATTAAAAACTTTCGACCAGTAACAACATTTAGCTTTGGATGCACATAAAATATGCGAAACAATCCAGTAATCTTCATCTTTGCTGCAACTATGACATGTCACCAACATGAAATTCCATCAGCTTTTGATCTGGTCACACATAAATATGTGCTAAAAACATCAGCGTTAGCAAGTTACCATTGAGGTTTGCTATGAAAAATGGTGACACATACAAGTTAAATCCTTTTTGCATTTTTATTTTGGAGTATCTTGCTAGAAAGAGTGACTCTTGGTAGCTCCAAAAGACATCTTTTAAAGTCCAAATTCAATGCAATTTCAATGTAAACAACAGTCTTCTTCCCCAACCGGAAATGATCGAGTGGTCATGTGCCGAATGCAGAAGAAGGTCGTGTATTTGCCCCATTTGTTCAAATGTGCATTTCTTTGTTCTAATTATTATGAAAAAGTGTTTTTTTTTTTTTTCTTAAGAAGACACACTGGGCGGGCCACAAGCTCCCTACTTCACTTCATTCTGTTGCCCCAATGTGTAGACGGCTAGATTCATGTGCGTTTTTGTTTTCCTCATCTGAACTGACATGTGGATCAAAACTGTACAGCTGGATAACTTTAATATTGCTCACCATTTTTATTGCCCTGGTAACGTTAGGTTGGAGATGCGAGGAGCTGCAAGGTAGTGGGAGACAATGTAAACTGAGAGCTCATTCATGAATGACGGGAAGGGGGGGTGGGGTTGCACCGCACCAACAGTCCCGCCCACAAGTCAGAGGGAAAATTCTAATGAACTCCTGCTGCTCTACAGAAACTATGTCTTAGAAAATGACAGGTTTGTTTTTGTTTTTGTGAAAATAAGATCATCATAATTAAAGACCGCAAGGAATGCTTTTACAACAGCTTAAAAGGATGATTAAAGCGGATCTTTTACATTGCAATAAAGTTCTAAAGTTCAGATTTGATTTCAGAACAGTTCACAGCTCATTAAAAGTTTCCCACTTTCATCTCGTCCGCCGTCGTCCAGGAGAACCCGTGACCCAGATTCAGTCGGCACCCTCATGCTGAGTAATTTGGCTCCAGGTTGATGGCAGCCAGGTGTTTAATGCTCTTGAGTTTAGCATAGTAATTTGGTTGGTCTCAGACAATTGACCAATAAGACAATTAAGCTCAATTAATGACTGAAGTCTGATGTCTCGGATGCCAGTACGTTCCTGCAGTAGACCGAGGTACAGAGATGGCAGCAGGTGGCTGACTGCAGCGCACTGATACGACATCCACTCAGCCAAGTTACAGCTACCAGCTCTGTGAGTCTATGTGTGCTCATATCTGTGCACGTTTATTGACTATAATCATGAGAATTGTAACATTTCTGTTTCCCAAAACACTGATAGTATTTACTGAAACAATACCATCAAGCAGCCACTGAGACATATCAGCTCAATGCAGATATTTGAAGGTCTTGAGTACGACTCTGGTGGAAAACAAGTATAGTTTTGATCATTCATTTTACATTTTGCCGCTGAGTAGTTTCCAAAAAGATAATAGTGGGGGAAATTACTGCTGTTTATGGATATTAGGCTGTTCCTAGATACAATAGAAGGAAAGGAGAGAGAAAAAAAGGCACATAAAATGTTCATATTTTCAATAGCTGCCTGAAGAGAAAAATAGAACCAGAAAAAAAAGTAAATTTATGTTGTTAGAATCCAAATCTTCATGCCATGATTGAAAGTTTTCAGAATAGTTTAATGTAAGAACTAAAAAACATTTTTTTAACTGAAATTTGTCAGGCAAATTAAGTTCAATTCTGCAAGTCATGCTCAATTTTTGATCAAAAATAAATCACAATAGTTCTGATTTTACTTTAAATACTGTCAGACAACAAATAAAAAAAAAATAAAAAAAATACACCAAGATCTTTAGTCCCCCGTGACAATTATTTTTATTAAAAAAAAAATTTCCCAGTAGTGTTTTAATTATGATTATGAGATTTTAAACCAAAATCCCACAACCTAAATGTCATAAAAAGCAATTTTTCATATTGATCTGAAGCCTCTTTATCCAAAATCTCCTCTGAGGGGGCGTGGCTTTTAGAGCTGAGCTGAGGTGAGCAGCCCCACCCCTGATCCCCCCCTGTCTGATTATGATAACTCTGTGTCTTGCTGGCATAAATCTTTACCACTGCTACATAAAAACAACAAGCAATGTCCAGCCGTATGGTTCTGATCCGGATGTGAGCTCGGATGAGGAAGTGAAGATCTTCATGGACCGAACTTCCTCCAAAATCCTGATTCTTTCTCCTTCCAGTTCACCAAAGACTCTTTTAGATCATTCTCCAATGTTTATTGACGATGCTGTGATCAATACATTCAATCCATTGGTTTCTCAGAGCAGAGTCATCAAGAAGGTCCGTGGAGTCTGGTGGAGATTTTCCAGCGTGTTCAGCCCTGCTACCGTAAATATTGTATGAAACTCATTCAAAAAATCCAGTGACGGCTAATTTGACCACGGAAATGTGAACGGCAGCTCATTTGACTGCTGTCAATTTGAAGATACCATCATCTCTTCTCCAGAACCTGAACTAGACACGCTAGCCGGACCAGATGAGGGTTTAGTGCAGCAGAAAGAAGATCATTCATGAAAAACAGAGTCTGTCCAAGACTGTTTGATTGACAGAGATTTAAAAGGAGAAATACTCAGAAATGCAAAAACAAAATGATTTCTTATTACATTTGTTCTCTTTCACAATAAGAATACCACACATGCATGTTAAAAACTGAAAAAAACAGGATTTTCCTCGTAGGGAGACTTTAAGTACATTGCTCTCATGTTTTTAGACTTGAATGATGCTTTTCAGCGCTCTGCTGCTTTCCTTCAGAGTAACAAGATGCTTTGAGTCACCCTCACAAGTTATCACAACAGGAACTGGAGCCACTCACTATAAAAAATAAATGCAATTTATAGTCAACCACGCCTCACAGTAGCTCAATGTACTGCATCTCTGAGTTGAATTAGCTTTTCAGACAGAAACCAGTGTAGATTTCAGTGAACGCACCTTAACAACAGACTTGTCTCGTTCAGTTATGGTGACACTCTGGTCGGTGGGCGTTTTCCCTAAAGGTGTTTGCAGATAATGGATAAAAGGAGCTTCTGGTTTTAGGATAAAAAAATCCTCTGACACAATGTTCATTCATAGGAATGCTGTCTTTTTTTTATCCCAGAAGAATCCTATCTTTTTATATAGATTTCTCCAGGCTACACACCCATTCCTGATTTTTCTTTAAAAAAAATACAAAATAAAATAAAAAGTGTCCCCTTTCCACAATTTATTCAGAAGTAAATTTGTTTCTCAAAAAAAGAATCAAATTGAAGATTTGAATCTCCTTTGTGGTACTAAACCAAGAATGTGTGGGTGCTTATGTATTCTTAGTTGCCATCATTTCACACCTCAGACTGTTTTCCACAGCATGTCTGACCTGCTGGAGCTCAAACTTGTGTTTGCCCACAACATCACACCTGGCGTATGTTCTCAGGCTTATGCAGACCCAAGCAAAAACATAGAAATGTGTTTTTAAAAACAACAGGAAGTCATTTGGTACTTTAGATAAAACGACTCCATAAGTAATTGTACTTAACCCTGCAGAACCCAAAAAACATTTTTTTCCTGAGGTGGCTGCAGGTTGCCTATAATGATGGCCTAAAATTTGTATTAAATTAGCCCCAGTGGTGTGGCGAAAACAGTTTTTTTTTTGTTTTGTTTTTGGTGAAAGACTTCCATTCTCCAAGCTTTTTTAAGACGTTTAATCTATGGTTTTATTTATCGTCATAACGCCTCAAATACCAAAATTATTTTAACTCTTACCAATGACCAGTCCCCAATATAGACTTTTGTTATGGTTTTGTTATCCTCTTTTAAACTTAAAGTTTTTACGTTTTTTTTTTAACATTATTTTTAAGTCTGCAATTGTTTTTTTTCCAACTTTTTAAGTTTACCCTGCTTGGTAATTTTGTCCTTGTTTTTATTGGTTTTCATACTTGTATTATCACAAATGTAGCTACGAGGGGGCCCAAGCCAGGGTCTCATTGTGCCGGTCCCAAGCCCGGATAAATACAGAGGGCTGTGTCGGGAAGGGCATCCGACGTAAAATCTTTGCCAAACCAAATATGCGATTCAGACCTACGATATCCATATACCGGATTGTTCGAGGCCCGGGTTAACAACGACCGCCATCGGTGCTGTTCACCGACAGGGTGCCGGTGGAAATTGGACTGCTGTTGGTCGAAGAAGGAGAGGAGGAAGGCGGGTTCGTAGGAAGAGAGAGAAGAGGAAAGTCACTAGTGTTGGACTGAGAGTTGGAACTTTGAATGTTGGAACTATGACAGGAAAAGGTAGAGAGTTAGTTGACATGATGCAGAGGAGAAAGGTAGACATACTGTGTGTCCAGGAGACCAGGTGGAAAGGTAGCAAGGCTGGAAGCTCAGGAGCAGGGTTCAAGTTATTCTGTCATGGTGGAGATGGAAGAGAAATGGAGGAGTTATCTTTAAGGAGGAGTTTGTTAGGAGTAAAAAGAGTGTCAGATAGAGTGATGAGTCTGGAGATAGAAATGAAGGGTGTGATGTTTAATGTTGTTGGTGCCCCACAGGTAGGATGTGAGCTGGAAGAGAAGGAGAAGTTCTGGTTGGACCTCGATGAAGTGATGATGAGCATCCCTGGAAATGAGAGAGTTGTCATTGGTGCAGATTTCAATGGACATGTTGGTGCAGGAAACCGAGGTGATGAGGAGGTGATGGGCAGGTTTGGGATCCAGGAGAGGAATGTAGAAGGACAGATGGTGGTTGGCTTTTCAAAAAAGATGGAAATGGCTCCAGTGAATCCATTCTTTGAGAAGAGACAGGAACATAGGGTGACCTATAAGAGTGGAGGGAGAAGCACACAGATAGACTACATCTTGTGTAGACGGTGTAATCTGAAGGAGATCAGTGACTGTAAAGTAGTGGTTGGTGAGAGTGTTTCCAGACAGCACAGGATGGTGGTGTGTAGGATGACTCTGGTGATGAAGAAGATGAAGAAAGAGAGGGCAAAGGCAGAGAAGAGGACAAACTGATGGAAGATGAAAATGAGGATTGTTGCATGACTTTTAAGAAACAGTTGAAACAGATTCTAGAGGGTCAGGAGGAACTCTCAGATGATTGGATAACTACAACTACTGTGATCAGGGAAACAGGTAGGAGTGTACTTGGTGTGTCATCAGGAAAGAAAGTTGATAAGGAGACTTGGTGGTGGAATGAGGAGGTGCAGGAGTGTATACGGAGTAAGAGGCTAGCTAAGAAGAAGTGGGACACTGAGAGGAATGAGGAGAGTAGACAGGAGTACAGGGAGATGCAGCGTAAGGTGAAAGCAGAGGTGTCAAAGGCCAAACAAGGGGCTTATGATGACTTGTGTGCTAGGTTGGGTAGTAAAGAGGGAGAGACTGACCTGTACAGATTAGCAAGACAGAGAGACCGAGATGGGAAGGACATGCAGCAGGTTAGAGTGATCAAGGATAGAGATGGTCATGTGTTGACAGGTGTCAGTGGTGACATGGAAAGATGGAAAGAATACTTTGAAGAATTGATGAATGAAGAGAATGAGAGAGAACAAAGAATAGAAGAGGTGACTGTTATAGAGCAGGAATGACTGCAAGTGGGTAACTGTTCATTGCCCGGGTCTTGTTCTTGCCATTGAGCTAGTTTCTCAGGACTTGCTTTACTCGTTGGAGGTATTTGGCTGTTGCAGCTTTCCTTGTTGCCTGTTCCAGGTTGCCATTTGCCTGTGGAATTCCAAGGTACTTGTAACCGTCCTCAATGTCTGCTATTGTTCCTTCTGGGAGTGAGACCCCTTCTGTGTGAACTACCTTGCCTCTCTTTGTCACCATCCGACTACATTTCTCAAGCCCAAAAGACATCCCAATGTCAGTACTGTAGATCCTGATGGTGTGGATCAGGGAGTAAATGTTGCGCTCGCTCTTAGCATATAGCTTGATGTCATCACTGTATAGGAGGTGACCGATGGTGGCTCCATTTCTGAGTTGGTATCCATATATATATATATATATACTGTATATATTTAAACGTTCATCAGTGCTTTTGTAAATTCTAAGAGCTAACTCAGTTCTAATTGTGTAATTGAAAAAACAATTCTAAAATCCTGTTTTATATTATTCTTGGAGAACTTGTTTTGAGCTTATTATATAAAAGTTACAGGGCAAAGATCCGTCAATCTGAATGGGTTTGTGCTGGAAGAGCTTATTGAACTCAGAATGACACCAAATGTGCTCCGTCTGCAGGTGTTCTGAGTAAGGAAGGAAGGAGAGATGCTTAAAAGAACTGGTTGACATTATCGATCACATCGAACCTGTTCGTTCTTTCTGGTGAGGTGCAGGTCTGCCACTGTGACACCGTCTAGGAAGAATGCTGGAAAAATTGAAGAAAAGATGGATGATTCATGAATATTTGCGTCTAAACCACACATTTGTCTCAAACCACAGTTCAAATGAGACATTTACTCATCATTTTAATCACATTATCATTCAGCTTTCCATTCTTAGGCTTCATCTGGGACCAAAAACACGAGCAGTTATGATCATTTCTGATATATTTAGATTGTTTTGTGTAAAACATATAACTTAATGTGCCCCCTTAAACTGAGAAACTTTTTTACATCAAAAATCCGCCTCACACTGACTGGTTTACTGAAAAATGTCACAAAATGTCCCATTACTGCTACATTATCAATCAAAAGGACGACAGATGCAAGCTTTTTATAGACAGTTTTAACAGGCAATCCCAGCCTTGGTTGCTTTTTCCTTTTTTTTTTTTTTTTTTTTACAGCTGTTCTTTCAAGGCTGTCTAAGCACGGAAAAGATTCTGCCGCATCTCATTCTCTGCTGTTGAGTCGGTGACAAGAGGATCAGCGGCTCAGATGACCCACAAAAGGTTAAAAATCTGATTTTCTGCTCCCTTGTAAATGTAACCACTGACTCATACCAGACGGGCTCTCACTTCCAAAGAGTTTCTGGGCAAATGACCAATGCCATCAAAGAAAAAAGCTTTGATTCCCATGGCGTGTTTATTGATCATAACACTGTCTTTTGATATGTGCTGCTAGAAGAGGAACTCTCCTTTGAATATCAATGAAGTCCCACTGACAGGCGGGAATAACATCAAGGGTTTTTTCATATTTCATCTGTCTCAATTGCAGCCTCTTTTGTGTTCAATTCTGCATGGAACTATTCATTTTCTTTCTTGCTCATTTAAGTCTTCCTTCATTTCTCCCTCCATCCTCACCCACCCTGTCTTTCCCACTAAAGTTGTGCGTGTAATTGTGGAGCGAGCAGTTTACAAAACCCTCATCCTCGCTTATTCCGGCTTTTTCTAAGGATCAGATACCTAGAAGAATGATCAAAATGTGCTTCTGTTCTCACGGAGTGTTTTCTCTGAGTTATTCTGGTCCTCCACTAATGATCATCTGCAACAGCAGCTCGAAAGCAGCTTCGCCATGCAAGTGTTTTCCCTCCTTTGTTTAAACCGTTGTCTCAAGATAAAAGCACATACTTTTTAAAAAGCAAACTTGGATGTTTTTTCCGTAATAGACGTATTCTGGCGAGGCAACCTCACGTCCCTGTTCTTCTCTGAACACAATCACGGGAAAAAAATTCCCACTTTTCCAGCAAAATGGAGCATTGTTGTGAGCAGGCGGTGAGAATCAAAGTTCTCTTGTGTTCAATATTGACACGTTTTATTACAGCTGAAAAATCCCAGCTGTTTTTCTGCATTATCCCCATATATACTTATAACACATCCCTCTGAACATCAATGCTTGTTCTCTATTATAGCTAATATGCAGCTTGCTGGGAAAAGAAAATGTTTATTCATTTGATTATAAAGACCATTCTTGTTTTCCATCTCAGGAGCTAAATAATAACAACGTCAACAACATGAAGGAATGTATTTTTATTTTCTCCACAAACCTGCTTTCTATTTATTAAACTGTCTTCATTTTGTATTTTCTGAGAATAAAAATTATGGGATGATGACGGCACAACCACTAATAGCCCACCGGAAAACTTCAGGGCCGCAGAGACTATAAAGTCTAATCTTAAAGTCTTTTAAGATTAGTTTTTAGATTATCTTATCTTGTTTATTTAAAAAATATATTTATTTAGTAATTTTATGTATTTACTTTTAGACTATTATTCTTTTTTTTTTACTTTTTGTTTTATACATTTAAAATATTTATTTTTAATTTCTAACTGTGATTTTAGCCCACACAGTGTGTCCTTGTGGGGACCCGTAGTTCCAGCGTTTGCTGGTTTGGTCTGTGGTTGTTGCCATGGTGCCCACCCTCACTGGCACTGTGGCGATGTTCCTCTGGCTGACCTGGCTCCTATTCCCAAACAAGACGTTTGTTTTAGAACTACGGATCTGTTTTCATGTCTGTATAGTTGACTGTATAAGAGAACTGGACCAAGTGAATTTGACATCATCCATAGAAAATGGCTGACTTCCAGCTCCAACCAACATAGGTCAATTGAGATCAATTGCCAAATTCGGTTTGAGTTTCTTTGGCATTCACGCTCACCAGTCAGAAATCTGTCAATTTAACGCTTTAAAAAAAAAAATATATATATATTTTAACCTTTATTTTACCAGGAAATCCCGTTGAGACTTACATCTCTTTTTCAAGGGAGACCTGGGCCAAAAGGCATCAACACAAGAGAATAAAATACAGTTAAAACAATTAAAATAGAAATACAGCATTTGATCTGAAAACATCTATTTTTGTTGAGGCACCTGATTGGTCAGTTTATAACTTAGATATCTTGCACTATAGAAAACGTGTCATGAAAAAATTAGTTTTATCAAAACATGTTATAAAAGGTATCAGAGCAAGAATGATTATTTTGACAAAAAGAATGACTTTGTAACAGCCATTATTTCTCTACAGATGTTTATAGGATTTTGGCTTCTTGGAGCCAGCAGGTACTTCCTGTTTGGAACACCAGGGGAGAGGGAGTCACTCAGTCCAGTTCTCATATACAGTCTGTGGTCCATATTCATTGTTTGTGGTCCCTTAGCAAGAAGTAATACATTTGAAGTTTGTTTCATTAAATATAGCAAGTAAACTATAGACCAGGGCTGGGTTGATAAAATGGATTCATCAATTTAAATTGATTTAAATTGACCATTGAATTAAGTGGGTGGAAAGAATCTAAAAAATCGGAATAAAATTAATCCAGGTTTTTGTGAATCAAATCGAATCGTTTCTGGATTTGTTTCTTTTAACCCTCAGTAGTCTGGGGGTCTTACTGATTTTTTAAAAATACTTTTTACAATTTGCTCTATTTAAATCTGTTTTTTGTGGCAATGCTTTATTTCTATCATTTCAGTACAACCCCAGATTTTTTTGTTCATAATATTACAAAGTGAACCTGAAATTGTCCAAAAAACTAAATTCTGAGTGATAAATTTTGTCTTTTTGCTACTGCAAATGGATTTAACGGTTTTTATGTTTCATTACAAAGTTCCAACATGTAGAGACAAATTGAAATGTATCAATGTAAAAAACAAATCAAAGACAAAACAATGAGTAAAATGTCTAAAAAGCAGTAACACTACAGTAATGTTTCAAAGATTTATGCTACAGGGTTTTGCAATGATGGTTCAAAACTCCTGTTATGTTTGCCATAAACCAAAAAAAATTCAAAGATTTTTTTTAACCTTTTACAACAAATTTTGAATAAAAACTATACTAATATGTCATTCCTACATCACTATAAACAACCAATGTGACTGGCAAACTCACCAATGAGTTCAGAGTCTACTAAGAGTTAATTCCAGCTCAGCAGCATATAATAGAAATTTCCTCTTCAACACTTTTCATCACAGTCACATGGTCCTGTGTCGGCCCTGTTGCCCTTCTACATGCACTTCTTGTCTGGTTTGAATAGAAAAGCTGTGACAGCATGGTCACCTGCATCTGTGTCCTCTTGTTGGCCTTCATTAAAGCAGCATTCCTGGAAGTGATGAGGTTTTGAAGAGCTGCTAGCTTGTCATTTCTTGGCTTTCAGCCACAGGTGGCAGCTACGTGTTTCCAGTCTGCAACTCTTCAACCAACAAGTTTAACTCTTCAGCTTGTGTTTTATTGGAGTGAAAAACAGCTTTTTAGTAAAAAAAAAAAGTTACTTTTTTAGAGCTGTTGAAATCAGTTTTGTTTTTTTAAGAGTGCTGTAGTCATCTTCTGTGTATCTTCCAGCTCTTGGAAATTCATTTACCTCCTCAAATATTTGACACTAACATTGTTTAACAGCCAGCTGACTTGGAAGTAAATGCCTTCTCTACCCCAGTTGGGGTTATTAAGTCTTCTTTGGATGGGTTACTCAGAGGAAAAACTGAATGAAAGATGAGGCAGGTAAAGCAGCGGGAATAAGAGAGGATTTACATTTGTTTTCTCTCCTCCTAAATCTCACCTGTCTGGCAGCTGAAACACTCGAAAACAAATTCCACGACTGTCAAACTGTGGCTCAAACCATCTGCTCCCTGAACGCACACCGCCTTTCCTCCCCTCAACTTCAAATATCTCTGACTCTACTTTATTTGACTTCATTATGCCCGGCAGTTGAGAACAAAACCATCTGTCTCTGATGGCTTTAAGAAAAGCAAATGATCCTTGGCGCTAGTTTGCCTTCATCTAAAAGGAGGATGAAGCGGACCGAGTTGAAACCTCTTTCATGGGTTTTTTTTTAGATCCACTCCAATGAAAATTGTGTTTTTGGTGAAGAGAACATATATGTATAAGAAAATGAAGACTAAAATTGTATTTCCAGGTATTTTTTTATTCAAACTGTTGTGAATCAGGAGCAGAAGATTTTTTTTTTTTTTACATAAACAATACTCTTGGATGGCCAGAAATTCCCTGCTCTGCTCTATTCCGATGTATCCACTTGCAGACAAATTGATCCATGAACGTCTTTGTTTTCCTCTTCTGAGTTGAAATCTACCTCAACTGAACAATTTATATTTTTTTAAGCACCATTAATGTGAGTTTGGAGCTGTGAGGAGCTGTAAGCCAGCAGAAGAAAGTGTAAACAGATAGACGATGGGAAAGGGAGCGGGGTTGCCCAACTCACAGGTGAATTTCTAAAAAAAAACGCCTGCCGGTCTGCAGAAACTATAGCTATGCATGTCCAGTCTAAATATAAAAATAAATAAAGTTTAACATAAATTAAAGACATCTATCTGAAGTTGCAAAAGGGGTTTATACAAATACACACCTTGCGTGTCAGAGGATCAATAACTCATTGGTGTAACAGTAAAATCTGTCAAACACAAAAGGGTCTCAGCTCTTATCTGTTTGCTCAAATGTCGGAAAGGACAAGTAAAAAAATAAAAATAAAAAATAGCTATAGCTATGTCCAAATTCCCACCCTGATCCCTAACTACTCAAAAACTTTATAGTCCAGGACAATCTAGTAGGGGTGTATGGAAAAATCGATTTGGCGATATATATCGCGATGTTTTTCTTGGCAACACTTGTACTGATTTAAATTGCTGACTAAACCCCCAACCACTAGTTGGCAGCAGAGCGCACTGAGACTCTCTGAGCAGAACTACATCGCACCAAAACAACAACATCTCCCAAGAACCAGCTTGTGTTAAAAGTTCTTTCAGCCTCACGTTTTGTTTTTTCATTGGAGACATGTACTACTTAGATTTTACTTGGAATGGGAACCAAACCGAAATTCTGTGTCACATTGCTGCCAGTATCAGTTGTAGTTAAGGATGGAAAAATTTTTTGTCAATCGGTAAAAAAAAAAAATTCAAACTCGGCAACATTTTCATTGTTGAAGGAAATTTAAAAATTGGTTTGTCTCCCACCTGTGCCATAATTTAGAAAAATGCAGAGCAGATGACATTTCTTCATGCAGGCTCGCTGTGTCTGTGTGTAGAAGAGGTCCTGCGTGCTTTTCAACTCTTTGGAAATTCTCGCAGCTTCTTCAGATTTAAAATTTTCACTTAAGTCAGTCCCTACAGGATTTCGCTTTGTTGCAATCGCCACTATTAACGCTAATTCAAGCAAAACCCGTGAAGTGTTGCTAACATTGCAATGTTACATTTTCATCACAACTTTACTGCAACTTTAACCGATCTACCGTGACAACAGTGAGGACGCAGCTTTGCAACTGTTTCCCTTCTTACTTCTTCCTGGGAGCCGTGCTCTTTTTTTTCTTCTCTGCATGCTGACGTGAACGGTCATTTGTGCTGAGTGCGAGAGCGCGGGCGAGTTCGTGCCGTGGCTGGGGCGCGGGCACGGGTATGGAGCGGTCCATTACATGGAGCACAACATGGACCAAGTATGAAAGGATTTGTGAGGGAATTCAGTCTATGAAGATCTTCACTTCCTCGTCCGAGCTGACATCCGGATCAGAACCATACGGCTGGACATTACCAAAATTGCTTGATATTTTATTATACCAGTGGAGAAGATTTATGTTAGCAAGAGACAGAGCTATGATAATCAGACAGGTGGAATCAGGGGCGGGGCTACTCAGCTCAGCACCCAAAGCCACGCCCCCTCAGAGGAGATTTAGGAAATAGAGGCTTCAGATCAACATTAAAAATGTATTTTGAAGCCTTTTAGATTGTGGTTAAAAACTTCATAATCATAATTAAAACACTACTGGGAACATTTTTTTATTGTCATAGCTGGACTTTAAAAAGTTACATTAAAACACTGCTTTTTGGGGGGCGTTGCTCAAACACAATGCATTGTGGTCTAAGTTCGCTAATATAGTGAGGTTCGATGCACACTGTTCTTTTGCATAGCCTTCTGGGAAATGTCTAGAGCACTTGATTTTGGGATTGTAGATTGGGACAGCACAACAAAATGGCAAACGGTCTATAAATTGAGTAGAGAAGAAATTCGGACAGTTCTCAATTTTTGCAGGAAACTGCATAATTAAAATGATCAGAGTACGGCTTAAACATTAATGGACTTTCATTTCTTTCTTTTCTGTTTGATTCGTATTTTTTACACCTCTGTCTTACCTCTAATTTTTTTTTTCTACTGATGTCCTCTGTCGCCCCCTCAAACCTCTATTCTTTCTCTTCTCCTCAAATCACCTCCTCACGTCTTATCTCTCCTCTCCCAGCATTGCCTCCCCCTCTCTTCTACCTTTGCTTTGTCATCTTTTCACTAATCTCCTTCATCCCTCCTTACCTCCAAAGGTTTCTTCCTCTGCATCTTTCCCCAATCCCTCTCCTATTTTTTTTTCACCCATTCTGCCTCCATTGCCCCCTTTCTGAGACTCTTACCCCCCCTCCTCCCTTTCTGCCCAGCATGACGTGAGACCAGATCAAGGAACTGTGTTGCTGGGAGTAACGGGGATTGAGAGCGACGCGTTGGAATGCAACTCCAGCCGAGCTCCCTGAAAACACCAGGAGAAGGAGGAGGAGGAGGAGGTTGAAGGAGGGGAGGTTAGAACAAGTATTTCCACTTTTTTCCTGTCCAATGCTTCCCTCGCTTTCTTTTTTCTTGGGCTACCCTGTCCTGTCCTGTTGGGATTTCCAACCTGCTCCTTTTTGCCGATCAGTTTTCCTTTCACCTGGTCTTTCCCTCATTGGTTATTGATTTTCATTTTCTCTCCATCCTTTCTTATCTTCGCTTCGACTCTGGAATTCGGTCTAACTTGGGACCTCTGTTTATCAGCCAACAGTCAGGCACCGGTCTGTTTGTCTGGCCGTTCACAGAGCAAACAGCAATGAAAGAGGAGAAAGAGGGCAAACACATGGAGATGAGGACAGGAACTCACATACATTGTAACGAGCCACCGCACACACTCTGCCTCTACATTATCAGCAGAATGAAAGTGCTTCATGGCAGTATTTGAATGAGACAGAAAAGAGCCCTATTCAGCCCCGGTGCCGGCTTTTATTAACACGGCGCGTCATTGAAGCGACATAAGCCCCCCCTGACTCACAGCCTCTGTCTACCACCACACACTCTCACAGGTGCACAAACACACACATGAAGAGGGACATCTCCTGTTCAGGTATGATGATGATGATGCCGCCACCTCTTTTCTTTTCTTTTGACACCCCACTACCCTCTTTTTTTTTTTTTTTGGCTCCTCCTCACTGGTGGGCTTTTGTTGCCTCCCTCCCTCCTCCTCTTGTTCTTTTCCACCACCTCACTTTCCCTTCCTCTCCCTCACTGACTGTTTGCCTCTGAATGGAAACACGCACAGATGCGTAAAGGGGCGGTCGAACCGCACTTTTTCCACCGCCGGCAGCCTCAGCATCACTGGCTCGGCTGGTTTGGAAGCTCCAGAAACTGGAACGAGCCACTATTATTTTTGGACTTTTTTTTTTTTTGGTTTTGTTTTTATGCTGACCTTTGTGAGCGACCCCTGGCGCGGAAACGAGGAGCACACCTGTAGGTGGACTTTTCTTTTTGCGAAAGGACGCACGGAGTGAGCGCGGGGTGTGAGTCAGGGGAGGACACGCTTTCTCCTCCTGGTGTCCCGGCGTGGATGCGTGGATGCTTCTTGCCTCCTTTTCACCCCCCCCCCCCAGCTGCTGTTGCTTGTCTGTGGGGTTCCCGAAATAGCAGCAGCTCGTTTAGAGGTTGAGAAGCGACGTCTTATGTGACATTTGTTTGTGGTAGTTACATTTTCAGCAACTAATCCGCCCTCTTTGCATGTGATATATGTTTTTTAATATCCTGCTCTCTCATCGCCTCACTTCTGAGTTTCCAGCTTTGATGCCGCCGTTGGAGGCGCACTAATTAGCGGCCTGATTGACAGCTCGGTAATTGGATTTATTTCATATCCGCTCCTTGAAGTTGTGGAGCCTCTTAAGGCATGAAAAGAATGGTTTCTCTGAGTTCTCTGCTTTAGAAAACAACAATAACTCTAGACTTATCGGGATTTGAGCTGCGGAGACATCAAGTTATTTTCATTTAGTTTGAGATACTCCACAGATTCTCCATCCAAATATTTCCGGAAGGCTCTTGTGCTCCACTTTAAAACCAAAAATAAAATGTTCCCCGTTATAAGATCTGTGCCTTTTGTCTGGGAATGTGCAAATGTGATGGAAAAGGTCTATTTCAAAAATCTTGTCCTTGACTTCGTTTTAAAATCCAAATATTTGTGCATCAGAGGAGTCCTATTCCAGAGGACAACAGGTGCCATCGCCAATAATGGATAGAACGTGGGATTCAGTTTGAAAGGGGAAAAATAAAATTATTTCATTGATTCATTTTGACATTTCACAATATATCTTCTCTTGTTGCAACATCCAAAACGAGTAGTGCAATTCTAAAAAAAAAAAAATCTGGCTTAAATTTGACAATATCTGCATGATATGAACTTTTTTTTAACTTATTTGTTGACCAACTTTTATTTTTTTCTCCATTTTTTAGTTGTGCGAGGCAACAGGTGCAGTTAAGCTGCTGCTAACCTTCCAGAAAGCATAAAAAATGTGTGATTTGGTGAAACTTTAAACATTTAAAGAAAAGCTAACCCAGGGGGAGTAGGCTCTGTGCAGCTCAAGGGGAAATTAAAATGATTTGGAGGCAGTTAAAAAAAAAAAAAGAAAAAAACACTCACTTTACAGATGCCAGATCCACAGCTCACAGTCGACAAGCAGCACTCATTTTTGATGAGGCTTCATGTGCTCCTCTTTGCACTTACATGCTGTCTGTCTCCTGATCAGTCCCAGTGTGATGCTATTTTTTTCTGCACATCTCAAGTAGAGGACAGAGTGTCATCTTCTGTCAGCATGTCTTCCTCTCTTTGTGATCACGCCCCTCACCTGCTGCCTTTTTCCAGCTTTGTAAGCCCCAGGGTGTTTCACTTGAACCTTTCTATTTCCACTATATTAAACCTGCGTGTGTGTGAGTGGATCTTCTTTCCTAAAACCCCGTCTTCATCATAATGCCCGGTGCAGTGTATGGCTTTTTATTCCTATCTGACTGAACTAATGGTTCATATAGGGATGGAAGCCATGCACTGCGCTTGGAGCGGAGCACACTGGACCAAGGACTCTTTTAACCTGTCTAACACACATGCTCACAACCAACACATTCACAAAAGACCACGAATACGTGCACATGTGTGGGTGATGGCGACGTGAAAAGTCACAAAAATATGGAAGCACATGCTCTCCTTGAGTAAACATGCATTCATTTATGCGAATGCATGCAGGATGCATGAATATGTATGCTGCACACAGTGCACACAGTCTCAGTGAGAATAGCAACAACATTCCCGTCAGGGCCCTGCTGCTGCAGAGAGTCAGTTTGAAGCTGTCAAAGTGTATCGGCTGACAGACGTCTCTCTGAAGTGAAACACACACCTGTCACAGAGTTCCACAATGATCGATACAGATCACCACAAAGACAAGAGAACACGCTGATTAAACTGAAATGAATTCATTCAGAATAAGTAGGGCTGGATTTGTTTCAGAATGTCTGTTTTTTCAATTAAAGATGAAGAATTAATTCAGTTTTGCACTTTTGGTTGCTACGTTTCTTTTTCAGAGTTCCACAAGCATGAAACACTACAGCATGTAAGGTCAGAAACAGGGATCCCCCGTAGTGGTTTGAAGCCCATTCACATGAAGCACATTAAGATGAAAGATAATTTCAAAAGGTGTGTGTGTGTGTAGGCCTAATAAAGTGTGAAAATACTGATAAAAAAAATCCAAAACTTATTTGCAATGAAAAAAAAATGACATGAAAGCATTAAACACAAATTAACATCAAGTATTTCAGCTATTTTTTGGTTTGAACTTTGAATTCAGTCCTCAAGCAGAATGAAATACCAATAATGTGGCTATAAAACCAAAACAAAACCCACATCTGACATAATTTTCAAATTTTTCCTGAATACTTTTTGATGTCCCATTTTATCAAGCATAAAAACTCTTATTATTTAGGCCTCAACTGGACACAATTCAACATCTGAATCAAAGATTAAAGCACAGATGCCAGCATATTTGTAATCCATACATTGGATAATTTTCATGTTTTTCACATACAAAAAAAGTCACTTTCTGCAATTAACAATGAAGCATCTGGAAATCCAAAAATAAACACCAAGTCACCAGGATTAGGCTGTTTTTTGTTAATTTTTATGTATTGGACAAAGGTTTATTATATGCTTTTACATTGCCCACAACACTATTGTAAATTTGTAGAAAATACTATTTTTAAGTTTGTGGTGGGTTGTTCAAATAGTTTGCTAAGTTTTTCAGGTAGGTTGATTGCTTGTCTAAACCATGTGGCCCTTCCACTGCACTGCTTCTATCACTAAAGAATAATTTTTCTGCTCAAACTAAATGTCTGTATCTACCAGTTTTCATATTTGAACGTATAAGAGTGTGTCCTGTTTGCATTAAAATCTGGAAAAAAAAAAAAAAAAAAGACAAGAATCCCTAGTAAATCCTTGGTTTTACTGTTTCCCAAATATTTTTAATTACTTGATCGAACAAAAAATATGACAACACTGCCATCCAGCGTTTTGGTGTGGTACTGCACACAACATATTTTAAATAAAAATAAATGAATAAATACATCATAAGTTTTACGATATTATATTGAATACTTATCATTTCATAATTCTAAAGGTACTCACCAAAAAGAAAAAAAAGGAAAGAAAGGTGAAAAAAAAGAAACGGATATGAAGAGTGAACAAGCGGAAATTACGTCATAATTCCGCCCCAAAACAAACGGGGAGCTGTTATGAAAGCTGAATGAAATGTTGGATAACTGCTGCTTTAGGGGCCTTTAGTAAAACCACGTGAAAAGTTATGCGGCTACTCCTCGTGCAGTTTTACCGTCTGCAGAAGTAAAGTTCAGCTGAGGAAAAGTAGGAGAGCATGGCAAAGCGGAAAAATGCTGCAGAGGCGAAGGTAGATACAAAGAAACCGAGGCTGCCGAAAGCAGAGAGCAGTGCAGCAAAAACAAGACCGAAGAAGAAAGCTGCCGGTACATAAAATTCACCTTTTGTTGATTTTCATTTTTCTCTCATAGTATATTTTTTATTTAATCAAAAATTGTTAATGAGTGAGAATTTTACAAAAGTAAACCAATTTTGTCTCACTGGAAATATGTTTTAGTTTTATAAAATAAACAGTAACTCCTCCTGAACAAAAAGTGAATTCATAATTTTTATTCAAGCCATTGCGTCTCAACGTATTTTTGAGTGAGTTTTTTTTTTGGGTGCAGCTGCGCGGATATGAGCTGCGCGCGGTCACTGGAGCGGATCTGCTGATCCAGATGCTCTTTAATGCCTTTTAACAGAACAAAAACGTTCATTTGTGCAGCAGGTGTGACTGTATTTAAGACAAGTTTAAGAGTATCAATGAAATACTTCTTTATCAGACTTTGTCATAAGTCTTTTTTGGGTATGTTTTGTTAACCTTCTTTTTTTCAATAAAACTTTATTAGCTTGAATTGATTTACAGATTTGTCTTAGAAGTACTCAAAGCACTCACTTTGAAATATTAATGTTGAAAACTGCTGTTTTTTTTATAACAATAATTTCTAAAATGTAGATTATTTTTCATAAAACAAACAAAAAAAAACATTTTATTCTCTTAAGTTTTGTTGTTAAAGTTTCTGTCCTGTTAACAACAAAGGGAAATGTAACACAATGTACAGCATGAGACTTAATTGTGTCTTTGGTAACTAACGTGTTTCTGTATAATTATTCAGACGATGACATCATTAAAGAGGAAGAACTGCAGAGGAAAGTCAAACCCAAGCCCCGCCCCTCTTCAAAAAGTGCCATGCAGAAAGTTTCTGCTTCTTGTCCCACAGCCAGCCCTGATGTCATAACCAGTAAATACTTTAAGACGCACCTGAGAGGTGAGATTAATAGTGAAGATGAGTTTGACCTTGTGACCTCACCACCCCCCATAGTGGAAGCAAACTCCAAGAAACCAGTGAAAGACAAAGAAGAAGAAGAGATGGAGGAGGAGAGTGACAGTGAGGATGATGATGACTGGGAGGAAGTTGAAGGCAAGTCCTAATGCACAGTAATAACTTTAGTTTACCAAAGCTGCTGAACAACGTGTATTTAAGACCCTCTCCAACCATCCTTTCATTTTTTAAGTGTTCTTAGTATTTTTTTTTTTTAAATATGATAATGCTGTTTTTAGCCACAACATTTTTTTTTTTTAAAGTCTCATGTGACACAAAAACTGTGTCAGGACAGGGAGGAACCCCACCACTGCTGAGAGCTCTATGTTTACATTACCAGTGCAAAAACAAAAAGTTATGGATGTAGTTGTTAACAAGTGGAAACATCAGAATGGAGCGAAATTTGTGGCCCTCCTAGTGTATTTTTTATCTCTCAGATAAGCTCTTTTCATACAACCTTTTGTGTTTGCTCCTGATTCACAACAATTTGAATAAAGAAATACTCAAACACAGTTTTAATCTGAATTTTCTTTATATAAGTCCTCCATTATGAGAAAAATGCCACAAAAACAATTTTTAAAAACACTATTGTAATTGGAGGGGGTCTTTAAGGAACTTTACTACAGCAAGAGATTGATTGGAATCATTTTGCTTAAATTGATTAGAGCTTGCTGAGCCTCTGGGTCCATCTGAAGCGTCTGAACTTGTCTTGCCCTCTCAGCCTGTAGAGATTGAGATTGAGACCGCAGAAGTCAGAAAACGGTAAGTGCATGAACGTATTTATGAATGGTTTCTCTGTTATTTTAGATGTGAAAGATGATCTCACTGTTATTTTCCCCAAGACATATTTTTAATTTTTCTATCTGTTTTAAAATATTAAAGTGTAACCAAACAGGGAGGTTGGAGGCGGACTCCAACCACAGCCAAAATGTGAAAGTCCAGTCAGAGGGGTGGGGTTTGGGGAACGGGGGGTGGGTGGGGGACTGTGGGGGGGGGGCAGGGATGTTGGACTTAAATGATTTGATTGTCACAAAATTCAACTGTAATACCTCAATTTGACCTGTAGGGGTCAGCACACAGACAGTTTTAGACCACATTTTCAAGAATTAAACATTTTATTTTAATTTGTCAAAAAATTGGCAATGACCAACAGACAGCCCTTTAAAAGCCCTATTTATTGAGGTCAACAGCCAAAACAAGTTGATTTAGGGTTTGGTTACCCTTTAAGAAAACAACTCTAACTTAACACAAATGTAAGAATCCTTCCTGAATCATTTTCCTGGGAAAACTGATGTATGTTGGTCTATTTAATCTGGTATGTTTTGACTGGTCAGGAAAAAGAGGCAAGAAGAATTTGAGACATACCTCAGGCGGATGATGAAGAGGTATAAGAAGGATTTACTAATAGACACACACAAGGTAAAAACACTGCTACTTTTGCCTTCACTGGTACCTGGGTTTTCTTTTTTTGGTTCTTTAATAGCGTGCCACTCTTTTAGGTCCACCTCTTGTGCCTACTTGCCAACGGGATTTTCCGCAACAGACTGTGCAGTGAACCAGACCTGCTGGCCGTCACTCTGTCCCTCCTACCAGCACACTTCTGCACAGTTGACAAAAAGTGCATCGACCAAAACTACCTCTGTGGCTTGTTGAAATGGTTTGTGCTTGTTAACCTACGCTGTTTATGACTTTCTAGTGCTGCTCTTTTGTAATTGTGTTAAATATCGGTGGCAGTGGTGGTTCTACACTGACCCCCCCCCCCCCCCCCCCCCCCCCCCGCCCCATTGCCCCACACACACACAAACACACACCTCATCATTTTGTGTTTCATATTTTTCTTTGAATTAATAACTCTATTGTCATTGTACATTATACAATTGCGTGCAGTCCTCTTTCAGTAAATAAGTCAAAAAATAAAAATAAAATAGAAAACCAAACACACAATCTTAGACAAACACGTTCATATATCCGGTCATTGCATGGCTTCTGATGAAGTGCAAAAAAGTTTAAATAAATTAAATCATTGCATTAAAAAGGGACTCAATTTCTAGCAGCATTTAAAACTGTGATGGCTCTTGGAAGAAAACAGTTTTTTTATTCAATTTGGCCATTTCACTCAAAAATGAGCACAAATGCAAGAATTTCATATACTCGTATTAGACAGGTGTCTAACTCAATCTAACTTAGCCCCCACTAACAGGGGGCTAAAATCCAAAACATGCTTCAGGTTGCAGGGCGAACAGGACAAACATTTACTAAATGCTCTAATGCTAAACTTTTAAAACTTGAGTTTTTGTACAAAAACAGACAGCAATATTATTCCACAATAAATCGACTGAAAACTAACTTTAATGTTTTGCTCTTCATAAAAATATATCCTGTCAAAATGATACAAATATAAACATGCTGCAGATTCAAAAAAAGTCTGGAAATAAAAATAAAATCTGTGCTTTTCAGCTAAAACAAATAAAATCATTCCATTTTCTTTGCTCTTGTGTCGTTTTATCAGAGCTGGACTCCTGACATTGTCTTTTTACCCAATTTCATTTCTGTTCTGTGTTTAAACTCCTGTGTGTCTTTGTAAAACATATCAGAGTGATTTGATTTTTCAAAAACTGCTGTTGTCGGGTTATTGTTTTAAGGGTTAATAAAACATTAAAAATTAGATAAAATATTTTTTTAATTGAGATTTCTCAAAAAGTTTGTGTTTTTCCTCATTTTGTGCAAAATTAAAAGTAAAAATTCTCCTAAAAACGTCTATTCATTTACAAACAAATGATCTATTGTTCACTTATTTACATCTGAAAAAGAACAGCTGTTTTACTGCCTTCATCACCTGCTGTCTCTATGTTAATTAGGCGACTAACAAAGACTAGCATAAAAAAATACAAATTATATGACAAATAAAGACATGTAATAAAAATGTCTACAAGAATTAATTAAGAATGACGTCATTAGCGTACACTTAGTGAACTAAAGGCATGCAATTGACTCAGGAATTGTGCAATCGAGACTATTACCCTGCAGCCTGTGCCATAAGAGTAAAAGAAACACAAAATGCAGCTACTTTGAGGGTAAAAAAGGTTAAAAGCCATTCATATAAATCACATTTACAAAACAAATTGGTGGACACATTTTGCTTTTATCATTGGTTACTGCCTGTAAAGAATAGCTTATTGCTAAACTAAACTAAATAGACTAACTAAAAGTGGTTATCCCTGCCCTTTACCTTCCTTCTCTGTAAGGAAAAACTTCTAAAAAAAGAAACTTGATTCAGGCAAAAAAGAAGAAACCTTTGGACTGTTAAAGAAGAATTAGCTTATCTATTTCTGCAACTGTGTATTTGAATAGAGTTCAGCCAGATAGGACTTGGGGACAGGTGAGGGTGAAGTCCACAGCCGAAGATGAGCCAGAGGCGTGGTCCACGGCCTAGAACAGAAGCACAAACGGTCCAGTTGGAATCGGGAATCTCTCAGAGGAAAAAGAGGAACAACACGTGAATCGCAGTGCACCAAACAGAAGCACAGAGAACTAAATATAAGAAGCAGCTTTTCATTCGACAGGAGTACATCTATCTGTGAGGCGCCAGTTCGCTGGTTTCAGGTCGTTCCAAGGAAATAGAAAAACCAATAGTGGCCCAGAGTTTTTTGTCTTAAAGCGCTGAGCCAGTGCCTCGTTTGAATTGCCCAGAGCGCCAATTACCCATCCGTAAAGCCGCTACCGCTTTTTGTTTTTAGCAATAAAATGCAAATAATTTAATTTTCATAGAAAGGCTGACAGATCATTTGTTTTTAAACACCAGCAGTTGTCTCATAAGTAAAGTCATTTTGCGTTTGTTTCTTTTCATGTTTCATTTCTATCTTTCTTTTTAGGTTCAGATCAACATTTACTGTAAACCCTCTCCTTCCTCAAGAAGAGCCTTCAGATCTGCGAGCTCTTCTGGAACGGCGGCTAGCGACCTTCACAGCCAGAGATCACCAGGAAATAACTCATGTTTGTAGATTTTCTCATCTGAAGAGTTTAAATGAATTTAAACTAGCCGGTGGTTACACATTCAATCTCGTATAAAAGCGCAGATAAAAAACCTAAGCAAGTTTTTCTTTGTTTCTTCTGCAGCTTTTCTTGTTGGTCCTGAGGTCTCTGCAGCTTTTCTGCCGACTGGTTCTTTCTTTGCAGCCAGTTCCTTTCAAACCCCCATCAGCTAAGGTAAGCACACAAATCTTTATTGTTCCAAAAGGATGCTTACAAATAAACAGCAGCTATGATGAGGGAAAAGGCCAGAAGAGGTATCCATCGTCAGATTTTTGCGTTGCTAATGCTAGCTTGAAGCTATAAGCTTTCGCGTTAGCGCACAAACAGAGCTCTGAGGGAGGGGGGTTGTTGCTACTGACGCTGTGAATAAAATGTGTCTTAAAAAAACGACAAAGGGCTAAAAACGTCATAACAAAACAAACTTACGAAAGAAAAGTATAGTTGGAGTGGAACTTTTACTGACCATGATGTGAGCAGTATACTGCCCTTCGAGGTGTCCGTCATCAGAAATTAAGAGGGGCATCTGGTCACTTACAAGATGGCGCCAGAAACAAAACTCAAGCTGGAAGCGGAAATTTTGCAACTTTAGCTGGTTGTGTGAGCGAAATTTTTCTAAACTTTAGGAAATCCTTTCAAAAATGATCTTTTAAGAACTATCAGCTGTTAAACTTTTAAATGTGAATAAACTGTAACTGTTTAGCAGTATAGTGTGCAAGATGAGCTTCAAATGGGACAGAGAACGCTCGTTGTTTTATTTCTTTTAAATGAATATTATCAAGTCTTCAAATTTGTGCAGCTACACCCGTTTACCTCTGGAGAAAAAGACGTCGAAATGCTCTTTTTTCTCTGTGAATCAGCTGATCCCGTGAGCAGGTATGGTATGTCAAGGGGAAAAAAGGTCGAAAGCTCAAAACGAGGGTTTCAGGTCAAGGACTTCCGGCCAATGATTTTGGGCACAAATTATGTTTTTTTTTTTTACGGCCAGCTTCAGCAGGGGGAGGGACTTCCTGCTATTAATTTTTGAGCGCCATATTTTTTCTCTGTGGCCAGATTCTCTTGAAAATGAATGGAGAACCATCCTCCGCTGGAGTTGGACGGTTCACGCGTCTGCTTTGTCCCTTTAGTTCTGATAATGGACCCCCTGTCCTGCATTATCTCTTATATAGTGAACGAAATGGACCCCCATAGGATAAATATTATAAGCTTAAATACATGTTTCTTTCATTCCATAATGTAAATAATGACATTTTTCTTTTTTTCGTATTTAAATCAAGTGGCGGTTTACCTGCTCATTAGCTGCAATTTGAATAGTAATCTGTATTATTTTCATGATTATTCTAAATTCATTTTCTGTCTCCAGTCTAAAGGGGTTCGAACATCTTCGTCTACCTCACATAAAGGTCAAACAAGTCAAGAAACATCTGAGACCAACTCCCCGGAGCAGAAAGTCTCTCCAGGCTCCAAAAGACCTCCTAAAGAAAAAAAACTCAAGGAAAGCAGAGGAGGGAAGAAAGCAAAGACCAAAGAGATCAAACAGGAAGAGGAGAAGCCCGTTCTCTCGGGTGGGCGGAGACCAAAGAACTCCAAACGCCGCAGCGTTGCCTCAAAGGTCAGCTACAAGGAGGAGAGCAACAGCGAGGGAGATGAGGAAGAGGATGACGGGGAGGACTTTCAGGCCTCCAGTGAGGAGGAGGACAGTGATTTCGAGAGCGAGGTCAAACCTAGAAAGGGGAAGATGGGTAAAGGTAAAGCCACGGTCACCGCCAGTAAAAAACATGTAGCTCCTAAGAAGAAGAACGGAGGCAAAAAACAAGTAAAAGATGAGGAGGACAGTGATTGGGAGGAAGATGACGAAATGGTGGAAGATGAGGGAAAAAGGAGGAGTGTGAGGCGGGGGGGGCCCGGGGCAGACGAGTGGTTGGAGGTCTTTCTGGAGAAATCCTCCTCCTGGGTTTGTGTTGACGTGGAGCACGGAGTCGGAATGCCTCAGCTCTGCTCCCAGAATGCAACAGAGCCAGTGACGTACGTGGTGGCGGTGGATGGAGACGGCTTTTTGAAAGATCTGGGACGAAAGTACGACCCCACCTGGATGACCACGTCCCGGAAGAGGAGGGTGGATGATGACTGGTGGGAGGAGACACTCCAGTTCTTCTTGGGACCTGAGGATGAGAGGGATGCAAAAGAGGAGAAGGAGGTATGCTCATTAACTCACGTTAAAACACACTGATAAGAAATAAAAAAGATTTAATTTTTTTAATTGTAAATGCCAGAAAAAAGAATTGTCCATTTAGATAATGTCTGAAAAAATATCAATGTTCTCGCATGTTGAAAGCTAAATAGAATTGTATTTTCTCTGTTTTATCTTCTATTTTTTAGCTTCAGAGTAAACTCCTCAACAAACCATTACCAATTTCTGTAGCAGAGTACAAGAACCATCCTCTGTACGCTTTAAAGAGACATCTGCTGAAGTATGAGGCTCTCTATCCAGCTACAGCCACTGTACTGGGATACTGCAGAGGAGAGCCGGTTTACTCCAGGTCAGCGTTCACTTATGACACTTACACTTATGCTGTTTTAATTTAAGACAAGCCTTATATACTAAAATAAGTTCAGAATTGAATTTGTTTTTCAAAGCATAAAAACAGATTTCCAACTTTAATCATTTTTTGGGTGTAAGTACTGTATTCATTCAAATTTAGTTTAAGTGGAAATGTCATTTTTTATTTTCATCGTCAGTTTCATTTTTTTTTTTTTTTTTTTTTTACATATTTGAAAATCTAATATTACCACTTGCTTACATCTTATACGACATTAGAACTGCTGTCATTCTGCATTATTGTTTCTTTTCATTTGCATAAAAAACTGGTTTTCTATTATTTAGGACCACTAGAGGGGAAAAGCATCACCTCCATCCGCTCTGTATTTATTCTTTTTAAAGAGCTTCCAAAGATAAAAAGAATTTTTACTTTAAAATAGTTTATATAATAGTTCAATGACATGATGAATGGGTGAGGTAAATCTTTTTCATTTTGAGGACATTAAAAAAGCGAAAAACTATGAAATACTTTTTTTTTCTTCACTCTAGGGATTGCGTGCGCACCCTCCATTCAAGAGACACGTGGTTGAAAGAAGCTCGAACTGTCCGACTGGGGGAGGAGCCTTATAAGGTGAGCGCAAAACATTGCTTTTATTTAACATTTTTTAAACTAGTCCTATAGAGTTTAACTTCATCCACTTGTTTCACCCGTTAGCGTAAAATGAAGAAGGAAAATCGGAATTTGTGGTTTATGTGAGTCTGAAGGAGTATTAGGAGTATTAGTTTTAGAAGAATTTTACACTGAAAAATGTTGTAAATTTATGGATAAAAATTACCAAAGTTAAGTCATAATTTTAAAAGAAGATATTCACTGAATTATGAGTGTAAAACCAATATTTTATTTTTTACAAAGCCATAATTTCATTAGTTTTAAGTTGAGATCTAACAATATTATTGTCTTACATTTATGAGGAAGCAATAGTCTGTTAACAACGAAAATATAAGGAACAAAAGAAGAACCAACATCATGTTTCAATCTGACATGTTTCAATCAAACATAACTTTTTTGACGTAACCATAAATTAAAACAGACAGGAATATTATTCCAGAAAAAATCAACTAAAACCTCAAATAACTTTTAATTTTTACTCTTCATAAAAATATATTTTGTCAAAATTATACAAGTTAAAATAAACTCAAACATTAAAAAAATAATTATTATAAAATTCTTCACTTTCATGTCATTTTATAAACTTATATACATACTTATTAAAAATTCCAAAAGATTTTGATCTTGATTTTTGGCTGATTTTGATTATATATAAAATCGACCGGATAGAATTACCCAGCGGGCCGGTACTGGCCCCCGGACCTTGATTTTCACACATGTGGGTTGGTGAGTAACATCGTTTGAATATAAATAAAAGGATATTTAAAAGAATTTGCAGGAAACTGGACCTCTTCAGAAGACGATTCTTGACCCACAGAGTTCTTCAGGAGAATCCAAAGTGCATAAATTTCTTCAGTGATGGATTTATTTAACACCTAATGAGAATAGAGGCTTACACAACCAACTATATTGTCAAAAAAGCATGGCTTTTTCCTTGATAAAGCCCAATTTTGTCTCTCAAAATTGTAAGAGTTTATTCTGTTAAAATTACTATTCTTTCTAATTGTTGACTTCTTCATTCTCAGTAAATTACAATATTTTACTTGTAAATTTATTACTTTATTCTTGTAAAATTACTATTTTTTTCTCATAATTGTTCGATTTCATTCTCGTAAATGTATTTATTTATTTTTCTGGTGGTCTTAATACAACGTGGTGGTTTGATCTAAACAGCAAATGTTATCTAACTTTCTTGTGTTTCTTTCTATTAGATGGTAAAGGGTTTTTCCAATCGGTCCCGAAAAGCCAGAATGGCTTCTGAGCAGAAAGATCACAAAGACCTGGGTCTGTTTGGAGAATGGCAGACTGAAGAATACCAACCCCCCATAGCCGTGGACGGAAAGGTAACTGTCAGATATCGCTTTAACTTTCATTAATACACAAAAAACAAAAAAGGAGAATATTTTACCTTGAATGATTTTTGGATTTTGTGTTGTCATCTTTCTGCTTCAGGTCCCTCGTAACGAGTATGGTAATGTGTATCTGTTCAAACCCTGCATGTTACCGGTGGGCTGCGTTCATCTAAGACTGCCTAACCTCCACCGTGTGGCCAAGAAGCTAAACCTGGATGCTGCTGCGGCAGTAACGGGCTTTGATTACCACGGAGGATACTCCCACGCCGTGTAAGACCACAAATGATCATTAACCGTTATTATTATCAACATTGTCATTATTTTCAACTTTTTTAAAGAAATTTATTTTAAAATTGTTTACATGCAAAAGAGACATCCAGTGTTTTAAATTGAAGGACTTACTAATAGGGCTCTGTTGTTGAAGAAGTCCGGTGATACGATACGTTTCTTGGTACACGTGTCTCAAGACTGCAATAGACACAATGTATCACTCATTCTTAATTATGTCTGGGTTTAAAGAATCGATTCATCGATTTGAATCGATTTAAGCTTAATAGATCAATAATGGTTTCATAAAAGTATAAATCAATTTAGCACATAGAGTTAAAGTCCACTAGCTTGATGCTAACGTTTAATGGAATTTCCCATAGGATGGCTAATGCTAACGCTTGGTCGACCTAAAGTGAGAACTGTGAGGAAACGGATTATAAATCCTGAAGTGGCTGCAAGTTTTATTGATATTTTTAACCAAACTACTGCTTAAACTTCATCTGCATCCTGTGATTTTATTGTTGATCATTATTATTATCATTAATTAATTATAAAATATTTATTGTAACTTAATTATTTTTTAGCAAGATTTCATATTGATACCAGTATTATCAAATAAAACATAACATTTCACAAAATGTTTTGCTCCGCCCCCATTTACTAACCATCTTGTTCCAAACCATAAGGATATTTTATGTGTTTTTTCTGTGTTGTGTAAGTTTCCTTGTGTAGTAAAACTTTTTTCAATCCGCTCTGACTGTATTTCAGGACCGACGGCTACATTGTGTGCGAGGAGGACGAGGAGATCCTCAGAGCCGCTTGGGTGGAAGATCAGGAGATCCAGAAAAAGAAAGAGAAAGAGGTGTGTGTGTTTGTTCGTTGGTTAGATTAAGACATCCACAGTTCTTAGAGTTTGTATCTCGGTTTTTGAGTAAGGACAGAAAAAGAATAAATCCCACTTTTTAAGGAAAATAAACAAACAGAAAATATTAATAAAAATATATAGCAAAATGACTATTCTTTTTATTCTTCTGAATATAAACGTCTTAACCTGGGATTTAAATCACAAATTCAAAACAATTTTGCATGCTAACTTTTTTTAAACACTCCACTATGTCCTGCATCCTGATCGGCCGTAGACCTTGTCAATCAATTTCTTCCATGCTGGATCTCCAGTTTGTTTTCATTCTTTAAAACTTATTTTTCTCTGAAGGTTTGAGAGTTTAAAGTGTTCAAATGTTCATGTTCGTCTGTCAAAAGTGTGTAATGAGGAGTTTTACAGCCTTAAAAACATCCATAATCCTACTTTTCTGATGTATGGAATGCATTAAACCAGAGAATTCTGGATCTCAAAACTCCAAATTTCTGATCTCTCTTCCAGAAAAAAGAGAAAAGAGCCGTGGCCAACTGGACTCTGCTGGTGAAGGGTCTCCTGATCCGAGAGAGGCTCCGACAGCGCTACCAGGGAGGTGGGAGTGTTGCTCGTGAAGACGACGCCGGCGGGTTCTCTTCAGACGAGGAGGTGGCGGCAGCTGGGGGGGATGGCGCCGGTGCTAAAACGGCGTCAGAGACTCTGGCAATGTCTGCGCCCCAAAACAGGCAAACACAGGAGGGTGGCGGAGGGGTCGGCACTCTGAAAAAGACAACAAAACGGGGGAGAAAGGCTCAGGAAGAACATTTGTTTCCCTTTGAGAAAGTGTAAAGGATTCATCCGTTGAGCCTCGATGAACAAATCAACAAAACAAGGAACGATTGGGTTTATTTCTAGAACAGGAAATGAAATCCAGATCTGAGTTCAGTTTAACAGAATCAGTGATCAGGTGAGTCAAGCATTGAGGCACTTTTAGAAAACTGAATTTCAGTAAGATTTAAGAAAGAAAAAGAAAACGTGTCATAAATGTTGTTTACAAAACTGCGTTGCCAGGTTGGTAAAACTAGAACAAAATTCATGTAAATATATCATCAAAGAAAGAATCTCAGAATTTCTGTTTAACATTTCATGAAGCCACTTACTTCTGTCTCTTCACAGCGGCTCTGCTCCAAAATGTTGAGCGCAGCGGCATTTTTTAGCTCCTGTGATGCAGAAAGTCGACATGTTAGACAAGTAAACGTGAAAGATAATATACCTTAAAGACGGCACTCCATTTGCTGAATTGAAATGAACATCCCCATTTAGTAAACTGACAGCAGTCCAGATTGAATGAAGCACAGCTGCAGTGTCTAAAAATGTTTTTCTCAATGTTTTTTGTCAATAAGGGGAATAAAAGATTAGAATTATGGTGCTTTTTTATCTAGAATGTAAAAATCAGCAAATCTGTCTTTAAATCCACTTTTGCTTTTTCACCGACTCTTTTATGGTTTAAAAGGTAGTTAAAAAGTCAACATTCCTGGGGGTTGATTTGGTTCTTTCACTCACCTATCTCTATGATGGATGGATACATTTCTCTGTTCTAATCTGTACATTGTGTTTGTTTGTTAATGCACAGCTCATGGGGGCGGGTCTTAAAAACAATAACTGTTTTGAATGAGACATATATTTTTGTAAGAACTGTTGAAATATACACATAAAGAAGTCTTTTGTGTGGTCTTTTCCTTGAATTTTCCTGATGAAGAAGACAAGTATTTTTCTCAAATTTTTCTTTTAAGAAAACAAAATGGCATAAAATCAATTAATAAATAGAATGAACACGTCTTTATTGTCTTCTAACTGTAAACTCAAAACATGCAGATAAAGCAAGAACTGATTTAGCAGAGGAGAGCAGATTGACAGAAAATGCTCTTTTCTTAATTCTTTCACATTTATATTTATATTAATCATAACAAAAAGAGCTTAAAAACATGTGAATGTTTTCAATATTTGTCATCTCATCACTGACAGTAATGATGCAGCTCTCTCACGAGGGGGGGCTTTTTCAGCTCATCACCGGCTCTGTAATGTTACAGAGAGACTGCCAATAAAGTTAATACAAAGTGGATTAATGCCTGTTCTATGCAGTTAATTCTATGAATTCCTGCTGTTGACATGTTCTCGTCTTAAAGTCGCTCCGTGAAAACATTGACCGACTTTGAACCGACCTGTTTCCATTTCTAGACAACACACGGGAACAGCTCGATCGCATTAGCAGCTAATATCCCAGCATGCTAGTGTCAGTGTATAACAACAGCGCTGTCTTCAAATCAACACTTTCATTAAAGGTTCGGTTGCTGCTGGATTTCCAGCTGCAGACTCACACAGTGTCCCGCTAACGAAGAGGTTACTGTCTCATTCATTTAACTGCAGCTAGCTGTTAGCCGCTATGCTAGCGCCAGCTTTCACTCAGAACTTACTTGATTTTGCTGCTCCTGGATCAGATGAAGTTGGTGGTTGTTGAGTCTTTGTCAGTAATCCTTTCATCCATATGTTCTGCTGAAGGTAAACCGTTTTTTGTTGAAGACACTTTTATGCCCGACACAAAAACACCGGCAAGCAGGGACCCGTAAATTGAAGAGGAGGGCGGGGCTATGTTTTTCGAGCAATTTGATTGGTTGCACTGTCAGATCAATCCAAAGGGCTCTAATTTGATTGGATGTTAGGCCGACACAACACACGGAAGTAAACGAGCGGACAGAGAGACCGCGGCGCGCGGCTTTCTCAATATACTTTCTAATCCTTGGATTTGGGGGAAACAGCAAGTCTTTCCGAGTCAGAGGGCTAAAGTCATGAGTCGGGAGGTTAAAAGTCCAAGTCAATTCTAAAGCCATCAAATTCGAGTCCAAGTCACGTGACTCGAGTGGCGTCATCGGTGACGTCATCACTGATGACGCCACTCGAGTCACGTGACTTGGACTGATGACGTCACTGTCAAGAGGCTATAAAGCTGTTCGCTCGCCTGCTGGATTCATCTTTGAGATTCAAAGACGAGAGCTGTTGCAAGCATCCACAGACGTCAAGCATCGACTTACAAGCATCCACGGATTGTTTGGAAAGAAAATGCACGGAAATCAAAGATACAACGCGACTTACCCAAATCAGGGATTCTACCAGCCTCATGGAAATGCTGGTTTTGGACAAAGACACCCACACGTCCAATTTAACCACCCATTTCCATTTGCTGGAATGAACCCCCCACATCCTGCCCCCCAAAGACACCCAAATTGGGGGCGACAAAACCTCCCCTATCCACCCCCTGGAGTGTACCAGCCACATCATGAAGTCCATACAAACCACGGAAATCCAAACTGGGGACAGCAACATCGTCATGTCCCCTTCCACCCTGTTCCTCCCCGACCCACTCACCACGGAAATCCAAACTGGGGACAGCAACATCGTCATGTCCCCTTCCACCCTGTTCCTCCCCGACCCACTCACCACGGAAATCCAAACTGGGGACAGCAACATCGTCATGTCCCCTTCCACCCTGTTCCTCCACGACCCACTCACCACGGAAACAACAATCTGAGACACCAATATGAGCATGTCCCCGTAAACTCTGCAAGACCAAGGCCATATCAAACTGCCCCTGCAGTTCCTCCAAAACCTGCATCCCCGCCTCCAGAAATGAAAACCCAAGATCCACCAGCCCCTGCTCTTGAAACAAAGCCAGATCTGGAACAAAGGGATTTTAGTAAACTCTTCAATCCTGCGTTCCCTTTCATTCCCTGGGTAGTTGAATTGAGGCAAATAGCCAAACAATTTAAACCTGTGGAAAACTCTAACTCTCAGTCAGCCAATCAAAGTCCTCAGCTGGAAGTACAGGATGCAAATCCAGCAACTGTGTCTGCCAGCGAGGACATGTCATCAAGCAACAATGGAAATGACGTCAAAGAAGAGATAGCTGATTTAGAAGAACAGCTGAGGAACAAAGATGTGGAACAAAGACAGTATAGTCTGAATTATCCAATGAACGACGATTCTCAGTTTGACCAGAGATTCTTGATGTTAAAAAAGCAAACACTGCATGCAGAGTTCCAGTATGGGAGGAAGTGTGCACGTGAACTTGCCGTTCTGACAGACAAACTGGAGAGACTAAATCTAGCGGCTCAAGCAAAGCAGGCGGCAGGTGAGAAGAAAAAGACAGAAGCTCACAAGATGGCACAGCAAAAACTGGAAATGCTGAAGAAAGAACTGCAAGAAAAAACACAGTATAATCTAGAACTGACCCAGAGACTAAAACTGGAAGACGAAGCAGAAAATGACATTCAACAGGAAATTCCTGTGGTGTCAGAACCAGAAGTTGTGAATGAACAGGTGGAGGCTGATCTCGACACGATCTCAACACCTCAGGACCTCAATGTAAAACCACAAGATGATCCTTCAGAATCAGAAGTGATCTTGAATCAGACAGAGGCTGAGGAAACGGACTCCATCATAGACCCTCAGATGGAAAATGAAGAAAAGGTGGAGGCTGATGAAACAGACTCCATCATAGATCCTCAGATGAAAAATGAAGAACAGATGGAGGCTGATGAAACAGACTCCATCATAGACCCTCAGATGGAAAATAAAGAACAGATGGAGGAAACGGACACCACCATGATAGCGACCAAAGATCTCGAGGTTTCTAATGAACCTTCTGAAAAAGAAGTGGACCCACCATCGGACCCTGAGTCTGGACATCAGGACAGTGAAGAACCAGAAGCTTTGCTGCCTGAACAGACCAAACCTAAAAAACTGTCACTGTGGAAGCGCTTCAAAAAATTCTTCACACCACGCCGCAGACAGAAAAACAAAGAAAAAACAAAGATATAGATGGTGGTGACACAGCTCTTGTTGGCATAGCTGCTGTAACCTATGGCTGCAAAAAAAAAAAAAAAAAATTAGCCTATGACAACAAAAACTTTTTTCCCTTCTTTTTTCTCTACTTAGACGTTTTCTATCAACCTAAATTGTGCATTTATTTTATTTTATTTATTCATGTTATGTTAAGATTGTTGTTGTTTTTTTTTTATTTGTACTAAATTTTGCCACAGCTTGACTCACCTCAGTCAGTCTAATGGAAATATATATAAGAAAAAAATAAAATAAATAAATAAATAAATAAATAAAAAAGGAAATGTATATTAAAAAAAAAAAGACATGTATGTAAGAAAAAAAATAAAATAAAAAAAGAAATGTATTAAGAAAAAATAAATAAAAAAAAAAAAGGAAATGTATGTAAACAAAATAAAATAGCTGATAAAAAAAACAAAAACATACCCATTCACACACACGCACAGATTACCCCCACACACACACAACCCCCCCCAAACACCCGAACACCATCACACACAAAACTCTCAAAACACCCCCACACACACAACACCCCCTACCACCCACACACACAACCCCGCCAAAACACCCCCACACATACAACACCCCCCCCCCCACACACACACACACACAACAACCCCCCCCCACACACACACACACACACCCCCTTTGTGAGCCACCACCTTAACGTGGTGAAGGGGTTTGAGGGCTTGAGTGATCCTAGAAGCTGTTCTCATTGGGTTGACCCTCTTGTTAGGGTCTCCCTTTGAAAACAGGTCCTAGGTGACAAGCCGGACTAAGAGTGGTTCAGAAAGTCATTATGGAAAATATTACATCGAGGTAACTTTTTCTTTTCATTTTTTCAGGATTTATACCCATTTTACCAGATACCCTCGAGTGGATTAAGGAGACGAGATCACACTCACCAGACGCTCAAAGCATTGAATGAACTTATATTTCCTGCTCTAATTAGTGTGCTCTGTGGGGCTTTCCACAACCAGTCATGCACTTGTATCCTTTTTCTTTTTTTTTTAATTTACTAACTACCTGTTGGGCGAGTGGCAATCATCTTTGGTCGTCCCACCTGTTACTTTTTTACTTTATTTTTATTGTATGTTTCCATGTGTTATCATTTACAGACATGAATCCTCAATAACAACAAATAACAAAAATAAATTAACACAATATAGATAAACCGGACTGTCTTTTTTTGTGTGCAGACTAACGGCAGCAGCTGTGCTGCATACAATTCTTCTTTGATTCAATTCAATTCAATTAAATTTTATTTATATAGCCCAAAATTACAAAGAATTTTGCCTCATTGGGCTTCATGCAGGTAATTTTACAGTTGCAAAAAATAGTCATGAAACATGAAAGAAAGATCACTAAAGACTAAACAGACTAAATAAACTGGATATCCCTGCTCTTAGACCCTCCCTCTCGGTAAGGAAAAACTCCTAAAAAACCTGAATCAGGAAAAACGAAGAAACCTTAGGGATTCCCACATGAGGGAGAGATCCCATCCCAGGACGAACAGGCAATACCAGAACTGATAAGGGAAAATTAGCTTCTAAAACTAAGTATTTGAATAGAGATCATTCAGATAGAGCTGCAGATAGAGCTGAGGGACGAGTGGTGATGAAGTCCTCAGTCAGACGAAGCAGAAGTACAGTCCACGACCAGGAGCAGGAGCGTGGGGGATCCACCTGGATCTGCAATCACTCCCGCTCCCCAGAGGGGAGAGAGAGAGAAAAACAACATGTGAATCGAACTGCACCAACAAAAGCATGGAGAACTTAATACAATGAATAATAAAGAGTAAGAGAGAGAGGAAGAAATAAGAACAGAGAACAGAACCCCAGAGCTGATGTGGAGAACAACTATGATAGAAAATCTAGCAGAACGCCTGTCCAAAGAGGAATGTTTTAAGGCTAGCTTTGAAGGTAGAAACTGCTGGCCTCTCTGACATGAGCTGGGAGCTTATTCCAGAGAACAGGGGCTTGATGGCTGAAGGTTCTACCTCCAACTGTACTTTTAGAGATTCTAGGAACTACAAGCAGTCCTGCATTTTGTGAACGAAGTGTTCTAATTGGTTGGTAAGGAACTAAGAGATCTTTAATATAGGATGGGGCCACACCATTCAGAGCCTTATAGGTTAACAGGAGGATTTTGAACTTGATCCTGGATTCAACTGGGAGCCAGTGGAGTGAAGCTAACACAGGAGTGATGTGTTCTCTTCTGCTAGTTCCTGCTAACAATCTTTGACATTTGGCAATGCCATCCCTCCTCTGTTTTTTGGTAGTTGAAGGGTAGAAAACCTTATTCTAGGCTTTTTCACATTTCAAATGAATCTGCATAGATTTTTATCCCATAAACTTGGCCAGACTGATTCATTATTGTTTATACAACTAATAATCTTCATTTCATTGATTGTATCTTTGTACACAAACTTGTTGAACATGTTGTCAAACATTTTGTACGTCCATTTTAAATATTATTGTTGTTGAGTTTTCATTAATTTTGCATGAATGTTTTTAAGGAGAACCTCATTATACACTGTTGTAAAAAAGTGGTTGAACTATTTGCTGTAACCAATATTACCATTGGTTGATGTGAGCTTCCAGCATCTGAAACAGATTTATAGAAGAGCAGAGAAAACATTTGGAAAGACAGGATTAACTATTCCTAAAGAAATTTTAAAATAACAACTCAAAATGTACATTAACTTAATTTAAAAAGCCAGAAAACTATACTTTTCAAACCTAATTGCACAAAATAAAAACAATACAAAATGTCTTTTTAAAACAATTGATTTTTAATAAGTCCTCCATACCATAATTTAATGCTGCATGTGAGGACTTTGCAGACCTCTTCATGGGTAATATCAATGCTATAAGATCTAATATTTCATCTATGCATTACTCTTATTTTAACAGATCACCAGCATTGATTTTGCCCGAGGAAACACTGGGGAGTTTTGTCCTGGTTAATGTGGAGATGCTTGGTCCAGTTTTATCCCAAGTAAACACCAAAACCTGCCATTTAGATCCCATTCCCACTTCACTTTTTAAAACATTTCATGTTCTCTTCAGACGGGCGTCTTCCCCTCTGCCTGTAAAACAGCAGTGGTGAGGCCCCTTCTGAAGAAGAGCAGTTTAGATCCAAATAGTTAGTCCTTTATTTGGAACATGCAATAAATACATGGTGAAAAAACAAGAAAACTGAAAATTTTTATATAAATTATAAACAATAGACATTACACCTCAATTATGTAGTTCGCAATGGAGTAGGAAGAAGTTAAGTAAAACTTTTTTAATCCTACCCCCTAACAATATAAATTAATTTTAACCTTTAATATGAATTATTTCAGAAATGGAAATTTAGTAACATTTTTTCTGTTTTCATCAAACATCTGTCCATATAATCAAACACACACAAGGATCTATACTCAAACATGTACATGTATGCAAATAGAACAGCTTTACCATTCAAATGCTTTCCCTTCCCATAAATCTTTCTCCTGGGACCTCAACACCCAGTCTCTGTCATCCTCACCAATAATAAATACACTCAAAACAGTAACCCACATAAACTATAAACTTCACAGTCAACAACTGTATCACTAAATTAAATTTGTCATACTTCTTCATTACTATATTTATGGAAGATCATGTAAATATGTAAAACAATTGTAGTATTCTGAGTTCTATTAAATCAAAAAGTTTTAGTATCTTTGATTTAAGAAATAATTGATTAGTGGGATGGCGATAACTTATATTATGAATTATTCTTACTGCTCTTTTTTGTAACATGCATAGTGATTTTAAAGAAGTTTTGTATGTACTTCCCCATATTTGAGAACAGTAGGTTAAGTACGGCAACACAAGAGAATTATATAGTATCTGGCATGATCTGAGGTTCAGAAAATGTTTCACTTTGGCCATGACTGAAATCCTTTTTGATATTTTTGTTTGTAAAGAACTAATATGCTGTTTCCAGGAAATCTTGTCATCTATTGTCACGCCCAGGAATTTGATATTATGCACCGTTTCTAATGTTACTCCTGCTATTTTTATTTTAATTTGCTCTTTTGTATTGTTTTTACCAAAAAACATGATTTGAGTTTTGTCCAAATTAAGGGATAGCTTGTTTCTATCAACCAGTCCTTTAGATTATACATTCTTCTGGTCACTCTAGCGAGGAGTTCCTGGATTTCTGTCAAAAATCAGGATGTTTGTATCATCTGCAAATAATATGAATTTCATTTCATCTGTTGTTTTAACTATGTCATTGAAGTAAAGGTTAAATAGAACTGGCCCAAGCACTGAGCCTTGAGGGACACCACACACAATGTCTAAAATTGTTGAGTTATGGTCTCCCATTGTCACAAATAATAATTTATTGTATCAAATGCTTTTTTTTTTTAGATCTATGAAAACTCCTATCGCATATTTATTCTCTTGTGTGATATTGATTATTACTTCTTTTAATTCCATTAAAGCCAGTGATGTTGATCTGTTTGCTCTAAAACCATACTGGCTGTCTGTAAGTAAATTATATTTATCAATGAATTTGCAAAGTCTATTTTTAAAAAGTTTTTCCAGGATCTTGGAAAATTGAGGGAGGAGGGAGACAGGCCTGTAATTTGTGAACTGATGTTTGTAGAGTGGGATTATTTTAGCAGTTTTCATTTTCAGAGGAAATTTACCGTTCTGGAATGATAGATTGCATATATGAGTCATGGGTTTTGAAATTCCTTCAATTACCTGCTTGACTAACATCATGTCAGTATCATAGCAGTCTATACTTGAAATACTCTGGATAACTACAGACCTGTATCCAACTTACCATTTTTAAGTAAAATTATTGAGAAAAATGCTGCTACTCAACTGCATGAGTTTTAAAATAACCATAACATCTTAGAAAAATATCAATCTGATTTTTGAATGAACCGCAGGACAGAGACGACTCTTTTAAAGATTGTTCATGATCTTAGAATCAATTTAGACTCACAAAAACTTTCTGTTCTGGTGCTGCTGGATCTTAATGCCATAGACTTAGGAGTCAAGTGGAAATGTTCTTTAGTCGTTTAGATTATTGTAATGCTCTGCTCTCTGGTTGAACTCAAAAGTCTGTTTCAAATTTACAATTATTACAGAACTCAGCGGCTGGAGTTCTGACGAGGACTAGGGGGTGGGAACACATTCCACCATTGGCTCCCTGTGCGTTTCAGGATTGATTTGAAGATTCTTTTAATGGTTTATAAATGCTTTTATGGTCTTGGGCCTTCTTCTTTAAGTGATCTTCTTTTTAAGTATGAACCCTCGCGGACCCTGAGGTCCTCCAGCACCGGCCTGTTAGTTGTTCTAAGGTGAGGACCAAACCCTATGGTGAGGCTTCGTTTCATCATTACGGTCCTCGCCTCTGGATCAGCCTGCCAGAGAGTCTCAGGGCCGCAGAGACCATCAAGGTTTTTAAGAAGAGACTCAAGACTCACCTCTTTAATTTTGCTTTTAGTTGATCTTATCTGCCTATTTATTCTATTATTTTAATATTTTATTTTCTTTAAATTATTTTATTTATTTCATTTTATCTTATGAATTTATACCTATTTTCAATTTTACGTTTTGAATGCATTTTTATGTATTTCACTTAAGCATTTTATTATGGTTTTAACCCCAGTGTTTCCTGTGGTGATCTTTAATATTATTTGTGGTTTAAAACCTTGTTTTTTCCTTATACTTTCTTAGCGCGATTGTCACCTAGTGGCCAAACTAGAACGGCCTCCAGGAGAAGCAGAACAATGTTTACAATGTAAATAATCTGAACATTTTTGTAAGAACTTCTCCTTTTGATACACAATGTATGGTATTAACAACCTCATTATTTTACAGTATGTGAACTGTGTATGATTAATATAAATATATTCAAATCATATAGTAGATTATTAATGGATTTCTAAACACATGTGTATGAATATGTAAACTTGTAATTGAATTGAAGAATCGAGAAAAATCAGAATCTTATCTATTCAGGCTTTTGTGAATCGAATCATTTCTGGAAATTCTAATCACCTATTTTCAACTCTTTACCCCAGAGCTTTAGCTCCACTGTTTACATTCTTTCAACTTCTGTCATTTTTCCACTGTTGTCGTAATTAACGTAATTCCAGTGGATTCTAAGGTGGTGAGAAGCAGCTCTTCACAGTAGTGAAGTGTTTATGCAATCAGTCGCTGCATTTACATGTGCAAAACGTCCTCAATCGGATCAAAGATCAGATTACAACAGAACTGTGCACGTGGGCCTGAAAAACTTGATCCCATTGTAACAAACGTTTCCATGCACCTCATGTTTGATTAGAATAAATCCCTCTGACATGCGCATGACTGTCTGAAATACTGGAAATAGTGAGTTCTTTGTAAATAAACAAAGATGCTGTATAGAGCGAGATGATCCTCTGAATGTGCTTTCATTATTATGAATAATATTTTGAAGTGACTGCTCGCTCATAATTTTGTAAATCCGTGCAGGAAATGCAGCATCATGGCATCTGAAGCTGATATGAAAAGCTGCTTTTCTCCGGATCAACGACAGCTGACTCATGTCAGTCGAGGAGTTACCACATGTCAAAGAGCGCGTGTTATTTAGGCGTCGTTGGCGATATCTCCAATGTTAAAGGGTAAAAAAGTAAGACTTGTTTGAATACTGATACACTTTTCACATGAATAAAATTCTATTTTATTCACAAACTTTATTTTTCGATTAGAATCTTCTAGATCTACCACCTTGACTGTTTTCTGATCAGCTCAGTCGGATGTTTCCACATTTTGATTTAATGAACAAACCTGGTCCAACCGGCAGCAAGCAGTGCAGGGAGAGCTGGGAAACAGTGGTGGTGGTAGATCTGGAGGACCAGGAACGAGCAGCTCTGTATTAGAACATTCAAATGTTTCTTACCAACAAGTTGTTTTTATTCAAGCAAATTCCAAAGGATTTAATTATGATAACTTAAGAAACTCTCAACTTTGTCTGATTTCCACTTCAAGATATATATTTACATATAAAAATTCAACTTAAATCTGCCTCAAGTACGATTAAGTAAATAAAGTTCTGCTTAAATGTACTTTATGAACTTAGAGAATGGCTGCTGGATTAAACAACCAAAGAAACAAAGAACAATTTCCAACATGGAAATAAAGTCAGTCAAAACTGAGTAGTGTAGCTGTTATTTAACTGGGTAACATCAACTGCAAGACTAATGAGTGAACATCCACTGCCAGATGATCCTGGTGAAATCTTGTTTTGTTGCTCGGTGTTGTTTTCTGTCAACTAACGGTCAGAGGATTAGGTGGAACACAAAAGGAAAAAACTAGACCACATTTTTTCTTAATTAATTATAAAATATTTATTATAACTTAATTATTTTTTAGCAAGATTTCATATTGTAACCAGTATTATCCAGTAAAATATCATAACATTTCACAAAATGTTTTGCTCCGCCCCCATTTACTAACCACCTCGTTCCAAACCATAAGGATATTCTTATATGTTTTTTCTATGTTGTGTAAGTTTCCTTGTGTAGTAAAACTTTTTTCAATCCGCTCTGACTGTATTTCAGGACCGACGGCTACATTGTGTGCGAGGAGGACGAGGAGATCCTCAGAGCCGCTTGGGTGGAAGATCAGGAGATCCAGAAAAAGAAAGAGAAAGAGGTGTGTGTGTTTGTTCGTTGGTTAGATTAAGACATCCACAGTTCTTAGAGTTTGTATCTCGGTTTTTGAGTAAGGACAGAAAAAGAATAAATCCCACTTTTTAAGGAAAATAAACAAACAGAAAATATTAATAAAAATATATAGCAAAATGACTATTCTTTTTATTCTTCTGAATAAAAGCGTGTTAACCTGGGATTTAAAACACAAATTCAAAACAATTTTGCATGCTAACTTTTTTTAAACACTCCACTATGTCCTGCATCCTGATTGGCTGTAGACCTTGTCAATCAATTTCTTCCATGCTGGATCTCCAGTTTGTTTTCATTCTTTAAAACTAATTTTTCTCTGAAGGTTTGAGAGTTTAAAGTGTTCAAATGTTCATGTTCGCCTGTCAAAAGTGTTGAACGAGGAGTTTTACAGCTTTAAAAACATCCATAATTCTACTTTTCTGATGTATGGAATGCATTAAACCAGAGAATTCTGGATCTCAAAACTCCAAATTTCTGATCTCTCTTCCAGAAAAAAGAGAAAAGAGCCGTGGCCAACTGGACTCTGCTGGTGAAGGGTCTCCTGATCCGAGAGAGGCTCCGACAGCGCTACAGTCAGAAGAACCAGGGAGGTGGGAGTGTTGCTCGTGAAGACCACGCCGGCGGGTTCTCTTCAGACGAGGAGGTGGCGGCAGCTGGGGGGGATGGCGCCGGTGCTAAAACGGCGTCAGAGACTCTGGCAATGTCCTGGCCCCAAAACAGGCAAACACAGGAGGGTGGCGGAGGGGTCGGCACTCTGAAAAAGACAAGAAAACGGGGGAGAAAGGCTCAGGAAGAACATTTGTTTCCCTTTGAGAAAGTGTAAAGGATTCATCCGTTGAGCCTCGATGAACAAATCAACAAAACAAGGAACGATTGGGTTTATTTCTAGAACAGGACATGAAATCCAGATCTGAGTTCAGTTTAACAGAATCAGTGATCAGGTGAGTCAAGCATTGAGGCACTTTTAGAAAACTGAATTTCAGTAAGATTTAAGACAGAAAAAAGAAAATGTGTCATAAATTTTGTTTACAAAACTGCGTTGCCAGGTTGGTAAAACTAGAACAAAATTCATGTAAATATATTATCAAAGAAAGAATCTCAGAATTTCTGTTTAACATTTCGATACAGATCAAATGGATTTAAACATCTGATCCCTCCGGAGATTAAGAAGCCCTTCCGTGGATGCCGTGCCGGAGCTAAGGTGAAGGCTCGAAAGTGGAGAAATAAGCCCTTCGTGCCATCAATTATCATGGGGAATGTAAACTCGCTATCGAACAAGTGCGAGGAGCTGGTGGCCTTGGTAAAAGCTGACGAAGCTTACCGAGTGTGTTTATACCTGCTCACGGAGAGCTGGCTGACGGACGGGATTCCCGACTCAGCTGTTAGCATCCCCGGCTACACACTCGTTAGAGCAGACAGAGCAGTGGACCTATGTGGAAAAACGAAGGGTGGTGGACTTGCTGTGCTGGTCAGTAACAAGTGGTGCCATCCCGGTCACATCACGGTTAAAAACAAGATATGTACCCGTGATGTGGAGCTCTTGGTGGTTGGTATGAGACCGTACTATCTTCCACGAGAACTTTCTAACTTAGTCGCCATTGTTGTTTACATTCCGCCGCGGGCGGACCCAACGTCAGCGTGTGATGTCATCCAGGAGGTGGTCGCAAGGGCCCAGTCTGCACACCCAGAAGCGCTCATCATAATATCAGGGGATTTCAATCATGTGGATGTGAGCCCTCACTTAGGGGTTTTCACACAATATGTGAATTGTCCTACCAGACACAACAACATTCTGGACCTGTGTTATGTTAATTTAAAATCTGCCTACACTGTAGCGGCTCTGCCCCCCCTTGGCAGGTCGGATCATAACCTTATTCAGCTCAGACCATCATACAAGCCATGTGTGATGAGGCTCCCTAAAGTCACTAGATCTTTTAGGCAGTGGACTCCTGAGACAACAGGCATGCTGAGGGACTGTTTTGAATCCACTGATTGGGACCTGATAGTGGGAGACAGTGACAGTAACATCGATCAGGCTGTGGTGTGTGTCACTGATTACATCAACTTCTGCACAGATGTGGCAGTGCCTCTGAAAAAAGTGCGCTGCTTTCCCAATAATAAGCCATGGATTAGAAGCAGCACAAAGCACCTGTTAAATCTGAAGAAACAGGCTTTTAAGACTGGTGATCGGCACAAAATGAGGGCGGCTCAACATGACTTGAGAAGAGCCATAAGGTGTGCTAGGAGGGAATATAAATCTGGGCTTGAGAGGAAGCTGCAAAACAAGAACACCCGGGAGGTGTGGAGCGGCATGAGAGCCATTACTGGCTTTAAGGAGAAGGGTCACACTGTGACTGGTGATGTGGCCATGGCAGATAAGTTCAACCATTTCTACAATAGGTTTGACTCAGGACACACTAATCCATGCCCATCCATCAGTGGCTCTTCCACCTCTGCTGCTGCAGCCTGCTCCCCTGCTCCACCCTATGGCGGCTTTTCTACCTCTGCTGCTGCGACCTGCTCCCCTGCTTCACCCTGCGGCGGCCTCTCCACCTCTGCAGCCTGCTCCTCTGCTCCATCCGGCGGCGGCTTCTCCACCTCTGCTGCTGCGGCCTGCTCCTCTGCTCCACCCTGTGGCGGCTTCTCCACCTCTGCTCCACCCAATGGCGGCTTCTCTACCTCTGCTGCTGCGCCCTGCTCCTCTGCTCCACCCTGCGGCGGCTTCTCCACCTCTGCAGCCTGCTCCTCTGCTCCATCCTGCGGCGGCCTCTCCACCTCTGCAGCCTGCTCCTCTGCTCCATCCAGCGGCGGCTTCTCCACCTCTGCTGCCGCGACCTGCTCCTCTGCTCCATCTGGCGGCGGCTTCTCCACCTCTGCTGCTGCGGCCTGCTCCTCTGCTCCATCTGGCGGCGGCTTCTCCACCTCTGCTGCTGCGGCCTGCTCCTCTGCTCCATCTGGCGGCGGCTTCTCCACCTCTGCTGCCGCGACCTGCTCCTCTGCTCCATCTGGCGGCGGCTTCTCCACCTCTGCTGCTGCGGCCTGCTCCTCTGCTCCATCTGGCGGCGGCTTCTCCACCTCTGCTGGTGTGGTCGGCTACTCATTGCCACCTGGCAGCACCTCTTCCACCTTTGATGCTGTGTCTGGCTCCTCTGCTCCACCTGGTAGTGGCGCCTGCACTAGCCCTGATGCTGTTTCACTGATAACATCAGAAGAGGTGTGCAAAGAGCTCAGGAGGCTCCACAGTCGGAAATCTGCTGGTCCTGACGGAATATCACCTCGGCTGCTGAAGGAATGTGCGTCAGAGCTGGCTGTGCCTCTTTAAACCATCTTCAACAAAAGTCTTCAAACCGGATGTGTCCCTGGCCTGTGGAAGACCTCATGCCTTGTCCCAGTGCCTAAGGTGACAAGGTCTGCAGAGATAAAGGACTACAGACCAGTTGCCCTGACCTCTGTAATAATGAAGACTTTTGAGAGGCTGCTACTCCGGCGGCTCAAACCACAGGTGGAGGGGCGCTGGACCCCCTTCAGTTTGCCTATCAGGACAGTATGGGAGTGGAGGATGCTGTCCTGTATATGGTCCATAGGGTGCTCTCCTTTCTGGATGGGGCGGGAGGCTATGTGAGGGTGATGTTCTTCGACTTCACAAGTGCTTTTGATACAATCCAGCCTCAGTTGCTGAAGGAGAAGCTCAAGAGGATGGGTGTGGATCCTGTTTTTGTTCGCTGGATCCACAACTATCTGACTGCAAGGTCACAGTATGTCAGACTGGGTGACTGTCTATCTGGAGTATTGACGAGCAGCACTGGTGCACCACAGGGAACTGTACTATCACCTTTTCTCTTCACACTTTACACTGCTGACTTTACTCATGCATCAGCGGCTTGTCATGTCCAAAAGTACTCGGACGACACCGCTATTGTGGCATGTGTAAAGGGAAGGGACGAGAGTGAGTACAGGGAGCTCATCACTGGATTTACCTCCTGGAGCAGGGAGAATAGTCTGGTGCTGAACACCTCAAAGACCAAGGAGATGATCATTGACTTTGGCAGGAAGCCCTCCCACCAACCAGTGATCATAAATGGAGAGAGGATCGAGGTGGTCAATACCTACAAGTACTTGGGAGTCCACCTTGACCACAAACTGGACTGGACAGAACAGGCTCAGGCTCTATATAGGAAAGGACAGAGCAGGCTGTTTTTCCTAAGGAGGCTGAGGTCTTTTGATGTGTCTGCCGACATGTTGCTCCTCTTTTATCAGTCGGTCGTGGCAACCGCTGTTTCCTTTGGGGTTGCATGCTGGGGTGGCTGTATGACCAAAAGGGACTGCGGTCGGCTGGACAAACTGATGAAGAGGTGTGCATCTGTGATCGGGAGGAGGGTGGACTCTGTAGGAACTGTGCTGCAGAAGAGGATGAAGGCTCTAAGCCGAAGCATCCTGGGCAATCCCAGACATCCTCTCCATAACACAATGTCTGCACAGAGGAGCACACGGAGTAACAGGCTCCTTTCACTGCGCTGCAGGACTGAGTGCTTCAAAAACTCATTTGTCCCTTCAGCTATCAGGCTGTTTAACAAATCTGCCTGATATAAACTGGCTTTTTATTTTTATTTTCTTTTTTTTATTTCTATTTTTTATTGCTATTTATTGTATGTGTTTGAGTGTGTCTTGCTGCCGAACACCTGAATTTCTCCCTTGGGAGATTAATAAAGTCCTATCAATCAATCAATCAATCAATTTCATGAAGCCACTTACTTCTGTCTCTTCACAGCGGCTCTGCTCCAAAATGATGAGCGCAGCAGCATTTTTTAGCTCCTGTGATGCATAAAGTCGACATGTTAGACAAGTTAACCTGAAAGATAATATACCTTAAAGACGGCACTCCATTTGCTGAATTGAAATGAACATCCTCATTTAGTAAACTGACAGCAGTCCAGATTGAATGAAGCACAGCTGCCGTGTCTAAAAATGTTTTTCTCAATGTTTTTTGTCAATAAGGAGAATAAAAGATTAGAATTATGGTGCTTTTTTATCTAGAATGTAAAAATCAGCAAATCTGTCTTTAAATCCACTTTTGCTTTTTCACCGACTCTTTTATGGTTTAAAAGGTAGTTAAAAAGTCAACATTCCTGGGGGTTGATTTTGTTCCTTCACTCACCTATCTCTATGATGGATGGATACATTTCTCTGTTCTAATCTGTACATTGTGTTTGTTTGTTAATGCACAGCTCATGGGGGCGGGTCTTAAAAACAATAACTGTTTTGAATGAGACATATATTTTTGTAAGAACTGTTGAAATATACACATAAAGAAGTCTTTTGTGTGGTCTTTTCCTTGAATTTAGACATTTTAGGGAATATTTCAAATAACAAAAGTCACTAAGCCTCTTTACCCTTTAGTAGTCGCTGAACTTAACGGTGCGTTTGCCAATCACATCACATGTTTACAAGGGAATAACACTGACCTGCCATCAAAACAGTTTTGTGTTCAAAATTTAACCTGAAGGTTCCAAAAAGTTTATAGAAAAACGTATACATTTACAGTAAAAAATTGATTAAAAATAGAAAAAGAATCCAAACTGAATCTAAGTTTCTGACCCCTATAGATATCTATATATATCTATAAGTTAGTTACATTATTTTAAAGTGATTTGGTCCAAGTAGGTATAAAAACCTAAAAGCTATTGAAGAAAAACGTATACATTTACGGTAAAACATTGATTAAAAATAGAAAAGTTTGGAGTGTGAATCACAAAGTGATCATTTTAAAAAGACTCAAATTTATCAAATATTAAGTTGAATCCATAAAAAACTGTCTGACAATCACTTACTGTTCCACTCCTGAACTGATGGCTTTGAAGTCAGGATTTTTATTCTTTGACTTGTCACTCCTGAAGGACACACAGCTGGATTCTGACCCAGGTCCGGGTTGGTTCCTGTGAAGAATGAAGGTTGCTGGTGTGAGTCCTGATCTCTGACATGGAGAAGAGTCATGGACAGTTACAGATGTTCATCTCACCTCTGAGCTTTGCTCTGTCTCTCATCTTCCCTGAACAGAGTGTTTATAGAGGGAGGGGCTCCCTCCTGTGTGTCCTCACACTGATCCATGCTGCTGGATTCACTGGATCCACTTCAGTTCACACACACCTTCACCTGCAGAGGAAACCCTCATCATCATCAGCTCTGATCCTCCTTCAGACAGCAGTGTGGGACAGAGGAAGCTGCTGAACATCAGCTGCTGCACTTCTGCTCTCCCTCCACCAGATGGAGACATGGAGCTGCAGCAGCAAACACCCCATGATGGAGCAACATTTCAGTCACTTCGACAAAGAAAGAACAAACTTCCTGTTTCTACAATTCAGGAAACGCGAAGCAGATCAAGAACAACAGACGGAACTGAACAGAAAGAGACTGCGATGCAGAAACGAGCAGAGGGCTGCAGGCTGAGCGGCTCTGGACTCTGATTCAGTGATATGTTGAAGCGAGTTCGGTGTAACTGGTTCGTCTTCGTCTACTTATGTTAAGTTTAGGCAGAAATATAATTGGGAAGAACGGACACGAGGAGCACGGTGACCTCAGTCACGGCCTGCAGCTGTTCGAGTACGCACGCTCGATCAAATAAAGGTTCATTTATTAAACATTCTTTTAGCTCAAAGCTTTCAAACTGAAAACATCTTCCATCTGTTTTCTAAACTGCTTGTCCTGTCTGGGTCACGGGGTTGCTGGAGCCTAACCTGATGGCAGGATACACCTGGACAGGTAACCAGCCTAAGAGTGTGCTCTCATCTGATAGTGCTAAAATCATCTTCGTCTCTCTTCTTTTTGTTCTGGTTCAGAGAAAACCGTAACAGGAGAAACTTTGACAGATTGTGAAGAAAGATGTGAGGGAGCAGAAAAAAAACACTTTCATTTGACATGTTTATCAAAGCAAGAAGTTTAGAAAAAGCCCTGAAAAAGATAAAACAAAGGATCAGCAGACTCTCCTGTTCTGTCATTGATCTGCTTCATTCTGGCTGCTTTCCTCCAGAGAAGAACGACAATCTGAGTTCTGTTGGAACAAACAAACATTTGATTTTCAAAGAACAGTGACATCTGGTGGAGCGATGAAGCCGTAGCAACACTCGACGTCCGTTCAGATGAAGTCCATCTGGAGTCCTGGAGCGTGATGGATGCACCGATAGAGGACAGCAGATGACCAAACGGCGTTCTGCGTGTTCATGTCCGGCGTGTGAAGCAGAATATCTACAGGAATCTTTCAAACGTCACCAAATCCATTCACAACAGTTTGATCTCTCTGCTCCTTAAAAGTGTTTGTGGAAGGTTCTAGACCACATTAGAGCTGGGCGATGAGGCAAAAAAAAAAAAATCAAATTTTAGATTTTAACTGATTTTTTTTCTCCCTCCTTTTATTATTTTTTAACAAAAGTTACAGAATCTTTTTAACAACTATTTTATTTTAACGTCTTTTGGAAATTTGCTTGAAGACAAAGTGCAACAAAAGCAGTAAAAATGTTTATAGAACAATACAGCAGGTGTTTTGTTAGCTCCCACTAGCTTAATCATCTTATGAAGAGAAATAAAATAATCATTCAGCAGAAAACTTTTGGAACCAAAAGCCTTCAAACTGATGTTGCTGTTTGTGGTTTGATGCTCCAAGTTTACGGTCACAAATTCAGAGACAAAAATCTAGTTTTTGACTTGGATATGTAAAAAATATATCCAGACATATTTCTTTACTGGACAAATTATTACTTCATTTTACTAAGAAATTTTTATGGGTGTTAATTTAAAAAATATGTTATTCAATGCAAACAGAAAGGAAGTCACAACATAAAAACACTTTTTCCCCTAAGGAACTCCTTAAATCTCTAATCAGTCTATGCTCTCTGGTTTTCTATGATTATTTATTGAATATTTTATTTTCTATCACAAATTAGTTTTTTCTTCTCTTTAGAAGCTAAAAAGACTCTTTTACACTCTAAGAGGAGAGCTGTCAGTCAGTCACCTGTTGTCTGATGAAGAAGACAAGTATTTTCTAGAATTTTTTTTTTTAAGAAAACGAAATAGCATAAAATCAATTAATAAATAGAATGAACACGTCTTTATTGTCTTCTAACTGTAAACTCAAAACATGCAGATAAAGCAAGAACTGATTTAGCAAAGGAGAGCAGATTGACAGAAAATGCTCTTTTCTTAATTCTTTCTCATTTATATTTATATTAATCAAAACAAAAAGAGCTTAAAAACATGTGAATGTTTTCAATATTTGTCATCTCATCACTGACAGTAATGATGCAGCTCTCTCACGAGGGGGCTTTTTCAGCTCATCACCGGCTCTGTAATGTTACAGAGAGACTGCCAATAAAGTTAATACAAAGTGGATTAATGCCTGTTCTATGCAGTTAATTCTATGAATTCCTGCTGTTGACATGTTCTCGTCTTAAAGTCGCTCCGTGAAAACATTGACCGACTTTGAACCGAACTGTTTCCATTTCAAGACAACACACGGGAACAGCTCGATAGCATTAGCAGCTAATATCCCAGCATGCTAGTGTCAGTGTATAACAACAGCGCTGTCTTCAAATCAACACTTTCATTAAAGGTTCGGTTGCTGCTGGATTTCCAGCTGCAGACTCACACAGTGTCCCGCTAACGAAGAGGTTACTGTCTCATTCATTTAACTGCAGCTAGCGGTTAGCCGCTATGCTAGCGCCAGCTTTCACTCAGAACTTACTTGATTTTGCTGCTCCTGGATCAGATGAAGTTGGTGATTGTTGAGTCTCTGTCAGTAATCCTGTCATCCATATGTTCTGCTGAACGTAAACCGTTTTTTGTTGACGACACTTTTATGCCCGAAACAAAAACACCGGCAAGCAGGGACCCGTAAATTGAAGAGGAGGGCGGGGCTATGTTTTTCGAGCAATTTGATTGGTTGCACTGTCAGATCAATCCAAAGGGCTCTAATTTGATTGGATGTTAGGCCGACACAACACACGGAAGTAAACGAGCGCGGACAGAGAGACCGCGGCGCGCGGCTTTCTCAATATACTTTCTAATCCTTGGATTTGGGGGAATCAGCAAGTCTTTCCGAGTCAGAGGGCTAAAGTCATGAGTCGGGAGGTTAAAAGTCCAAGTCAATTCTAAAGCCATCAAATTCGAGTCCAAGTCACGTGACTCGAGTGGCGTCATCGGTGACGTCATCACTGATGACGCCACTCGAGTCACGTGAGCCTTTGACTGATGACGTCACTGTCAAGAGGCTATAAAGCTGTTCGCTCGCCTGCTGGATTCATCTTTGAGATTCAAAGACTGGAGCTGTTGCAAGCATCCACAGACGTCAAGCATCGACTTACAAGCATCCACGGATTGTTTGGAGAGAAAATGCACGGAAATCAAAGATACAACGCGACTTACCCAAATCAGGGATTCTACCAGCCTCATGGAAATGCTGGTTTTGGACGAAGACACCCGCACGTCCAATTTAACCACCCATTTCCATTTGCTGGAATGAACCCCCCACATCCTGCCCCCCAAAGACACCCAAATTGGGGGCAACAAAACCTCCCCTATCCACCCCCTGGAGTGTACCAGCCACATCATGAAGTCCATACAAACCACGGAAATCCAAACTGGGGACAGCAACATCGTCATGTCCCCTTCACCCTGGTTCCTCCCCCGACCCACTCACCACGGAAATCCAAACTGGGGACAGCAACATCGTCATGTCCCCTTCCACCCTGTTCCTCCCCGACCCACTCACCACGGAAATCCAAACTGGGGACAGCAACATCATCATGTCCCCTTCCACCCTGTTCCTCCCCGACCCACTCACCACAGAAACAACAATCTGAGACACCAATATGAGCATGTCCCCGTAAAGCCTGCAAGACCAAGGCCATATCAAACTGCCCCTGCAGTTCCTCCAAAACCTGCATCCCCACCTCCAGAAATGAAAACCCAAGATCCACCAGCCCCTGCTCTTGAAACAAAGCCAGATCTGGAACAAAGGGATTTTAGTAAACTCTTCAATCCTGCGTTCCCTTTCATTCCCAGGGTAGTTGAATTTAGGCAAATAGCCAAACAATTTAAACCTGTGGAAAACTCTAACTCTCAGTCAGCCAATCAAAGTCCTCAGCTGGAAGTACAGGATGCAAATCCAGCAACTGTGTCTGCCAGCGAGGACATGTCATCAAGCAACAATGGAAATGACGTCAAAGAAGAGATAGCTGATTTAGAAGAACAGCTGAGGAACAAAGATGTTTATCTGTCTGAATTGAAGGAACAAAGACAGATGAACGAGGATTCTCAGTTTGACCAGGAAGATCTTGATGTTAGGCAAAACACTGCTGCAGAGTTCCAGTATGGGGATACAGTGTTTGCACGCTGAAGTTTGGCCGTTCTCCATGACAGACAAACTGGAGGGACTAAATCTAGCAACTCAAGCAAAGCAGTCGGCAGGTGAGAAGAAAAAGACAGATTATCACAAGATGGCACAGCAAAAACTGGAAATGCTGAAGAAAGAACTGCAAGAAAAAACACAGTATAATCTAGAACTGACCCAGAGACTAAAACTGGAAGACGAAGCAGAAAATGACATTCAACAGGAAATTCCTGTGGTGTCAGAGCCAGAAGTTGTGAATGAACAGGTGGAAGCTGATCTCGAGATGATCTCAGCACCTCAGGACCTCAATGTAAAGCCACAAGATGATCCTTCAGAATCAGAAGTGATCTTGAATCAGACAGAGGCTGAGGAAACAGAATCCAACATAGATTCTCAGATTGAAAATGAAGAAAAGGTGGAGGCTGATGAAACAGACTCCATCATAGACCCTCAGATGGAAAATAAAGAACAGGTGGAGGAAACGGACACCACCATGATAGCGACCAAAGATCTCGAGGTTTCTAATGAACCTTATGAAAAAGAAGTGGACCCACCATCGGACCCTGAGTCTGGACATCAGGACAGTGAAGAACCAGACGCTTTGCTGCCTGAACAGACCAAACCTAAAAAACTGTCACTGTGGAAGCGCTTCAAAAAATTCTTCACACCACGCCGCAGACAGAAAAACAAAGAAAAAACAAAGATATAGATGGTGGTGACACAGCTCTTGTTGTCACAGCTGCTGTAACCTATGGCTGCAAAAATAAAAAAAAAATTAGCCTATGACAACAAAAGCTTTTTTCCCTTCTTTTTTCTTTACTTAGTCGTTTTCTATCAACCTAAATTGTGCATTTGTTTTAATTTATTTATTCATGTTATGTTAAGATTTTGTTGTTTTTTTTCTTATTTGTACTAAATTTCGCCACAGCTTGACTCACCTCAGTCAGTCTAATGGAAATGTATATAAGAAAAAAAAAATAAAAAAAGGAAATGTATATAAGAAAAAAAAAATAAAAAAGGAAATGTATATAAGAAGAAAAAAAAAATTAAAAAAGGAAATGTATATAAAAAAATAAAATAGCTGATCAAAAAAAAAACATACCCATTCACACACACACACAACCCCCCAAACACCCGAACACCATCACACACAACAACACCCCCCACACACATACACAACAACCCCCCCTACCACCCACACACACAACACCCCCCCCACACATACACACAACCCCCCCCACACACACACAACCCCCCCAAACACCCACACACACAACCCCCCAAAACACCCCCACACACACAACACTCCCCCACACACACAACACACAAACCCCCCCCCACCCCCACCCCCTTCGTGAGCCACCACCTTAACGTGGTGAAGGGGTTTGAGGGCTTGAGTGATCCTAGAAGCTGTTCTCATTGGGTTGACCCTCTTGTTAGGGTCTCCCTTTGAAAACAGGTCCTAGGTGACAAGCCGGACTAAGAGTGGTTCAGAAAGTCATTATGGAAAATATTACATCTAGGTAACTTTTTCTTTTCATTTTTTCAGGATTTATACCCATTGTACCAGATACACTCGAGTGGATTAACGAGACGAGATCACACTCACCAGACGCTCAAAGCATTGAATGAACTTATCTTTCCTGCTCTAATTAGTGTGCTCTTTGGGGCTTTCCACAACCAGTCATGCACTTGTATCCTTTTTCTCTTTTTTTAAGTTTACTAACTACCTGTAGGGCGAGTGGCGATCATCTTTGGTCGTCCCACCTGTAACTTTTTTTTTCTGTATTTTTATTGTATGTTTCCATGTGTTATCATTTACAGACATGAATCCTCAATAACAACAAATAACAAAAATAAATCAACACAATATAGATAAACTGGACTGTCTTTTTTTGTGAGCAGACTAACGGCAGCAGCTGTGCTGCATAAAATTCTCCTTTGACATTTGGCAATGCCATCCCTCCTCTGTTTTTTTTGGTAGTTGAAGGGTGGAAAACCTTATTCTAGGCTTTTTCACATTTCAAATGAATCTGCATAGATTTTTATCCTATAAACTTGGCCAGGCTGATTCATTATTGTTTGTACAACTAATAATCTTCATTTCATTGATTGTATCTTTGTACACAAACTTGTTGAACATGTTGTCAAACATTTTGTACGTCCATTTTAAATATTACTGTTGTTGTGTTTCCATTAATTTTGCATTAACGTTTTTAAGGAGAACCTCATTATACACTGTTGTAAAAAAGTGGTTGAACTATTTGCTGTAACCAATATTACCATTGGTTGATGTGAGCTTCCAGCATCTGAAACAGATTTACAGAAGAGCAGAGAGAAAATTAAGAAAGACAGGATTAACTATTCCTAAAGAAATTTTAAAAGAACAACTCAAAATGTACATTAACTTAATTTAATAAGCCAGAAAACTATACTTTTCAAACCTAATTACACAAAATAAAAACAATCCAAAATGTCTTTTTAAAACAATTGATTTTAACAAGTCCTCCATACCATCATTTAATGCTGCATGTGAGGACTTTGCAGACCTCTTCATGGGTAATATCAATGCTATAAGATCTAATATTTCATCTATGCATTACTCTTATTTTAACAGATCACCAGCATTGATTTTGCCCGAGGAAACACTGGGGAGTTTTGTCCTGGTTAATGTGGAGATGCTTGGTCGAGTTTTATCCCAAGTAAACACCAAAACCTGCCATTTAGATCCCATTCCCACTTCACTTTTTAAAACATTTTATGTTCTCTTCAGACGGGCGTCTTCCCCTCTGCCTGTAAAACAGCAGTGGTGAGGCCCCTTCTGAAGAAGAGCAGTTTAGATCCAAATAGTTCGTCCTTTATTTCGAACATGCAATAAATACATGGTGAAAAAACAAGAAAACGGAAATTTTTTATATAAATTATAAATAAAAGACTCCCACTGTCTATGATGGGCCGGATTAGTCTTCTTAAAATGAATGTTCTTCCACGTCTCTTGTACCCTATGCAGATGCTTCCAATGTATATAACCAAGAAAAATAAAGTTCTGGAAAAGATATTTACCAACTTTATATGGTTGGGAAGAAACCAAGACAGAAGCTTAAAATTTTGCAGCTGAATTCAGATACGGGTGGTCTCTCCGTTCCAAATATAATTTTCTATAACTGGGCCTGCCATGCTCATCATTACTGGCTATGGTTACATACATATCTTAAGATGGAAACATGTATTGATTCATGAGCATGTTCTCCTCATTCTCCTTGGGGGCTGATTACCTGTGACGTGACCAAAATCCCACTGACTGTTAAAAAAAATCCTATTATTTATAATAGTATCAAGGTTTGGCGCAATATTTTAAAACATCTGGGATGGACAAAAGTTAAATCCTTACTTTCCCCTATAACTCATAATCCTGATTTTCCTGCAGGCGTGGGCCCATCTGTGTTTTCTTCCTGGCGCAATTTAGGGATACATGTAATTGGTGATCTGATTAAAGATAATGTGGTGATGTCTTTTCAACATGTACAAACCAAATTTGATGTTCCCCAAAAGCATTTTTTTGGATTTCTCCAACTGAGACATTTCATTTCTTCCCACTTTACTCCGCCTACTGTTGAACATGACGTAGAAAATTTTTTGCGGACTCGTGGAGATAGGAGACACCTTACTGGATCATTTTACTCTCTTCTTAACTCTTTGGGTACATACATGCTTCCAGAGATTTCCCGTAAATGGGAAACAGACTTAGACTCTCAATATATAGAAGATGACTGGCAAATAGCATTGCACTTGATTAAATCCAAATTTACATGTAACAGACTAAGAGAAACTCAATATAAGATAATACACAGACTCCACATAACACCTGTGGTCTTGCATAAATTTAATCGCTCTGTATCTCCACTATGTTTGAAATGCCACTTGGAGAGAGGAACATATTTTCATTGTTTCTGGGAATGTTACAAAATTTCTCCATCTACATTTTATATATTTATTTCTTAGTCAGTGGGATCTTTTATTAAATTAAAAATCAAGAAGGATCCAGGTGTCTTCTTGCTGGGCCTCCCTTCAAAGGAGTTACAAATCCCTAATGTTACGGGCCCTGGCCTGCTAGGCTTGTGTGTGTCTGTATATGTATGTACGTATGTCTGCTTGTTTAGTTTTTACAGCTTCCTTGAAAGGCCTGCAGTGTTTGCTGTTGGCTCCGCCCCCCCCTCAAGGAAACCATCTCTCCTCCCTCCACTCACCTTCACCAATTACCAGGCCGGGACAGGAGGGCATAAAAAAAGTGGCCCAACCTGGATGAGGCGGCGGCTGAAATTCCAGAGGGAATCAGTTTCCTCAGCCTGCCCCTGTTGTTGGCCTCAGCTGTAATAAGCCTGTTTTGCCTGGTGTTGCCCTTCCTGTGAATTTAGTTTTGGGACTTTGGTTTTGCCTGAGGTTGGGATTTGCTTTTTGGTTTTGTATTTATGTTAATGTCTACCTGATGCTAAAAAGCCTGAGATTTTAAGTTGAAATTCTTCTCCCCTCATTATTGACTACTTGTGTTGTTTAGTTTAAGTTTTTGTAATAAACGGCCTAGCTGCCAATCTTATTTGATCCCTCCAGGTTTCTTTTTTTTTCTATATTTACACCTTTTCCCCTTTGGGACGTAACATAAGTGGGGGCACGTCCAGGATATTTAAAGGGATTATTGTATTGTGTAGCTGTGGTTTCTGGTTCTGACTGGCATAGTGCTGACGTGGCACTCTGGAGGTTTGCTTGTGCTCCTACGCGCACACTGTAAAAGGGTAAAACCATGGCGACTGACTTTAGTCTGGAGGGTTTTGTTGCCCATCCTACACTAAAATTGTTAAAACTGTGCCGGAAAAGCGAGATGGTGGATATTGCAAAACATTTTGAGATCAGTTATGTGAACCCGATTGGGAAACAGGAGCTGTTTGACTTGTTGGTGAGTAGGTTGGAGGAAAAGGGCGTGTTCAGGCTACCGGCCCAGACTGCGCCTCTGGAGTCCGCGGACGGTGCCTCGGATAGAGGTGACCGCGAGCGCGACAGCGGCGCCCCGCCAGCGGGTGACCGCGGGCACGCGGAAACGCTTCCCGTGCCAGGCACACCTCAACGAGACATGACAGGGAAGACTGGGGCGGGACAGATCCCCCTCAGCCTCCCCCGCTATGAGCCGTTCTCTCCCGGCAGCGATGGGTCGTGGGATGAAGCTCGGCTGAAAGTGCGTCTTGCCCGAATGCAGATAGAGGCTCAAGAAAGAGTTCAGGAACGGCAGATGCGTCTCGAGATAAAACGCCTTGAAATCAAGCCGAACAACCGGATGCGGATCAAGACAGCTGGAGTTGGAAGCCCAAGCCCGTCTTCCGGTATCCCTGCTGCTGACGGTGGCCACACCCCACATCGGCTCACAGCCCCTCGGGATTCCCGGCTGACGTCACTGCCTCTTCCCCCACTTTACTCACCGGCCGATTGATGTAAGTAAATTCATTTCAGTAGTTCTCACATTCCGAGAGTCGGAAGTGGATACGTATTTCTCCTCGTTTGAACGTATCGCTGGCACTTTGAAGTGGCCCCGAGAGATTTGGCCATTGTTGTTACATTGTAAGATGTACGGCAAAGCGCAGGAGGTTGTAGCATCGCTCCCTCTCGCTGACAGTTTGGAATATGATAAAGTTAAAGCGGCTGTTTTAACTTTATCAAAGAGACCAAATTCTCTTTTTGACCAATAAAATCTTGAGAAAGTTAATAAAGGTTTGCACTGAAGTACGGGGTGCAGTTTGTAAATCAGAGAATTACATTTTGACATCAATGTTTTCAGATATTGTATTTTATTGTTGTTATGATTCAGTCTGCATTTGTTTTATTGACATATTTTCCTTCAGCGTGAAAAAAAGAGGACAATAAATTGCAGACTCGTCAGCAATTCTACACATCGTCTTTATTTATATGAACCATCTCTAGTTTCCACAGCAGAAGTCAGATGTGTTCCATCTTCGTGTACAAAAACCAAGACGAGGGAGGAGGATCAGCCAGCCACTGACGGGAAACCAAGCAACAGGAGCGTATGAGCATGCTGTCATGCACGTCTCAGTTTCTACTGAAGCCTTCTGATGCATCCAAACGGGTTCAGGAGGGAGGAGCATCGACGCCCCTCTCTTTCTGTCATAAATAAGTGAAACAAACCAAAACCACAGAAATATTTAGACACAAACAAAGTATTTTTAAACGTTCTCTTGTGAAGGACCCCCGCTTCACCAGTCCGGTCCGGGTCTGGTGGTGTGTGCGGTGGCGGGTCGGGACTGCACTCAGACCCCTCCGGGAGAGGCTGATGGTTCAATGGTCACACGTCCTCCCCGCCCGCACCGACATCACTAATTCCTCCATGTTGCTGTACGACGGAGCTGCGCACTCGGGGGTGAAGAGGTCAGAGGACACCTCGGGGGTCAGAGTGGGCAGGCCTTCGGGATCTAGGTCTGTGGTGAACAGGGATTGGCTGGGAGCCTGCAAAACAAAGTTAAATATATAGTTTGGATTTGAATATTTAGATATGCTGCTGCTGGTTTAAGAGATTCCAGAAAAAACAAAGGGGTGTTGGTTTACTATCTTCTTTCTTTTTTTTTTAGTATTTCATGTTTGCTTTCATGTGTAAGACATGAAAAGTTATTTTTAATAAATAAAGGATCGATAAGTTCAGTTTGCTGAAAAATAACCAAAAATAAGATCAGATTATCAGACTTACCATGGCTTCTGTCAAATGTCAATATGAAATATGAACAACTTTTTAAATTGATATTACTGCTGATCACCACTGCATTACTGGGCTGAAAATGAAGAATGATGCTGTGCTGTGCAGTTGTAACTGTAAATGGCAAACTAACAAAAAATAAAAACATTTACTTTTGCATGCAATTAAAGCATCATCACAGAATGAACTAACAAGTTACTCAGTTCCTGTCTCATATTGTCCTAAAAATAAAAAAGCCAAAAGCATACACTTGTTGATGTTTTTATTTTCTATAAATAGTTTTGAAATTCTTAGAAATATTATAGATATTTTGTTCTGATGTATCCAATTATGCTGCTTTTATCACTAACTACAAATGCAGTAATTTTGGTTTCAAACAAACATGGTTCCAATACTATTTCAACTATCTTCTTTTTGCAATTTTATCATGAAAGTACAATTTTGAGCTAATATTTGACCTGCTCTTGTGAATTACATTTTTTTTTTCAGCATCATTTTTAGCTCCTCCCTAGATGAAGATCGATTGAAAGCTCCTCCCCCACTCCTTCGATACAGAATCAACGTCATCACTATTTCCAACCACCAAAAATGCGGTAGGAGACGCTGTATTTTCAACAGGTATGTCATCTTTAGATGATTATGCAGTCTGGTTCGGAGCCTTTTTCTTCGATACAGGTGGCTTACTTGGAGTTAGCGACAGCGGCGGAAATGGTTCCTCACAGACGTCGGTCACCATGCCATTAGCATTTAAATAGTCGCTAGCTAGCGCCCGAGCTAACTCCAGCAATGTCGGATATTCACGTTTTTCACCATGGCGATCACAAAAGTTCAGAAAAAATATTCAAGAGTAAACTTTACAAAGTAATGTTGGTTTTCACAGTTTTCCAATCAAAGTAGATGCGAAGCAAAGCAAACAACAACACGTATGTTTCCCAGCATGCAATGCGGCTCAAATTGTATTTTTGTAAAAGAAAAACCCTTCAAAATCACACTTATTTTTCGTTATATTTTATTTATAAGTAACAAACATATAGTATGTAATCCAAATCAGTCAAAAACGCACAGGAATTAAAACTTGAAACCATTTGTTTGCAAGTGTTGGTTATGGCTATGCTATTGTAATATTTGTAAGGGTCCAACCAGGACAGGATACACACCTGTCAGTCAAGCCGCAAGAACCACAAGAGATATTATACAGTAAAGCCTTTATTAATACAATTAAATAGAAACGCAGTTAAGACCATGGATGGGAAGCCTGCAGGACGTTAAGATTCCAACCGGTGAACGAACAAACACACCCAGCTGACGTAGCTACACGTCAGCTGGCAAAACACCCTCTCTCGGAGGCACAGCAGCCACACTCTATCGGAGGCACAGCAGCACCACACCCTCTATTGGAGGCACAGCAAACGGCATGCAGAAGAGGAATCTAAAAGTACCTGCCGGCCCTCGCACACCCACGGATACCCTCCCAATAAAACCCTTATCAAAAATAGAGTACAGTTTAAAAGTGTCTATGATGTAGAGTGACTTAACTCGCGCAGCGGGCGCGACCCCCCCGGGGTCTGAGCTCCAGCGCCGTCCGGCTCCCCGGGGTGTAGCTTCGCCGGGCGGCGGAATGATTCTCGGTTATGCGTCTGGTCAGCGTCCACAGGCAGCGCCGTGAGTAGAGCAGCAGCAACCAGCTCACTCCTACTCCCAGCCCTGCTCTTACCACAGGAGGCGACCAGCCTCCCCTCCTCACACAGGAACGACTCCCCCTCTCTGTCTATCTTCACCGCCGGCAGCCCTAACCGGCAGCGAGCGGCACCCTCCCCCCGAAGGATTGAGCGGCTGGCTGCTCTGGCGAATGCTCTCTCCGCGGCATGCTGCTTCCTTTGCTTTATCAGTTCCAATCAGCTGTAATGACAAACACCTGTGCTGCTCTCCCCGCCCACCTCTTCACAGCAAGGCGGCAGACCTCCATCACACTATATATAGCAACGACGAACAAGCGTCTGTTGTAGTCAGGTCCCTGGTATACTTGGTGTTAGCTTACTCCCGTGCTGGGGAGTGAGATTAACAGGAAGGATGGCTGGTTTATAGCCAATCACAATCCAGAGCAGGAACCGTTACTACGGGGGGAGAGTACTAACACGGGACATAACACTTCCGTGGGCTTTCTTGCGGCATGGGGTTCATGCTAGGAAATCTCTCCCGTAGAAATGGCCTGACTGGTAGACATACAGTCCCTGGAAAAAAAAAAAAAAAAAACAAAAATAACAGGAGAGATGATGGTTGAATCAGCAATTGCGGCCATTGTCTGAGTCACAGAGCTGTGATAGATAGTAGCAAAGTCTACAAGGTTAGTTTCACAGTAATGTGATGATGTCTAGTGGGCGTCTACCAGCCATCCTTCCTCACCAAACCTGACTGATTTTTTGAAAAATTAAATTTGTAGTTGGAATAATGAATAGCCCCATCCTGTCCGGGATTATTATTTTGTAAATTTCACCCTCCAAACAGATGGCTCTAAAACGTTTTTTTCAATTCATAACTGCCTTGTTACATTGATGGTAATGGCAGTTTTGTATTTTTGCTAGCTTTAGTGAAGGCAACAGATCCACAGCAGGCTGACCAATCAGAGAGGAGTTGAACAGAGAGGAGAAAAAAAACAGTAGGCATGGTGTTCTTTGGATTCAACTCAGCATTCTTTTTCCTCCAAACACCACAAGTAGAGTTCTTACCAAAAAGTTCTACTTTGGTTTCATCTGATCATAGGACATTCTACCAATCCTAACCCAGAACTTTTACAATTGGTGGCTGACTAAATACTTTTCTGCCCCACTGTAGATCAGGGGTCTGCAACCTGAGGCTCCGGAGCCACACACGGCTCTTTGACCCCTCCATTGTGGCTCTCTGGTTAAAGAAAAATACAAATCTTTTCATTTTAAAAGTAACTGTAAAGTAAAAGGTTAGAAAGTAGTAAGTTGAAAAGTAAAGTAACTCAAAATTTATTCAAGTTCTTCACAGACAATTCAAGGACAGAATGCATCCCTCTGCTCGCTGACTATAGTACCCACAATGCTCCATCAAACAGTGTGACTGTAATTTTTTGTAGTTTAACAAAGTCAAACATTTTGACAGAATTTTGAGCGCCGTTTGACACAGAAAATCAATTTGTCTGTAAGCACAACCAGAATTTATACTTAAGGTGAACCAGATTATAAAGCAGATTGTTTATTTTGAATCCATTTTTAGAATTTGAAGTGTGCCTGAAAAATACATTAAGATCCACTCTGATAAGACTCTTTGTGTTATTTTTCTGATGATTAAGGATATATATAAAGAAAATGAAGATTAAAGTTACGTTTCTAAGTAATTATTTATTCAAATTGATGTAAATCAGGAGCAGAAAAAAATACTGTCAGAAAAACCTTCTTAATATGATATACAAGTTAGTGCAGCAAACTATAAGCTTTCTGCTGTGCTCTATTCTGATGTATCCACTTGTAGATGACTAGATCCATGAACGTTTTTGTTTTCCTGGTCTAAGCTCAAATCTGGATCAGATCTGTGCGGCTGGATCGCCCCATATATAGCTCACCATTTTGTTGCACGCCCCGTTAATGTTAGTTTGGGTTTGTGAGGCTGTAAGCTAGCAGGAGAGAGTGTCAACAAAAGGGATACTGGGAAGTGGCGGCGGCGTTGTTCTGCTTACAAAGCTTGGAGGTGAATTTCTAATGAGCTCCTGCTGCTCTGCAGAAACTACGTTCTTGAGAATGACAGATTTTCATGAATTGAGCTAAAAACGGCATCATTATAATGAAAAGACTCCTGGTAACACTCAAAAAGATCAAAAGGTGATTGAAGTGGGACTTAAACTGTAATTGAATTTGATCTGGTTTAATCAAAGTTTGTTTGATTTACAAATGTTTTCCTTAAATGCATTGAAAACTGTACGATGAACTTTTTTATTAAATCACTGCTGACGTTTGTCCACTTCCTCGGACATTTGGTGAATTGAGATGATCCTATTTAACACGAGATGTCTTTTATTTTGAAAGGAAGTCACGGGAACCTCTAGAAAGTTATCAACTGATTCATGATTCATTTTTTTCTTGGAATAAAAAGGCTATTTTGTCTTTATGTTTATGCTTATTTATGCCCCCAAAAAACAATAGTTCATTTATATTTATTATAATAGTAAAACATACAAACCAGTGTCTTATTTTTGCAGACTTTTGATAAACTAAATCCTCATTTTTGTCTATAAATGTAATTTCTTACTTTCAACACTAGATGACTCACTACTTTATCTTACCAAAATCCTAAACAGAATAACATAAAAGGCTAATAAATTTGTAAAGATTTTCAATATTTGGAACATGAATCTTCTTCATTCAGATGAAAATGTTCTATTAGACCACAAATCATTATGGTTTCAAATAAATAGAAAGATGCAGTTTGTTTTCAGGGGGGTCCTCTTCTACTCATCACAGATCAGTTTGCTATTAAAGTGATTTACCAACATTTTTCCGTATTTCTCCAGAACTCATCCGAAAACAAAACTCACCACAGCTTCCAGCTGGATGATCTTCAAGACGGAACCAACTACACGTGTGAGGTAAGAATGAAGGAGGAGTTTATCTTTGACACATTAACACCAGCATAAAGTTTTCTTGGTGCACAGTTGGAACCATGTGATGGAGGAGCGGGATGCATGATGGAGTTTGGATGCATTCCCTGGAGCAGTTTCCTGCTTGATGTTTTTATGACAGCTTGCGGCTGACGAAGTGGACGCAGTGAGGAAAATATTCAAGGTTCAAGTCACGGCTCCACAGGCGGGTAAAAAGAACAAAGACTTCTGGACCATTGATCAAATCTGTAGAGAGTTAGAGGTTAAAGAGTGTGAGTTAATCATAGTTTTGAGTGTTTGCAATAGTTTTTAGACGACGTTATGAGGAGGAACATAGAGAATCTAATAGATAATAGACTAATCAGATTACAAGAGGATGTATATCTTTACTAGATAATATCCAATATATATTGATGATAGTAGTGGTAAATTTTGGATTGAGAGGGTCACAAAAATACTGCAGGTAAAATGATACAAATATACAGACTAAAACTTTTGTTCTGGTGCTGTAAGGATGCCAATTTCCCAACATTACAATCCAAACCTCCATTTATGGGTCACAGTTTTGTTTTGGTCTGATGTATGATTTGTGTATTAAAAAACAGCAACAGAAAAAAATTCAAGACAAAAACTTTATTAAATCTGCTAATAAACAAATAAGAAAAGCTTTCAATTGGTTTATACAAAACTACACTGCAAAAACTGAATCTTATGACAGTAAAATGAAAAACAATGTCTTATTTTCTTCTGTCTTGTGTGAGAAGCCTCTGCCAACCTCTGCCGTGTTCGTTGATGAGCAAAAAACTTCATTGAAATGTATTCTTTTTAATATAAAGTTAGATCCCAGTCACACAGAGGACTCTGTATCTCCAGCATGCAAAGACAAAACTCTGTAACACAAATACAGCCTGGAGGCGGGTCATGTGTGGCTTCCCTATGGTCTGTAATGCCTTTAATGATGGTCTTCTCCAAACCTACGTCTTCAGTGTCTGTGTTCCTGCTCCTGCTAGCAAGCTAATTCATGGCTTTGTTTTTAGTAGAAAAGTACAGATTAGGTGGTGGAAGCTTCCCCTAACTGGTTTGAACTGATCTGGAGCTCCATGTGGATTAATGGATCAAAAGGTGGAACATAATTAGTATCAAAAACCTTCATGTAACACAGAATAAAAGTATATAAAGCTTTCATTTATCATACAAACACATCACTTGCAAGAAAATCAATCTTATTAATAAAGTTTTTCAATAGCAAAATGATCTTAGTTTAAGAAAACACGTCATATTGAATCAAATATTTTCTTCAAATAAAAATTCTTGGTTTGTGACCCTTTTTTTCATCCCATTTGCTGATTGAAAGAACATTTTTCAAATGGAGATTATTTCTAGGGGTGCTGTTTTGCAGTGTGCTGAAAAATAAATCCTTCTTGAATTTAGAGCAAGTGTTTGACACTTTGACATTTCCAGTCGTAATGCAACGATTCACTTTCTCCATGATTTAGTTCAATGATGTAACAAACAGTTTAAATGGAGAATTGTGGCCTCCCCACTTATTACAGCTAAAATGTTTTATGTTTGCTAAAAAGTCTCTGAGTTGATTTGAACGACTGTTTTCTCCAGAGGCCCCTCCTGTCGCTCTGACCCTGGCTGTGGTGCTGCCTCTGTGTCTCATCACCGCCGCCCTTCTCGGCGCCGTGCTGGCTACCGTCAGCTGCCGGAGGTCCGAGCTGCTCTCCAAGGCCTTCGACATAAAATCAGGTGCAGACGTGAACCGAACCGAAGCCCGCCGTTCCCGTGACCCGCTTTGACCTCTGTGATTTTCTCATCGTGGTTGCAGAGGTCATCAGGCAACACGAGGAGAGCAGGACTCCAGAGGAGGTGGTAACGCTGCAGAGAGACTGTCCCACCCCCCCAAGACTGCTGATCTGCTATAGCAGCCGTGACGGCCCCGCCCACCTCAAAGCTGTCAATCGCTTTGCAGCTTTGTCCAGCAGCACATGGCCACCCAGGTACTCCACTTTGTCTGTTTTATCATGGTGGAAGATCAAACAAATAACACAAAAAACACAAAACATGAAGGAAAAAGGAGGAGCGAAGAAAATAAATTACAATCCAGAAACAAGAAGCGAGCATTCCAAAATGGAAAATAATGGAAAAGCAAATAGTTTGACAGAATTACTTTAAATTTAATTTAATCAATAAAGACTCATAATAGTTTTTTTGTGCTAGTTTTAACCAAATGGTTTATATTTTTAATTAACTTAATTATAGTTTACAGTGAAACAAAAGTCGTGTAAAATGACTCGTTTTAGAATAAAATGAGGATATTAGTACAAGTTGGCCCATTTTAATAAATCCTCATTACATGTAAAACTAAATAAATACAATTTAATTTTCCTTTTTTTTTTTTTTTTTGATTTATTTATTATTTATTTGAGTTGTAAACTCAAGCATTATGGAAAATGAAGGAAAAAAAAATGAAAAGGGGACAGAAAGAAGAAAAACTTATTTTGTCTGCCCCTTTTAGCAATCAATACATCAATCTATCAATAAAAAAAAGAAAGATACAGATACACAAGCATTTGGCGGATTCATTACACAGTAAGAGAAAATTGGGATAAAAAGAAAAAAAAACAAAATCTTATAATTACAACATCAACCAGTGTGAAGGGAAAATAATACCTCAGGGATGAGTCATTGTTATTTGTTTTAGATAGTTTTTTAGTCATTGATAATACTGTTTTTAATGTAGTTTTTAAAACTTGATATTGTTGTAGCATTTTTAATTTCTAAGCTCAATTTATTTCATATATTAATTCCATATACTGATACACATCGTTCTTTTAACAGAATTCTGTGTTTTGGTTTGACAAATATTTCATGTCCTTTTAGATTAAATTTACTTTTTCTTTTCATGTATCTTTTCATTAAATTAGGAGGAAGGCTTTCCATCTTTACTTTATACATAAATTTCAAAATATTAAAGTTTATAAGATCATTATGTTTTAATAGTTTTAATTTACTAAATAATGGATTAGACGGGTCCCTATAATTACTTTAAATTGGATGAATATATGTTTTATAAGTTGTACCCCAAATTTCTATACAGTAGTTCTGGTATGGCATAATCAAGGAATTATATAATAGATATAATGAATTACTGTCTAAGAACCATTTTACTTTGTGTAGTACTGCAATTGCTTTTGACATTTTGGATTTGACATTGTTAACTTGTGATTTCCAAGATAGCTTTCCATCTATAATAACTCCTAAAAATGTTACTTCTTTTACTCTTCTAATATTAATATTATCTTTGTTTAATTCAACTGTATTGTTTGTATTTCTATTACTAAATATCATAAAATATGATTTATCACTATTTATTGATAGTTTATTTCCGTCTTCCAAATAATAAAATAAATCTCAGTTTATCTTGTCAACATTTATTGAACTTTTTCTTAAAATGTAACCAAAAATTACTGTGAAATTTCACATTTTTTTTCTTAAATTAAGTTTTTAAAATCAGTTTAAAGGATTTTGACTCATTTTAATAATAATTTTCTTAGTTTTTTACATCCTAGCTATTTTTAACTCTTTGCTAATTTTGAGAAAAGCTTAGAAAGGTGTAGAGCAGCAACCTTTAACACTAAAAGAACCCTTTGCTCGATTTATTTATGGACCGAAACTCTTCAAGAACTACAAAGTCCCACCTCAGAGTTAAAAAAATGCACTATTTATGTTTTTGTAATGATTAATTCATTGATTTATAAAATGTTGCTTTTAAATATTCTATAAAATATGTGTTTTATATATGTATAATAAATTTCACTTCTTTAACACTTGACAGCAGCACATACAAGATCCTTTCAAAATAAAGTCTTCTTTCTTTCAAAAGATCCTCCAGCTACAAGAATCAAACATTCTGTGAGATTTCTCCAGAGAGCTGGACCTCCAGATGAAAGCGGTTGATGACTTTTTCAGTCCCGTTGTGTGTTAAAGCTCTTGCGTGGTGCTTCTCCAGGTCTGCCTGGACCTTTGGGACTCTCTGGGCGTGGCTGAGGAAGGCTACATGTCCTGGTACTGCCGGCAGATCCAGGAGAGCGACTTCATCCTCGTCATCTGTTCTCCGGGCCTCAAAAGGAGGTCGGAGCTGCCGGGGGGGGACGATGAAGACGAAGAGGCTCTGAGCTTCAGTCCCAACACCCACATGTCCGAGGCGGTCATCCGGCTCATCGCAGAGGAAGTGGGACGGGCCAGAGCGCGGGGCCAGGACCTGAAGATGGAAGACGTGGCGTAATCCTGCGTGTCAGAAGCGGCGCTCTGGACTCCCTCGCCTTCAGTCCACTGGAAGCTCCGTCAAAGAAGGAGGTGAAGGCGTGAGTGAGGAGGATGCTGAAGGTGGAGGAGTTGACCTCTGAAGGGAGCAGCCAAAAGGTGAAGAAGAAGAACTGTGTATCACGCTATGCAGTAATGAACCAAAATATACACGTTTTTATACAACGATATCCGTATTCAAGCTATTCTGCCACGTAAAAAGCTCTGTTAAGTATTAGTATCCTTCATATAAAACATGGAGTCTGCAGATGAGTTTATTTACCATGTTTATCCAGAGAGACTGAACGCTTGTTTACAGACATACTTTGTTTTCTTATTTGTATGTAAAACATCTTGAAAGCTCATAAAAGAATAAATACATATTTCTATTATTTGTAATGTCGTCTGCTTTGATGTCTGAAATGATTTTGTTACAAAAAATGAAGTTTTTAACGTCTTATTTCTAAATAACTATTTATTTGAATATCTGCTAAATGACTGTAATACATCAGCTTACTGGCCCATATCATCATACTTCCTCTATTTGTACAATAATCCAACAGCCAAATAAACCTCCTTCTCTGCTCTGTTGTCCATCCTCTAATGAAAATGTGTCTTCAAAATGTAAATTAATTTGAAATTACACATATAAGCCTTTTCCTCAAAACAAAACGAGAGAAAAATAACTAAACAAAAAGACTGATAAACAGTTTTGTCCCTTAAAGTGAAAGTCAAAAGGAAATTCTAGATTTGTTCCCGGAGTGACAAAACCTGGCAACCTGCAGGATGGCGTGGGCGGTGCAGCTTCCAGTGTTGCCAGATTTGGTGGTTAAAAGAATGTTTGTTAAAACAGAAAAAAGAATTACAGTTGTGTAAACGAGAAGAGATAAAAGCATGGATAATCAGCTCAAGTTCAGACCGGGATAAAACTGTCTTCAGTTTAGCCACGTTAGGCCAAGAATCGGGGTGGAAGACGCCATCATCTACCTGCAGCACCGGGCCTTGACTCACCTGGAGACTGCTGGGAGCGCCGTGAGAATGATGTTTTTTGACTTCTCCAGCGCCTTCAACACCATCCAGCCTGGACTGCTACGAGGGAAGTTGGAGCGAGCAGGAGTGGATGAGCGACTGGTGGGATGGTCCATGGACGACCTGACCGACCGACCACAGTACGTGCGTCTGCACGACTGTGTCTCTGAGGTGGTACTCTGCAGTACTGGAGCTCCTCAGGGAACAGTACTGTCACCGTTCTTCTTCACCCTCTACACCTCGGACTTCACCTACAACACCAACAGCTGTCATCTGCAGAAATACTCTGATGATTCAGCTATTGTGGGCTGTGTGTGTGAGGGAGATGATGCAGAGTATAGGTCGGTCATCGCGGACTTTGTGAGCTGGTGTGAGAACAACCACCTGTGTCTGAACACCAGCAAGACCAAGGAGATGGTGATCGACTTCCGTAGAAGGACGGTGACCCACACACTGGTGAACATCCAGGGAGATGAAATAGTCACTGTTGACAGTTTCAAGTACCTGGGTGTTCACCTGAACAACAAACTGGACTGGTCCCACAACATCGACGACCTTTACAAGAAAGGTCAAAGTCGACTCCACCTCCTGAGGAGACTGCGGTCTTTTGGGGTGTGCAGACATCTGCTGAGGACGTTCTATGATTCGGTGGTGACCTCGGCTGTTTTCTATGCTGTTGTCTGCTGGGAGGCGAGCTGCTCTGACCGGGACAGGAAGAAAATCAACAAGCTGGTGAGGAGGGCCAGCTCCGTCCTGGGCTGCTCGCTGGACTCTGTGGAGGAGGTGGGTGAGAGGAGGATGTTGTCCAAACTCAGATCCATCATGGACAGTGTTTGTGCATTTCTCCAAACATGTTCCCAGTCATCACCATCAATACTAACACCCAGCTCCCTCTCCCACACGTCCTTCAAATGTGAAGTTTCTTCATTGTGTTCTTTGAGGAGATTGTAAAACTTACTGAGAGAGATGCTGATCTGGTCATAAAAAGCTGTCTTTCAGTGTTCGAAACATCCTGGGATACCGGATGAGTAACATCTTTCCTAATAAAGTCCCTCACCTGTAAATACTGGTAAAAATCTGTTCTGGAAACATTGTACCTTTCAATTAATTGTGAAAATGACATCAAAGAGGAAGCAGAGAGGTTTTGAGGTTGTCACTGAACAAAGGTTGAGAGTTAAGATTATATATATCTGTCTGGAGTTGTTTCTAAAAAAAAATCAGTATTTTTAATTATTTTACATTGGTTTTATAATAAATTTAAATCTAACAATTTCAGTTTACTCCTCATCATTCTGAGGACTAAAATGTCTTTTTTGGGCATTATCTAAAGGTTAATAATATCTCAAATACCATTTTAAATGCTCTTTTTTAAAATATACTTCTTTTATGTGAGAGAGATGTCTGTTGTTAATGTAAACTGCAGTTTGAATTGCTCTGGATCAAACACAGATATCTTGTTTCATGTTCCTATTGGTTCCAGTGAAGTACATTTGACTGATCTGTCTGGTTCCTTCTGCTTCTCTTCCCCTGTGGCTTCAGTGGCTCTGGGAAAACCGCGGCTTCATGCCGAGCAAAGTCCCGTTCTCACAGAAGGAAATCTAAGCCATCTACTGGGGGACTTTGTTCCTGCACAAGGTCATGTGGAGGTGGAGAATCCTGCCCCCCAACCTGTACTGACACCCCAGGAGGGGCAGAAACCACCAACTCCAGAAGACTAAAAACTCACAGAGAATATGGTGGAACTTGAAGTTCAGGTAAAGCCAGAAGTCCAGAAGAAGAAGGAAGAGGAAGAGGAGAAGCTGGTAGGAGGAGGAATTGTAGGATTGAAGCTTGAAGTGAAGCCTGCAGCTGCTGGGGCAGAAAAGGAAGCTGGGTTAAATGTGATGAAAGAGGAGGGAGCCAAAATAGAATCAGAGATGGACCTTTTGAATCTGAGCCAGATTTGAAGGTGGAATCAGAGGTAAAGGTGGATGAAGCAAGTCTAAGAGAGGCAGAAGATGTGGAGATACAGGAAAAGCTTGAAGCAGCTGCAGCAGAGGAGGACCAACATGAAGATGAAGAGCAGTCTGAGGAGGAAGATGAGACCGATTTTAAGGATCAGAGACTAAGGTCGAACTAGAGACTCAAGAAAAGGAAGAGGACGTGTTTGTGTCTGCTCAGGAGAAGTTTGATGTTCATATGAATCTGGATGAAGGCAGGGAGCGAATGGAAACAGCAGAATGGCACATAGACATGGAAAGGCCACCTGAAGAGTTGGATCATCCTTTGTGGAATCACAAGAGGATGATGACAGACTTGAAGATGAAGATGACGACTCTGTTCTATTTGAGGAGCAAGAACAGGAGAACGAGGAGCTGGTGATGAAGGTAAACGATCATTTAGATGTCTCAGAGATGGAGCCTGAAACTGTCCTGGGGGAGGAACCAGATGTAGATCAGAAATTTCAGCAAAATTGAGAGAATTCACCGAGTAAAGAGGAGCCTTTGGTGGTGCAAGAACCAAGAAGGGGGGATTTGGAGGAAGAAGAAGAAGCAGAGGAGTCGGCACTGGTGAGTTTCCAGGACAGAAGCTTAAGGAGCCTTCGATTTTTTTGTATATAAAAAAAAATGTGTTCAGAGCTTCAAACAAAACTAATAGTATTTCCAATGTGCTGATAGTGTATCATTATTATACTTCCAATGTTGTTGTTTACTGCTGTGTAGTTCAGGAAAGATGTGAATTTAAATTCTTGAATTTGTTTCTAAAGTAAATAGCAGAAACTAACACAGACATGATATTAATATTTATTTTTTTAAGCATCAAACTGTAAAAATGTAGTTTCACTTTCTCTCCACAGAGAGGCGCCTTTGTGCTGGTGTTGTTCTTGACTCCAAATGTTCTGAGTTTTTCAGAGGACCAGAAGTTTATAAGGATGCTGAGGTGTGGACATTTTCCTTTGTAAACACGATGACAAACAGCAAACAACCTGCATTCATTTAAATTTGTTTTTTTCTTGTTTTATTTCTGTTTAATATTTTTGTCAGGAACATTTCTCTAGAGGTCACCTGGCTTCCATCACTAGCCCGTCCGTCCACCGTGAGGTGTTGAAGCTGATCCTGGAACAAAATGGACCGTACACTCGCGTCTGGGTTGAAGGTTATCGATTGGATGTACGCGGCTTAAACTTTGAGGATTTTTCGTTTCTTCAATTATACTAATTTCTGTTTGTTTTTATTGCTACAAAAATGATTCCTGTCCTTACCTTCTTTCAATGTTTTGTTGGTTTCCAGAGGAACCACTTCATCTGGATGGATGAATCCATTTGGAGCTATGCTGACTGGCTGTCTGGGGAGCCGAATGACACTTCCGGTGTGGAGGATTGCCTGGAAATGCTGGGATACTATGGATCTGGTAATAGTTTTGTTATTTTGTGTAATCTTTATGTCCTGTTCTCCAAGGACCAGAATGTTTTCACAAATCTTCTTTCTCAATGCACTTTTGAGTAAAATAATGCCAATCCCGAATCCTCAAAAACTCACCAAAATTCAAGAGGGCCTGGTTACAGACAAGATGGCGGCTAAAAATCAACAGTCCGAAGCAGAAATTCCACAAGCTTTCAGAGTTGTAGCCACTTGTATTGAAACTTTTGTAAGTTTTCAGGATTAGCTTAAAATGTGTAAAAAGAGCTTTATTAAAGGAAATGAACAAAAGCGCTCAGATTTGTAAAACAATGTAAAAGACTTTGACATTGGAGCTTTAGCTCCAGACCAGTGCTTACGTTTGACCGCAGTTAGCTTGCCCTTTACAATCAATGTGAATCAGCTCTGTTGCCCAGAGAAGTGGCTTTGGACCGATATCAAATTACTTTATATTAGTAATGTGCTGCAAATCTGTGAAAAGCCACTTTAAAGTGTTGCTTACAGCGCTAAAAGTTGAAACTGTTAGAAATTATGGTGAGTCAAAGAGCGTTGTAGGTTTGACTGAAACACCTCAGGTTGTGACGGGTCAAAGCTTAAAAAAACAAACAACGTATGCTTATATTAGTTGTTAGGTCTTTTTAAATTTTTACCAAAAACAAGAATATTTTTCAACCAACATGTGCTGGGGGTGTTATGAATTTCCGATCTTTGACTTTTGGGCGAATTGAAGCCCCCCGGCTTCAATTGTTTTTGCTTAAAAACAAAAAATGCCTGACACACGTCGAAAACAGGGGTGGACTCACCATCAGACAATGGTAGGCGACCGCCTGGTGGTCCCAACACCTTTTTGGGCCGAACTAAACATTTAAAATAGTTCTAAATATTCCTAAAATTATTTTCATGGTCATCATTGTTCGATTCTGTCATAAAAAAAGAAAAAAAAAATCACTGAGACGGCATAAGAAGGCTCATGTGAAAGTGTTTGAACCCCCCCATAAATCTGCAGCAATGGAATAACATGTTAGCTTGCAGAAATAGACTCTTCCAAGAGCTTGAACTAAAAAAAAAAAACAACAACAATCAACCAGCTGTGAAAACTCAAAAATCAGAGAGAAAGCAAAACACATGTAGCTTTCAAATGTTACTTATTTGAAGTATCTTACTTTTTTTCTTATAACTTTTTTAGAGTAAATTAAAAAACTTGTAATTACTGATTTAGTTATAAACTTTTTTGTGTGTATTTAATGTGATTTTTATTTATTTATTTTTTAGAATCTGGAAAGTTGAATGATTTCACGTGCTGGACCGCCCAGGCCTTCGTCTGCTCCTGTCCTTACCATTGAGTCTGCAGGATCAATTTCATTCTGCTCTTCTAACTGAACTGTTCATCTTTTTGTTTCTTTTTTAATTTTTACCATTTAAAATCAATACAGTATAAAATTTGAGTTTTTTAAATGACTATTAAAATGACAGAATCTTATTCATTAGTTCTCTTAAAAGTTAATCAAGTTTTAAATATATATTTGTGTGTTTTCTTTTATCACAAATTAAAGTTGGATGTTTTATTGTCATATCTACCAAAAAAGTTTTTAATGTTTAAAATGTTTAATCCAAGACTGAATAATAAAGTCAGAAAATATAATTACATAAAGTTTTTTTGGACTCTTTCTGGGATGGTTTAAATTGAAATAATGTTTGTGCGTTTTATTTCATAGGATTTCAGATAAAAATAAAATTGAGTCTACAATTAGACTAGATAATGTACTAATGAACAAAACATCTTTTAAATGAGTTTAATAGATCATAAACATCAACAAATCTTGACAATAAATTGATGTTAACACTAACATCCTGTTGCTGTTAAGGTGTAAATGAAGACGGTAGAAGCTGCACACAAGCAAACATGAGCTTCATCAAGGATGGGTCTTTGCTGCATCAGAGAACTGTGAGCAGGAGAATTCTAGAGAGGGTTTTATTAGCAAAGTCATTGTAAAATACATTTCTGCCTTTTAAAGACCCAGTCCAATGAAAATGGAGTTTTTAAAATGTTCTTGCAGCATTCTTCTCATGGAGGACATATACAAGAATTTAAGACCATTTCTTTATTCAAGTCGATGTGAATCAGGAGCAGATGAAAAAATTCTGTTTGAAAATGCTGTCTTTGGGGATCCAGCAGCTGAGATGCATCCACTTGTAGACAACTACATAAATAACCACTTTGTGTTCCTCGTCTGATCTGGTGTCTGGCCCAAAACTGTACTACTGGATTGCTCCAATATTGTTTTCTATTTTTGTTACGCCACTAATGTTAGTGTGGCAGCACGAGCGGTTAAGGGCGAGGTATTGGACACATTCACATTTTTTAAGACGCAGGATCACACAGGGCACGGACGCAGTTCTGGGAGTTTTTAAAAGATAGAATCATAAAGTGAATTTGTTTTCTCACTCATCTTGACTTTGGGTGTTTGACAGACAGATCAGTCCATTTAAGGTAATAAAAAATTAAAAGATCCATTCTCTTTTGTATTAAAATGTAAAATATATTCTTTTTTTTAACTAAAATGGCATAACACATGTCTGATTATGTTGGAATTTTTTTCTTTTAGTGTTTTTTGGCTCCTCAGCACCACAGAAAAGAGAAAAAAAGCAATAATGAAAAAGAGCTGTCAAACTCGTTGTGCTTAGTAAATTAATTCTTCTTTTTTATTATACTATATTAATAATGATATTTTATACAATTCTAGTAAAAGTGCTGTGATGATTTGTCGTACAAAAGAAGATGTAACATTGAATTTTCCTGCTTTTAAACTCTCTGGTTCTGAGCTTAATGTCTGCCATAAAGTAAAATATCTTGGACATGTCATTAATGATAAATTTACAGATGACGATGATATTCACAGACAACGTTGTATCTTATATGCTCAGGCAAACATGCTTGCACGCAGGTTTTATTCATGTTCAGAAAATCTTAAAATTCTTCTTTCTAAAACTTACTGCTTACTGCTAACTATTGTATACTGCCCACCTGTGGACCAACTACAGGGCATCCAGCATGAAGAGGCTGCAGGTTGCCTATAACGATGCCCTGAGACTTTTATTAAAACAGCCACGGTGGTGCAGCGCGAGCAATCTGTTTGTTGGTGCAAGAGTTAATACTCTTAAAGCCTTGTTGAGAGGTTTTATCTATGGTTTTATTTCTCGTCTCAACACGTCAAATAACCAGATCATCTTAACCCTCACCAATGTGAAATATAGCACTTTTAAATACCGGTCCCCAATCTGGAGGTTTTGGTATGGCCGCCTCTTTAACATTTTTGAAATTTTTTAGGTTTTTGATTTTTATGTCTGTAATTGTTTGAGCTTTTTAGTCTGCAATACTGGTAATTTTAATTGTTTTTATTGGCTCTCATGCTTGATTATCATGAGTGTCTCTTTTTATGTTTTTATTTATTTTTTTACATTTTTATTATATATACATATGTACATTTATTTTATTCTTTTTAAGTATTTTATCTGTTGTGTCTTTGTGGTAAATGGACCTTGAGTCTGTAATAAAGTATCTATCTATATCATATGTCAGATTGTGTTAAAAATAATAATACACCTTTTTTTGTTAAAAATAGACCTTCCTCATTTGAAAAATAGTGCTGCGGCCCCCTTAGACCTCATCAAGATGGCGGCACGTCAGCTCCAATACTGGGCGACAAATAAGGCGTCCATCAAATGTCTATGGGGCGAGTGGAAACAAGTCTCTTAATATTCTTTGTTAGGACATACTTGTGTCTTCTGTAACTAATTAACTCAGTAGATGAGAGGATGTTTGTTACAGATCCAGGTTCAATTCTAGGGCTGAAATCTTCAAAAAGGAAAAAACAAAACACATTACAATCAAACAAACAGAAATACATGAACAAATTCATCAAAAACACAGACATGTTATCGTTTACATTTCCTTGACAAAACTTCAAAACATCAGTTTGCATATAATGGCTTTAAAATGCTTAAAGATCCACTCCGACGATGATGTTTGTGGTGCTTTTAATCTTTTTTTTGATGATTTATAAAGAACATTAATATTCAAATTGCATTTCGTGGGCATATATAAAAATTTCATTTGAAAAACAGCGTATTTGTGATGTAAAGAACATGCTGGGTGGGTTATAAGATCCCTGTTCCACAACAGGGATGGGAAGGGGGGCGGAGTTACTCTGAGCCAACAGTCCCGCCCACAACTCCGAGGTGAATTTCTAATGAACTCCATTTCTGATATGGGCAAAAAACGTCCTGATGATAATTAAAAAGCACTGAAAGATCAGTCAAAAGATGATCGGAGTGGATCTTTAAGAGGAGAACATTTGGAGCTTCTGAGCTGCTCTGGTGATGGCAGCTGGACGGAAAATGCAAGTTTAAGGCAAAACAATAAAGACTGGAAATGGAAACATAAACCGTTTCCTTCCTGCTGGACGAGAACTTTCTCTGAGCTGAACATGCCGATGTTTCAGCAAACATGTCACCTGTTAATGTAACAGGTAGGCATCACAAAGGGGCGGAGCAGCAAACTGGACTAAGCAGGAGACAGGAGGACCATGAGGAGGTCAGCATTTAAGCTCGACTAGAAAAAAGGATCATTTTCTTTCAATAAAATGTTAGAAATTGAAACATTTTAAAAGCTTTTTTAGCCAAGGGTTCCTTGAAGTCTCTTTTCTGGGGCTTTAGCTCCAGTGTTGACAAATCTTAAATTATTTACACAATTAACGCAATCCTAGTGAATTCTGGAGCGAAGACGAGCAGCTTTGAACTGATTTATATCACTTTAAAGAAGTTTAGTGTTAAAGGAATCAACGTCAAACAGCTGATTCTAGCAAGATTTAGTTAGTTAAATTTAGTTAAAAGTTAGTTCAGAGACTGTTTTATCACTGACAGTAAAACCTTCTATTTTTCTACGCATTTTAACTGAATCTATTTTTAATTGGGCTTTTAATGATTGTTTTATGTGGAACTTGCTCTGGACTGTTATCTCTCTTAGCTTGTGAGGTTTTATCTTTTATAATCTGCAAAGCTTCGTCTTTTAAGCTCTTTTCTTCTGAAGTTTTTGTTTTCATGTTTTAACTTGTGAAACACGTTGTGACTTTAGTCTGTGAAAGGTGCTCTATAAATAAAACTTATTTACTTAAAGGAAATCTTTCAAAGACACAAACCGACGAGTACATTTGCTTTGATGTCATTCATCTATGATTTTATTTGTCTTGTATTGTCCACAGTCTACGCTTGAAATAAACCAGATTAATCATTTCTACAAAAAACTCTTACAAATTGATCTTACACTAAACTTCCGGTTGTGTTATTTTTTTGATGTCGACATTTCATGTTAAGGAATTTAACTCTTTAACACCAGAAATGTCCCTTAAATTACACACGCAGTATCAACTTAAATCAGTCGTTTCTGGCGTGTAAAACGCGGCTTTACGGCAACACCTGCGGTCAAGGTAATTGAAAGTATGTGAACTCTGGAGTTAAAGCTCTGGTGAGAAATGGTTGATGTGTTTTCCATGATGCAGGTATCAGACATTTTTTTAGAGTCTACATTCCTACATTTGACTCAACCTGCTGTCGACCTTAGAGAGGCGGAGTCAAATTCAGTTCTTCTTGCTGCTGCCTCCTCCCCTTTGACCCCTGATGAGAACAAAAAGAGGACGGACTTGTTTTGGGGTTCAGAGGTAATTTAAGGCCGTTAGGCTCGGCAGCGCCTCTACTGGTGAACTTTATATTGCATCTTTTGTGCTTTTCCAATGTGCCTCTAAGCACACACACAAGCAGCATTGTGTACGTGTGTGTAGCAGACATATTTGTGACTTTTTTTTTTCACAATAAACAAACATTTTGAGGGTAAATTCATAGACTTTTATGAACTTCCTGCAGTCAGATTTTGTGCTAACGCTAGAAGAGCTGCAGGCTGTCAAGAAGTGAGATCTTCAAACCCCAGACAGCTTTGTGCTCAGCTCCACTTGGCCTTGAAAAGAAAAGGGTAGACCAGGTTAACGAAGACGGCGAGCACGGCGGCGAGCGTGCCCAGAAGGAAATATCGCACGCAGTCGTCGTCGGGATGGTCCGACATCCGCTTCCTGCGCTGCCGCCGCCCCGGGCCCTCCGTCCGGGAGTTCTCAGCTGTGTTCCTTTGCCGTCTCAGGACAGAGCGGAACAGGCTGCGGGGCTCTTCGTCAAGCCCCTCCTCTTCCTCCTCCTCCAGTTCCCGCCATATTAGAGAGGCCTGCGATTGGCGGAAACCGGTGTCAGCTTCTGGGAGAAGGCCTGCTCTAATAAACGCTAAAATGTCAAAGTGAAAGCTAACAATTGTCACAGTCAGCGGAAGACGCTGGAAAAAAAACCCTCCAAAGAGCGTCAATGACCGCGGCAAAAACGGAAAAGACATGAGCAAAAGCAGCATCACACGTTCCAGCAGGGATGATGAGCAAAACCAGGAAGTAAACATGTTTTGTTTGAGAGAAGATCCAGAGTGGAAGAGGAAACCGCTTGAGGCTCCAGAACTCTGAGACGTGAACGGTTGAAATAAGAACACCGAGTTACTACCGCTTTGGCTAATCATCAATTTCCCCAAAAACAGACGAGTATAAATTGATTTTTGTTTAGCCAGTGACGCTTAAACAGAAAATCTTTAAAGCACGGTAACTTTTCTATTTTTAACATGATAATTCCAGTAGATTCTGAATGAAAAAAGTCCAGTTTTATAGAAACAAAGTTCTGATTGCAGCTTATAGCTGCAGGCATTTGTACGAGATGGCATGAAGGAGACTGACTGACTAGATTAACCAATCAGGATGGAGAACACAGCGCACAACCAAAATCTTTACCCAAAAAGTAAGCTGTGATAGAGTGAGGAAACACTGATTTTTAGAAATGTTGAGGTCTTTATACGGTATTATTATGATGAAATATCGGTCTACGTGTCAGCCGTTGGTTGTTTGAATCTACATTACTGAGGCTGACATGAACACTTCAATAACTCAAGTTATTTCCACCTGACGTCCTTCCGGAGCCAGATTTAAATTTATCGTGACTTTAGGAAGCTGCAAGAAACATCTAGAAAACTCCAGATTTTCATGAAAACGACACAGTTCCGCTGTGGACTCTCCAAACGGGAACTGAGCAGATGATGAAGTAACGTGCATTTCGCCCATTGTCTTTACCTGCTTTTAAACCCAACAGCAGCTACTAGAAAAACCCCCTCAACAAATCTTATGATCGAGGGGAAGAGTCCCCTCAAACTATGACCAATGATGACGGATTTGTAACCCCATCCTGCAGCCTCATGGCCTCACCTGGCTGGCAGTGGCTCCGGCAGCAGACGGTGAATCGGCTCCAACAGGTCTGAGGAAGCGCGGCGGCCGCTCCACGGGGGAGTTCCGGCGCCGGTAGAACAGGACGTAGGCGTATCGTGTAACCACATGGCTCTCCTCCACCATCGTCACGGTGCTGTCATCAAACAGCCGCCAGCCTGCAGGACCGCAGAGGTGAAGAAGGTGTGAACGCGCCGCTTCTCAACAATCCTGTGACGCTTTAGAGAGCGCGGCCTCACCAACATCACTGCGCTGGCTGTTCTTGTCACTCGGCAGTCGAGCGTAAGCCGTGTAGTGACCTCCGATCATCCCTCCGTAGTGGTTGATGACGGCATACAGGTCGTAGATGGGGGGCTGCTGCATGTCGTCCTTCTGGCCGATACAGAACTTGCTCAGATCTAAATTTCTGAAAAACAAAGTCGTGTCACTTAAACTCAGCTCGTCACAAACAGACGTGTGCGCTCGGCAGGGCGCTACCTGACGGGGAAGTCGACCATGTCGTTGATCTTGTCCCTCCAGATGAAGCTCCTGAAGGAGAAGCGTTTGAGCTGGATGATGAGGACGTTGAGCAGACGCCACAGAAGCAGCTGCTTTGAAGCTTCACGGTGCTGCTGGCACTTGGGACAGTACCTAAACAAAAAATGGGAAAAAAAAAAACGTCCATCAAGACCTAAAATATGAGCATCCTCTACTTTAATAGCCCCAACTTTTGTTTGTCTGTAGTGATCTGAGGTTCAGAAAAAGTTTCACTTTGGCCATGACTGAAATCCTTTTTGATATTTTTGTTTGTATAGAACTAATATGCTGTTTCCAGGAAATCTTGTCATCTATTGTCACGCCCAGGAATTTGATATTATGCACCGTTTCTAATGTTACTCCTGCTATTTTTATTTTAATTTGCTCTTTTGTATTGTTTTTACCAAAAAACATGATTTGAGTTTTGTCCAAATTAAGGGATAGCTTGTTTCTATCAACCAGTCCTTTAGATTATACATTCCTCTGGTCACTCTAGCGAGGAGTTCCTGGATTTCTGTCAAAAAACAGGATAATCTGCAAATAATATGAATTTCATTTCATCTGTTGTTTTAACTATGTCATTGATGTAAAGATTAAATAGAACTGGCCCAAGCACTGAGCCTTGAGGGACACCACACACAATGTCTAAAATTGTTGAGTTATGGTCTCCCATTGTCACAAATAATAATTTATTGTATCAAATGCTTTTTTTTTTAGATCTATGAAAACTCCTATCGCATATTTATTCTCTTGTGTGATATTGATTATTACTTCTTTTAATTCCATTAAAGCCAGTGATGTTGATCTGTTTGCTCTAAAACCATACTGGCTGTCTGTAAGTAAATTATATTTATCAATGAATTTGCAAAGTCTATTTTTAAAAAGTTTTTCCAGGATCTTGGAAATTTGAGGGAGGAGGGAGACAGGCCTGTAATTTGTGAACTGATGTTTGTAGAGTGGGATTATTTTAGCAGTTTTCCTTTTCAGAGGAAATTTACCGTTCTGGAATGATAGATTGCATATATGAGTCATGGGTTTTGAAATGCCTTCAATTACCTGCTTGACTAACATCATGTTAATATCATAGCAGTCTATGCTTGAAATACTCTGGATAACTACAGACCTGTATCCAACTTACCATTTTTAAGTAAAATTATTGAGAAAAATGTTGCTACTCAACTGCATGAGTTTTAAAATAACCATAACATCTTAGAAAAATATCAATCTGGTTTTAGAATGAACCGCAGGACAGAGACGACTCTTTTAAAGATCGTTGATGATCTTAGAATCAATTTAGACTCACAAAAACTTTCTGTTCTGGTGCTGCTGGATCTTAGTGCCATAGACTAGGAGTCAAGTGGAAATGTTCTTTAGTCGTTTAGATTATTGTAATGCCCTGCTGTTTAACTCAAAAGTCTATTTCAAATTTACACTTATTACAGAACTCAGCGGCTGGAGTTCTGACGAGGACCAGGGGGTGGGAACACATTCCACCATTGGCTCCCTGTGCGTTTCAGGATTGATTTGAAGATTCTTTTAATGGTTTATAAATGCTTTTATGGTCTTGGGCCTTCTTCTTTAAGTGATCTTCTTTTTAAGTATGAACCCTCGCGGACAATGAGGTCCTCCAGCACCGGCCTGTTAGTTGTTCTAAGGTGAGGACCAAACCCTATGGTGAGGCTTCGTTTCATCATTACGGTCCTCGCCTCTGGAACAGCCTGCCAGAGAGTCTCAGGGCCGCAGAGACCATCAAGGTTTTTAAGAAGAGACTCAAGACTCACCTCTTTAATTTTGCTTTTAGTTGATCTTATCTGCCTATTTATTCTATTAGTTTTAATATTTTATTTTCTTTAAATTATTTTATTTATTTCATTTTATCTTATGAATTTATACCCATTTTCAATTTTACGTTTTGAATGCATTTTATGTATTTCACTTAAGCATTTTATTATGGTTTTAACCCCAGTGTTTCCTGTGGTGATCTTTAATATTATTTGTGGTTTAAAACCTTGTTTTTTCCTTATACTTTCATAGCGCGATAGTGGCCAAACTAGAACGGCCTCCAGGAGAAGCAGAACAATGTTTTCAATGTAAATAATCTGAACATTTTTGTAAGAACTTCTCCTTTTGATACACATTGTATGGTATTAACAACCTCATTATTTTACAGTATGTGAACTGTATCAGATTAATATGAATATATTCAAATCATATAGTAGATTATTAATGGATTTCTAAACAAATGTGTATAAATATGTAAACTTGTAATTGAATTGAAGAATCGAGAAAAATCAGAATCTTAACTATTCAGGCTTTTGTGAATCGAATCATTTCTGGAAATTCTAATCACCTATTTTCAACTCTTTACCCCAGAGCTTTAGCTCCACTGTTTACATTCTTTCAACTTCTGTCATTTTTCCACTGTTGTCGTAATTAACGTAATTCCAGTGGATTCTAAGGTGGTGAGAAGCAGCTCTTCACAGTAGTGAAGTGTTTATGCAATCAGTCGCTGCATTTACATGTGCAAAATGTCCTCAATCGGATCAAAGATCAGATTACAACAGAACTGTGCACGTGGGCCTGAAAAACTTGATCCCATTGTAACAAACGTTTCCATGCACCTCATGTTTGATTAGAATAAATCCCTCTGACATGCGCATGACTGTCTGAAATACTGGAAATAGTGAGTTCTTTGTAAATAAACAAAGATGCTGTATTGAGCGAGATGATCACCTGAATGTGCTTTCATTATTATGAATAATATTTTTAAGTGACTGCTCGCTCATAATTTTGTAAATCCGTGCAGGAAATGCAGCATCATGGCATCTGAAGCTGATACGAAAAGCTGCTTTTCTCCGGAACAAAGACAGCTGACTCATGTCAGTCGAGGAGTTACCACATGTCAAAGAGCGCGTGTTATTTAGGCGTCGTTGGCGATATCTCCAATGTTAAAGGGTAAAAAAGTAAGACTTGTTTGAATACTGATACACTTTTCACATGAATAAAATTCTATTTTATTCACAAAAATTCGATTAGAATCTTCTAGATCTACCACCTTGACTGTTTTCTGATCAGCTCAGTCGGATGTTTCCACATTTTGATTTAATGAACAAACCTGGTCCAATCGGCAGCAAGCAGTGCAGGGAGAGCTGGGAAACAGTGGTGGTGGTAGATCTGGAGGACCAGGAACGAGCAGCTCTGTATTAGAACATTCAAATGTTTCTTACAAACAAGTTGTTTTTATTCAAGCAAATTCCAAAGGATTTAATTATCATAACTTAAGAAACTCTCAACTTTGTCTGATTTCCACTTCAAGATATATATTTACATATAAAAATTCAACTTAAATCTGCCTCAAGTACGATTAAAGAAATAAAGTTCTTTTCCAGCTCAGCTTAAATGTACTTTATGAAATTAGAGAATGGCTGCTGGATTAAACAACCAAAGAAACAAAGAACAATTTCCAACATGGAAATAAAGTCAGTCAAAACTGAGTAGTGTAGCTGTTATTTAACTGGGTAACATCAACTGCAAGACTAATGAGTGAACATCCACTGCCAGATGATCCTGGTGAAATCTTCTTTTGTTGCTCGGTGTTGTTTTCTGTCAACTAACGGTCAGAGGATGAGGTGGAACACAAAAGGAAAAAACTAGACCACATTTTTTCTTAATTAATTATAAAATATTTATTATAACTTAATTATTTTTTAGCAAGATTTCATATTGTAACCAGTATTATCCAGTAAAATATCATAACATTTCACAAAATGTTTTGCTCCGCCCCCATTTACTAACCACCTCATTCCAAACCATAAGGATATTTTATGTGTTTTTTTCTGTGTTGTGTAAGTTTCCTTGTGTAGTAAAACTTTTTTCAATCCGCTCTGACTGTATTTCAGGACCGACGGCTACATTGTGTGCGAGGAGGACGAGGAGATCCTCAGAGCCGCTTGGGTGGAAGATCAGGAGATCCAGAAAAAGAAAGAGAAAGAGGTGTGTGTGTTTGTTCCTTGGTTAGATTAAGACATCCACAGTTCTTAGAGTTTTTATCTCGGTTTTTGAGTAAGGACAGAAAAAGAATCAATCCCACTTTTTAAGGAAAATAAACAAACAGAAAATATTAATAAAAATATATAGCAAAATGACTATTCTTTTTATTCTTCTGAATAAAAGCGTGTTAACCTGGGATTTAAAACACAAACTCAAAACAATTTTTCATGCTAACTTTTTTTAAACACGCCACTATGTCCTGCATCCTGATTGGCCGTAGACCTTGTCAATCAATTTCTTCCATGCTGGATCTCCAGTTTGTTTTCATTCTTTAAAACTTATTTTTCTCTGAAGGTTTGAGAGTTTAAAGTGTTCAAATGTTCATGTTCGTCTGTCAAAAGTGTGTAATGAGGAGTTTTACAGCCTTAAAAACATCCATAATCCTACTTTTCTGATGTATGGAATGCATTAAACCAGAGAAGTCTGGATCTCAAAACTCCAGATTTCTGATCTCTCTTCCAGAAAAAAGAGAAAAGAGCCGTGGCCAACTGGACTCTGCTGGTGAAGGGTCTCCTGATCCGAGAGAGGCTCCGACAGCGCTACAGTCAGAAAAACCAGGGAGGTGGGAGTGTTGCTCGTGAAGACGACGCCGGCGGGTTCTCTTCAGACGAGGAGGTGGCGGCAGCTGGGGGGGATGGCGCCGGTGCTAAAACGGCGTCAGAGACTCTGGCAATGTCCTGGCCCCAAAACAGGCAAACACAGGAGGGTGGCGGAGGGGTCGGCACTCTGAAAAAGACAAGAAAACGGGGGAGAAAGGCTCAGGAAGAACATTTGTTTCCCTTTGAGAAAGTGTAAAGGATCCGTTGAGCCTCGATGAACAAATCAACAAAACAAAGAACGATTTGGTTTACTTCTAGAACAGGAAATGAAATCCAGATCTGAGTTCAGTTTAACAGAATCAGTGATCAGGTGAGTCAAGCATTGAGGCACTTTTAGAAAACTGAATTTCAGTAAGATTTAAGACAGAAAAAAGAAAACGTGTCATAAATGTTGTTTACAAAACTGCGTTGCCATGTTGGTAAAACTAGAACAAAATTCATGTAAATATATTATCAAAGAAAGAATCTCAGAATTTCTGTTTAACATTTCATGAAGCCACTTACTTCTGTCTCTTCACAGCGGCTCTGCTCCAAAATGTTGAGCGCAGCAGCAATTTTTAGCTCCTGTGATGCATAAAGTCGACATGTTAGACAAGTAAACGTGAAAGATAATATACCTTAAAGAAGGCACTCCATTTGCTGAATTGAAATGAACATCCCCATTTAGTAAACTGACGGCAGTCCAGATTGAATGAAGCACAGCTGCTGTGTCTAAAAATGTTTTTCTCAATGTTTTTTGTCTATAAGGAGAATAAAAGATTAGAATTATGGTGCTTTTTTATCTAGAATGTAAAAATCAGCAAATCTGTCTTTAAATCCACTTTTGCTTTTTCACCGACTCTTTTATGGTTTAAAAGGTAGTTAAAAAGTCAACATTCCTGGGGGTTGATTTGGTTCTTTCACTCACCTGTCTATGATGGATGGATACATTTCTCTGTTCTAATCTGTACATTGTGTTTGTTTGTTAATGCACAGCTCATGGGGGCGGGTCTTAAAAACAATAACTGTTTTGAATGAGACATATATTTTTGTAAGAACTGTTGAAATATACACATAAAGAAGTCTTTTGTGTGGTCTTTTCCTTGAATTTTCCTGATGAAGAAGACAAGTATTTTTCTCGAATTTTTCTTTTAAGAAAACGAAATAGCATAAAATCAATTAATAAATAGAATGAACACGTCTTTATTGTCTTCTAACTGTAAACTCAAAACATGCAGATAAAGCAAGAACTGATTTAGCAGAGGAGAGCAGATTGACAGGAAATGCTCTTTTCTTAATTCTTTCACATTTATATTAATCATAACAAAAAGAGCTTAAAAACATGTGAATGTTTTCAATATTTGTCATCTCATCACTGACAGTAATGATGCAGCTCTCTCACGAGGGGGGGCTTTTTCAGCTCATCACCGGCTCTGTAATGTTACAGAGAGACTGCCAATAAAGTTAATACAAAGTGGATTAATGCCTGTTCTATGCAGTTAATTCTATGAATTCCTGCTGTTGACATGTTCTGGTCTTAAAGTCGCTCCGTGAAAACATTGACCGACTTTGAACCGACCCGTTTCCATTTCTAGACAACACACGGGAACAGCTCGATAGCATTAGCAGCTAATATCCCAGCATGCTAGTGTCAGTGGAGAACAACAGCGCTGTCTTCAAATCAACACTTCCATTAAAGGTTCGGTTGCTGCTGGATTTCCAGCTGCAGACTCACACAGTGTCCCGCTAACGAAGAGGTTACTGTCTCATTCATTTAACTGCAGCTAGCTGTTAGCCGCTATGCTAGCGCCAGCTTTCACTCAGAACTTACTTGATTTTGCTGCTCCTGGATCAGATGAAGTTGGTGGTTGTTGAGTCTCTGTCAGTAATCCTTTCATCCATGTGTTCTGCTGAACGTAAACCGTTTATTGTTGAAGACACTTTTATGCCCGAAACAAAAACACCGGCAAGCAGGGACCCGTAAATTGAAGAGGAGGGCGGGGCTATGTTTTTCGAGCAATTTGATTGGTTGCACTGTCAGATCAATCCAAAGGGCTCTAATTTGATTGGATGTTAGAACGACACAACACACGGAAGTAAACGAGCGCGGACAGAGAGACCGCAGCTTTCTCAATATACTTTCTAATCCTTGGATTTGGGGGAAACAGCAAGTCTTTCCGAGTCAGAGGGCTAAAGTTATGAGTCGGGAGGTTAAAAGTCCAAGTCAATTCTAAAGCCATCAAATTCGAGTCCAAGTCACGTGACTCGAGTGGCGTCATCGGTGACGTCATCACTGATGACGCCACTCGAGTCACGTGACTTGGACTGATGACGTCACTGTCAAGAGGCTATAAAGCTGTTCGCTCGCCTGCTGGATTCATCTTTGAGATTCAAAGACGAGAGCTGTTGCAAGCATCCACAGACGTCAAGCATCGACTTACAAGCATCTACGGATTGTTTGGAAAGAAAATGCACGGAAATCAAAGATACAACGCGACTTACCCAAATCAGGGATTCTACCAGCCTCATGGAAATGCTGGTTTTGGACAAAGACACCCACACGTCCAATTTAACCACCCATTTCCATTCGCTGGAATGAACCCCCCACATCCTGCCCCCCAAAGACACCCAAATTGGGGGCAACAAAACCTCCCGTATCCACCCCCTGGAGTGTACCAGCCACATCATGAAATCCATACAAACCACGGAAATCCAAACTGGGGACAGCAACATCGTCATGTCCCCTTCCACCCTGTTCCTCCCCGACCCACTCACCACGGAAATCCAAACTGGGGACAGCAACATCGTCATGTCCCCTTCCACCCTGTTCCTCCACGACCCACTCACCACGGAAATCCAAACTGGGGACAGCAACATCGTCATGTCCCCTTCCACCCTGTTCCTCCACGACCCACTCACCACAGAAACAACAATCTGAGACACAAATATGAGCATGTCCCCGTAAAGCCTGCAAGACTAAGGCCATATCAAACTGCCCCTGCAGTTCCTCCAAAACCTGCATCCCCACCTCCAGAAATGAAAACCCAAGATCCACCAGCCCCTGCTCTTGAAACAAAGCCAGATCTGGAACAAAGGGATTTTAGTAAACTCTTCAATCCTGCGTTCCCTTTCATTCCCAGGGTAGTTGAATTTAGGCAAATAGTCAAACAATTTAAACCTGTGGAAAACTCTAACTCTCAGTCAGCCAATCAAAGTCCTCAGCTGGAAGTACAGGATGCAAATCCAGCAACTGTGTCTGCCAGCGAGGACATGTCATCAAGCAACAATGGAAATGACGTCAAAGAAGAGATAGCTGATTTAGAAGAACAGCTGAGGAACAAAGATGTTTATCTGTCTGAATTGAAGGAACAAAGACAGATGAACGAGGATTCTCAGTTTGACCAGGATGATCTTGATGTTAAAAAGCAAACACTGCATGCAGAGTTCCAGTATGGGAGGAAGTGTGCACGTGAACTTGCCGTTCTGACAGACAAACTGGAGAGACTAAATCTAGCAGCTCAAGCAAAGCAGGCGGCAGGTGAGAAGAAAAAGACAGAAGCTCACAAGATGGCACAGCAAAAACTGGAAATGCTGAAGAAAGAACTGCAAGAAAAAACACAGTATAATCTAGAACTGACCCAGAGACTAAAACTGGAAGACGAAGCAGAAAATGACATTCAACAGGAAATTCCTGTGGTGTCAGAACCACAAGTTGTGAATGAACAGGTGGAGGCTGATCTCGACACGATCTCAACACCTCAGGACCTCAATGTAAAACCACAAGATGATCCTTCAGAATCAGAAGTGATCTTGAATCAGACAGAGGCTGAGGAAACGGACTCCATCATAGACCCTCAGATGGAAAATGAAGAAAAGGTGGAGGCTGATGAAACAGACTCCATCATAGATCCTCAGATGGAAAATGAAGAACAGATGGAGGAAACGGACACCACCATGATAGCGACCAAAGATCTCGAGGTTTCTAATGAACCTTCTGAAAAAGAAGTGGACCCACCATCGGACCCTGAGTCTGGACATCAGGACAGTGAAGAACCAGAAGCTTTGCTGCCTGAACAGACCAAACCTAAAAAACTGTCACTGTGGAAGCGCTTCAAAAAATTCTTCACACCACGCCGCAGACAGAAAAACAAAGAAAAAACAAAGATATAGATGGTGGTGACACAGCTCTTGTTGGCATAGCTGCTGTAACCTATGGCTGCAAAAAAAAAAAAAAAAATTAGCCTATGACAACAAAAACTTTTTTCCCTTCTTTTTTCTCTACTTAGACGTTTTCTATCAACCTAAATTGTGCATTTATTTTATTTTATTTGTTCATGTTGTGTTAAGATTGTTGTTGTTTTTTTTTATTTGTACTAAATTTTGCCACAGCTTGACTCACCTCAGTCAGTCTAATGGAAATATATATAAGAAAAAAATAAAATAAATAATAAAAAAAAAAAGGAAATGTATATATAAAAAAAAAAAAAAGACATGTATGTAAGAAAAAAAATAAAATAAAAAAAGGAAATGTAAATAAGAAAAAATAAATAAAAAAAAAAGGAAATGTATGTAAACAAAATAAAATAGCTGATAAAAAAAACAAAAACATACCCATTCACACACACGCACAGATTACCCCCACACACATACAACCCCCCCAAACACCCGAACACCATCACACACAACACTCTCAAAACACCCCCACACACACAACACCCCCTACCACCCACACACACAACCCCGCCAAAACACCCCCACACATACAACACCCCCCCCACCAGTGTTGGGACTAACGCCGTTTAAGTATAACGGCGTTACTAACGGCGTTATAAATCAAGTAATTTAGTAATCTAACTAATTACTTTCATCCTCGCTGTAACGCCGTTATAGTTACTTCGTGTAAATCGCGGCGCGTTACTTCAAAGTTTGATGATCTTGCTGGAGCTGGGCGCTTCGCACCCGAAAGTTGCTTGTGTAATGCGGAGGGAGATCTCGAATGCAAGATCGTGATTGGTTAAAGTGTCAAGTGGGCGGATACTAGCTCGCGCGCATGAGCCCGTCACCATGCCGGGGTCACACTGGACGCGGAAGCGCCGCGGAGTGGAGCGGAGTCCGCGCCGCTTCCGCTCCGCTCTGTAGTTCACGCCAGACGTGCATTTTTCCGCAGCGGTTCACAGGCGCTGCTGCTAGAGATTTTTTTGTTTTTTCCATCATGGTTGATAATTTCATAGCCTAAAGACATTAACCCATGTTCCTGCTAAGAAAAAACTGCTCTCTCAAAACCCCGCCCACCCGCTCTGTCGGCCCACTGTACTGATCTGTGTGCGCGCGCGTGTGCATCTCTGTTTTGAGTGTGTCTGTGCGCACGCGCTCGCAGGTGTCTGTGTGTGGGTAAATTAATAAACTACAATTATTAACCCATATTTCTGCTAAGAGGAGCAGCTCACTGCATCTCCTTTTTCTCTCCCAAAATCCCGCAGCCCCGCCCACTCGCTCCGGAGTCAGCTCACTGCGTTGATCTGTGTGCGCTCGTGTCTGTCTGTGTTGTGTGTGTTTTATAAATATGACCCCCTGTTTCTGCTAAGATGAGCTGCTCTCTGCCTCTCTGTTGTCGTTTTATTAACTCCCGAAACTCCTCACCCCGCACCGGAGTCTATCCACGTTGATCTGCGTGTGTGCGTGTCTGTGAAAAAAGGAAAAAAAAAGTGTGCGTGTCTGTCTGTTTTGTGTGTCTCTGTGCTCGCGTGCGCACGTTTGTGATGTGATTGTATGTTTATATCCGTGTCTACCACCTGTTTAGATACAAAAACATGGTCACATCTCAGACCAAAGATTTGAGAAGTTGCTACTTTTGCGCTACAATCAGTGGTTCAAAAATTAAAGCATTGAAACCATTCAACTGGCTGCTTATGCTGGTGGCATTGTTAAAGTTCAGGTTAAGGTGCAATAAAAGAATGTTTAAATGATCAGACATAAAGTATTGTTACTGTGCTCCTAAATATTCTTGTTAGGATACTTGTGTTATGTTGATACTTGGAACCTTTACTTTTATTTTTATACAAAGTTTGGTTTTATCTAAGTTTATTATTGTTGATATTTATAGTTTGCGTGTATTGTTGTTAAAATTTTATAAAGACAATGTTAAAGCTGTGGTGTGATATAAATAAAGACAGCAGAGATTTTGTTACTTGGCAGTTATTTATAATTATTTATTGTTTTGCACTTTCAGTTTTTTAAGCCATTTTGTTTAATTATAGTTGTAGGTAAGATACTTGAAGTATGTTAATAGTTGAAACGTTTACCTTTTTTGTGTGAAGTTACATTTTATATACCACTTGTTGCAGTGTTTTGTGTGATAATTCTGACAAATAAATATTGAAAATTCTTTCCCTAAACCTCTCTCTCATGTGTATCCTAAACTATGACTCCATTGGAAAACTATACCAGTATACTATTGTCGATTATCATCTATTATTGAATGTAAATTATTTTTTTTATTTGTAACGCAGGAAAAAATACGAAATATTACCATATTTAAAGAGAAATTTAAAACGAGTTACTTTGCCAAGTAACTAATTACTTTGAAGATGCAGTAATTGAGTTACTAACTCAATTACTTTTTGGGAGAAGTAACTAGTAACTATAACTAATTACTTTTTTGAAGTGAGATGCCCAACACTGCCCCCACACACACACACACACACACAACAACCCCCCCCCCCCCCCACACACACACACACCCCCTTTGTGAGCCACCACCTTAACGTGGTGAAGGGGTTTGAGGGCTTGAGTGATCCTAGAAGCTGTTCTCATTGGGTTGACCCTCTTGTTAGGGTCTCCCTTTGAAAACAGGTCCTAGGTGACAAGCCGGACTAAGAGTGGTTCAGAAAGTCATTATGGAAAATATTACATCTAGGTAACTTTTTCTTTTCATTTTTTCAGGATTTATACCCATTGTACCAGAGACCCTCTACTGGATTAGGGAGACGAGATCACACTCACCAGACGCTCAAAGCATTGAATGAACTTATCTTTCCTGCTCTAATTAGTGTGCTCTGTGGGGCTTTCCACAACCAGTCATGCACTTGAATCCTTTTTCTTTTTTTTAAGTTTACTAACTACCTGTAGGGCGAGTGGCGATCATCTTTGGTCGTCCTGCCTGTTACTTTTTTTTCCTATATTTTTATTGTATGTTTCCATGTGTTATCATTTACAGACATTAATCCTCAATAACAAAAAATAACAAAAATAAATCAACACAATATAGATAAACCGGACTGTCTTTTTTTGTGAGCAGACTAACGGCAGCAGCTGTGCTGCATAAAATTCTCCTTTGACATTTGGCAATGCCATCCCTCCTCTGTTTTTTTGGTAGTTGAAGGGTGGAAAACCTTATTCTAGGCTTTTTCACATTTCAAATGAATCTGCATAGATTTTTATCCTATAAACTTGGCCAGGCTGATTCATTATTGTTTGTACAACTAATAATCTTCATTTCATTGATTGTATCTTTGTACACAAACTTGTTGAACATGTTGTCAAACATTTTGTACGTCCATTTTAAATATTACTGTTGTTGTGTTTCCATTAATTTTGCATTAACGTTTTTAAGGAGAACCTCATTATACACTGTTGTAAAAAAGTGGTTGAACTATTTGCTGTAACCAATATTACCATTGTTGATGTGAGCTTCCAGCATCTGAAACAGATTTACAGAAGAGCAGAGAGAAAATTAAGAAAGACAGGATTAACTATTCCTAAAGAAATTTTAAAAGAACAACTCAAAATGTACATTAACTTAATTTAATAAGCCAGAAAACTATACTTTTCAAACCTAATTACACAAAATAAAAACAATCCAAAATGTCTTTTTAAAACAATTGATTTTAACAAGTCCTCCATACCATCATTTAATGCTGCATGTGAGGACTTTGCAGACCTCTTCATGGGTAATATCAATGCTATAAGATCTAATATTTCATCTATGCATTACTCTTATTTTAACAGATCACCAGCATTGATTTTGCCAGAGGAAACACTGGGGAGTTTTGTCCTGGTTAATGTGGAGATGCTTGGTCGAGTTTTATCCCAAGTAAACACCAAAACCTGCCATTTAGATCCCATTCCCACTTCACTTTTTAAAACATTTTATGTTCTCTTCAGACGGGCGTCTTCCCCTCTGCCTGTAAAACAGCAGTGGTGAGGCCCCTTCTGAAGAAGAGCAGTTTAGATCCAAATAGTTCGTCCTTTATTTCGAACATGCAATAAATACATGGTGAAAAAACAAGAAAACGGAAAATTTTTATATAAATTATAAATAAAAGACTCCCACTGTCTATGATGGGCCGGATTAGTCTTCTTAAAATGAATGTTCTTCCACGTCTCTTGTACCCTATGCAGATGCTTCCAATGTATATAACCAAGAAAAATAAAGTTCTGGAAAAGATATTTACCAACTTTATATGGTTGGGAAGAAACCAAGACAGAAGCTTAAAATTTTGCAGCTGAATTCAGATACGGGTGGTCTCTCCGTTCCAAATATAATTTTCTATAACTGGGCCTGCCATGCTCATCATTACTGGCTATGGTTACATACATATCTTAAGATGGAAACATGTATTGACTCATGGGCATGTTCTCCTCATTCTCTTTGGGGGCTGATTACCTGTGACGTGACCAAAATCCCACTGACTGTTAAAAAAAATCCTATTATTTATAATAGTATCAAGGTTTGGCGCAATATTTTAAAACATCTGGGATGGACAAAAGTTAAATCCTTACTTTCCCCTATAACTCATAATCCTGATTTTCCTGCAGGCGTGGGCCCATCTGTGTTTAGGGATACATGTAATTGGTGATCTGATTAAAGATAATGTGGTGATGTCCTTTCAACATGTACAAACCACATTTGATGTTCCCCAAAAGCATTTTTTTGGATTTCTCCAACTGAGACATTTCATTTCTTCCCACTTTACTCCACCTACTGTTGAACATGACGTAGAAAATTTTTTGCGGACTCGTGGAGATAGGAGACACCTTACTGGATCATTTTACTCTCTTCTTAACTCTTTGGGTACATACATGCTTCCAGAGATTTCCCGTAAATGGGAAACAGACTTAAACTCTCAATATATAGAAGATGACTGGCAAATAGCATTGCACTTGATTAAATCCACATTTACATGTAACAGACTAAGAGAAACTCAATATAAGATAATACACAGACTCCACATAACACCTGTGGTCTTGCATAAATTTAATCGCTCTGTATCTCCACTATGTTTGAAATGCCACTTGGAGAGAGGAACATATTTTCATTGTTTCTGGGAATGTTACAAAATTTCTCGCTTTTGGTCACATATTTCTTCAGTAGTCAGTGGGATCTTTAAATTAAAAATCAAGAAGGATCCAGGTGTCTTCTTGCTGGGCCTCCCTTCAAAGGAGTTACAAATCCCTAATGTTACGGCCCCTGGCCTGCTAGGCTTGTGTGTGTCTGTATATGTATGTACGCATGTCTGCTTGTTTAGTTTTTACAGCTTCCTTGAAAGGCCTGCAGTGTTTGCTGTTGGCTCCGCCCCCCCTCAAGGAAACCATCTCTCCTCCCTCCACTCACCTTCACCAATTACCAGGCCGGGACAGGAGGACATAAAAAAAGTGGCCCAACCTGGATGAGGCGGCGGCTGAAATTCCAGAGGGAATCAGTTTCCTCAGCCTGCCCCTGTTGTTGGCCTCAGCTGTAATAAGCCTGTTTTGCCTGGTGTTGCCCTTCCTGTGAATTTAGTTTTGGGACTTTGGTTTTGCCTGAGGTTGGGATTTGCTTTTTGGTTTTGTATTTATGTTAATGTCTACCTGATGCTAAAAAGCCTGAGATTTTAAGTTGAAATTCTTCTCCCCTCATTATCGACTACTTGTGTTGGGTTTAGTTTAAGTTTTTGTAATAAACGGCCTAGCTGCCAATCTTATTTGATCCCTCCAGGTTTCTTTTTTTCTATATGTTACACCTTTTCCCCTTTGGGACGTAACATAAGTGGGGGCTCGTCCAGGATATTTAAAGGGATTATTGTATTGTGTAGCTGTGGTTTCTGGTTCTGACTGGCATAGTGCTGACGTGGCACTCTGGAGGTTTGCTTGTGCTCCTACGCGCACAGATCTGTGATCTGTGATCTAAGACAGTGCAATGGTTGAGAGAACTGTCTTGTTAGGTGTTGGATCTAGAAGTTCAGTTTTTTGATTGACGTGGTGGGCGTGCCCTTTTTGCAGCGTCATCGTTTCAAAGCATCCAGCACAGCGAAATCATGGACACCTTACACCAAAGAGCGACACCGTTTTTTTAACCGATCTGTTATCATTTCACCCTCAAATTGTAATGAACTAAATGGTGTATTTGCACTGAATGGATAACAAAAAGAGCCAGAGAAACGGATTGTTTTTAATCGGGACATCCGTGTGAAAAGCATGGAAAGGTGCTGGGTGTGGGAAGGAAAGATGTCTCTCTCCTGCTGTTTCCATTGACTTTCTACTGCCTGCTACACAGATCCACCAGTCAAGTTATCACAACAAAAGCAATTCAATGTTTGGGGAATTTTAACGAAGGGGCGGGGTAGGAGATGGGGGGCGTGGGGGGGGGGGTAAGAACTACAAGGACTTTACGTACGAGAGACAATACCACGGCTGTCCAAAAACTGAAAAAAACTGAATGAATGAAGATTGTATAATCTGTCCTTTATCAAATGTTTCTAGTCTGTTTCATGTAGCCTATTGCGTAATCTTTAATAAATTTGACAGAGCTCTTTTTATAATGAAAAAAAGCACGCAAACAAACAAACAAACAAACACACTAAACAAACAAACACACAAACAAACAACCTCTAGAGCCCAAAAATAGGCACCATTGTGATGATCCGCCACCTTTGTAAGCTTTAAAGATCCAAAGCAGCGCTGACGGAGCCTTTGCGCGCTCCCGCGACTAGTCACAAATCGTGGCAGGGGATAACTACTTTGGCACCACACCTGTACGGTTCCTGGATAGAATTATATCGGTAGTTCCATCAACTTCCTCTTTTTCTTCTTCTTTTGTGCTGTGTGTTATGGAACAGCGACGCCTAGAGCTCTAACATGCAAATACACCCAGTAGTTCAACAGGGAAACATTTAGCCACAACAACTGCAGAGGATGTGAACAGGTAGAGAGAAAGAGCAGGTACAGGGCCTAAACTCATGAATTCTGACCACATTCAGCTCAAACTGCTGCTTCCTAATGAATTAATACATGAATGAAAAGTTTTCCATTCATCAAATTAACACTTTATTGGGTTCAGGTTAGTGAATTAAGAAAAATAAATTTGCATCAAAGTGAAATTTGTTTTCTCCCTCATCTTGACATTGGGTGTTTGACAGAAAGAACAGTCTATTTAACGTTGTAAGGTTGTGAATAATGGAAAAAAGATCAGAGGAAGCATCAGGTGTTCTGTTAAGAAAGTAATTGTATACAGGTGGTTGAAATTTGGTCCAATGAGACCAAATTCTCTTTTTGACCAATAAAATCTTGAGAAAGTTAATAAAGGTTTGCACTGAAGTACGGGGTGCAGTTTGTAAATCAGAGAATTACATTTTGACATCAATGTTTTCAGATATTGTATTTTATTGTTGTTATGATTCAGTCTGCATTTGTTTTATTGACATATTTTCCTTAAGCGTGAAAAAAGAGGACAATAAATTGCAGACTCGTCAGCAATTCTACACATCGTCTTTATTTATATGAACCATCTCTAGTTTCCACAGCAGAAGTCAGATGTGTTCCATCTTCGTGTACAAAAACCAAGACGAGGGAGGAGGATCAGCCAGCCACTGACGGGAAACCAAGCAACAGGAGCGTATGAGCATGCTGTCATGCACGTCTCAGTTTCTACTGAAGCCTTCTGATGCATCCAAACGGGTTCAGGAGGGAGGAGCATCGACGCCCCTCTCTTTCTGTCATAAATAAGTGAAACAAACCAAAACCAACAGAAATATTTAGACACAAACAAAGTATTTTTAAACGTTCTCTTGTGAAGGACCCCCGCTTCACCAGTCCGGTCCGGGTCTGGTGGTGTGTGCGGTGGCGGGTCGGGACTGCACTCAGACCCCTCCGGGAGAGGCTGATGGTTCAATGGTCACACGTCCTCCCCGCCCGCACCGCCATCACTAATTCCTCCATGTTGCTGTACGACGGAGCTGCGCACTCGGGGGTGAAGAGGTCAGAGGACACCTCGGGGGTCAGAGTGGGCAGGCCTTCGGGATCCAGGTCTGTGGTGAACAGGGATTGGCTGGGAGCCTGCAAAACAAAGTTAAATATATAGTTTGGATTTAAATATTTAGATATGCTGCTGCTGGTTTAAGAGATTCCAGAAACAAAGGGGTGTTGGTTTTCACTTGTCTCTTTCTTTTTTTTTTAGTATTTCATGTTTGCTTTTCATTGTAAAGCTCTCTGAGCTGCAACACATGAAAAGTTATTTTAATAAATAAAGATTGATCGATAAGTTCAGTTTGTTGAAAAATAACCAAATAAGATCAGATTATACTCAGACTTACCATGGCTTCTGTCAAATGTCAATATGAAATATGAACAACTTTTTAAATTGATATTACTGCTGATCACCACTGCATTTACTGGGGCTGAAAATGAAGAATGATGCTGTGCTGTGCAGTTGTACGAAATGTAGATCCCTGTAAATGGCAAACTAACAAAAAATAAAAACATTTACTTTTGCATGCAATTAAAGCATCATCACAGAATGAACTAACAAGTTACTCAGTTCCTGTCTCATATTGTCCTAAAAATAAAAAAGCCAAAAGCATACACTTGTTGATGTTTTTATTTTCTATAAATAGTTTTGAAATTCTTAGAAATATTATAGATATTTTGTTCTGATGTATCCAATCATATTGCTGTTTTTATCACTAACTACAAATGCAGTAATTTTGGTTTCAAACAAACATGGTTCCAATACTATTTCAACTATCTTCTTTTTTGCAATTTTATCATGAAAGTACAATTTTGAGCTAATATTTGACCTGCTCTTGGTGAATTAAATTTTTTTTTTTCAGCATCATTTTTAGCTCCTCCCCTAGATGAAGCAAGCCTCGACACGCGCTTGGCGGAAGCTCCTCCCCCACTACTCGACACTCGCCTCGATACAGAACGTCACATCACTATTTCCAACCACCAAAATGCGGTAGGAGACGCTGTATTTTCAACAGTTATGTCATCTTTAGATGATGATGCAGTCTGGTTCGGAGCCTTTTTCTTCGATACAGGTGGCTTACTTGGAGTTAGCGACAGCGGCGGAAATGGTTCCTCACAGACGTCGGTCACCATGCCATTAGCATTTAAATAGTCGCTAGCTAGCGCCCGAGCTAACTCCAGCAATGTCGGATATTCACGTTTTTCACCATGGCGATCACAAAAGTTCAGAAAAAATATTCAAGAGTAAACTTTACAAAGTAATGTTGGTTTTCACAGTTTTCCAATCAAAGTAGATGCGAAGCAAAGCAAACAACAACACGTATGTTTCCCAGCATGGAATGCGGCTCAAATTGTATTTTTGTAAAAGAAAAACCCTTCAAAATCACACTTATTTTTCGTTATATTTTATTTATAAGTAACAAACATATAGTATGTAATCCAAATCAGTCAAAAACGCACAGGAATTAAAACTTGAAACCATTTGTTTGCAAGTGTTGGTTATGGCTATGCTATATATAGCAACCATAGACATAGAAAGATAGACGCCGCATCGCTTGTCGCCCCCTATTGGAGCTGACGTCTCAACGCGCCGCCATCTTAATGAGGTCAAAGTGCCCCTGCAGTGCCATTGTTTCTAAAGAGGAATGTTTTCTGAGAGTTAAAAAAAAAACATGTTTTATGCTTTTAAACATAATATATCATATGATTATGGTATTTTTAATGAAGAAAGAATTGATTTAATATGCAAAACAAGTTTTGAGAGTTTTTATTTATTTATTTATTTGAATTTCTCCATCTGAGAGGGGTTGAAAAAACAATTTACTCATACAAACCTACCAAAAAAACACAGAAAAAAAACATGTAATGGCATCTCAGTAAAATAATAATGTGTTTCAAATGTTAGGGGAAATTTGTTCAGCCTTAAAAAAAGAAAATCCAATAAACAAAACAATAAATCGACTATTAATCCTCACAAGATGTGGCATTAATCGCACAATAAACATTTCAAC